>JACDOX010000111.1:382531-609271 GCA_014549065.1 Cardinalis cardinalis
CCCTGAGCCCTCCTGGGCTGAGGTGATCTCTGCATCCCTGAGCCCTCCTGGGCTGCAGGGGCACAGCTGCCCCACCAGGGTCTCACCAGGGCTGCAGGTGAATCCCAGCTCCAGCCCCTGGAGCAGCTCCTGCCCCTCCCTGTGCCCTGCCCTTGGTGTCTGCAGGGCTCTTCCTCTCACACATCCTCACCCTGCCCTTCTCTGGCTGCAATTACATCTGCACTATAACTTTTTTCCTTCCTASATTTGTCATCCCAGAGGTGTTACCTCCTTTTCTAACTGGCCCAGCCCTGGCCAGCAGTGGGTCCATCCTGGAGCTGTCAGGGATTGGCTCTGCTGGACATGGGGGAAGCTTCCAGAAGCTTCTCACAGAAACCACCCCTGTAGCCCCTCTGCTTCCAAAACCAGGCCACACAAACCCAGCACAGTGCCCAAGCAGGTAACAATGACATCTCAAACCAATGCCAGGGAACACAGCACTGTTCATTCATTGTCCTGGAAGGCACAAGCTGTTTGGGAAAGAGCACTCACACAGTGACTGATGTCCACAGATGTACATCTCCTTGCCCTGGTTTACACTCTACCACCCTTAGTTCCCACTTCTACCCATCCCTGAATTAACAAGTTGTTATATTTGATGCACCTTTCTTCCTCCCCACCTTTTTGAGAATTGTGAGGCTAAAGCATTCTTTTTTTAATTTCAAGTCCTGGGAAAAGTAAACACTCCTAGACTGGATGAAGCCAGCCAAGGAAGAGTTTGAGGGTTTTTTTCTCACTCTGCTATTTTTCCTTAGGTAATAATATTTTCCCCATTGTTACATCTCCCATGTAATTTTCCTTTACTGCCCTCTTCTGATTTAGCACTTGGATATTAGGCAGATTAATAGTGAATAGATAACCTGCAAGTTGTCCAATATTGTAAATATATTGTAAATACTACWGGCACTCACCTCACTCTGCCCATTAGCAATGCTCACCATTACATCTCCAATGATRGCATACACATAAAACACCACCAAGGCTGCTAGACAAAAGAATCCCCAAGCAGAGTGGATAAATCAGAAAAATTTAAACAATATAAACAGGAACTTCCATACCTTCTACAAAGTTCCATTACTGCCAGCAATACATTTTGAGATGATGTCATAACACATACATCACAAATACCCAGATAAGCAAGGCTTGYAGCAATCTCCCTCCCAAACAGCCAGCCAGCATGTATATTTGAATATCTTTTTGACAGAACTTCAGCTGGAGGAAAAAACAACATTTTTTCCAGCCTCATCAAAAAGCAATTGACTTTTAAGCACAGGGTTTCATCCATGGCTGTTTATTTAGGGGACTTAATTTGGTTTAGTATTTTGCCATTTCACATTGAAACAAATAACTTATTCTATCTATATTTCAATTTTTTTTCTTTGCTCATTATGAAATTAAATAGCCTGGTATGAAATYTGAAATTACATACTTTTATTTCTGTGTAAACAGCATCTCCCAATAAAATAACCTGTAATACAGTTATGGAAGGAAATTATTTAAGAAATTGCAATTCTCAGTTGAATTTGTCTGCTTCCTTTACAGACTTAAGTCACCAAATCTTTAYAGACAAATGTTAGTCTTTACTACATTTTGCTTTTGGAATACTGTGTCCACTCCTGGGAGCCTAAACTGGGGTGTCTTTATCAATCACTGGACTTCAATAATCTCACTGAAAGTCATTAACTGTCCCCATTAACTGTCCCCATTGTGTCCCCAGTTCAGAAATGCTGCTGGTGATCATTCAGAAGATATAGAGAAGCTCAATCTTCACTTGCAGGATGCCTTTGCTGAGCTGGTGTCTCACAAAGCATCTGACACACACAGGAACAACAGGCAGGCTCCTGGAGCTCCCAGTCCCCAGTTTTATAACCTTGTCTCAGCTTAGAGCTGCAGGGTCCTTCCAGCACTTCTGGCCAGGGGTATGCTATCACTGTTATGTGTATGCTATCATGGAGTGCATAGCAGYTGGAAACATCCCTTGGTTTGGGTGACAAGAGCCAGGCTGAATGAAGGCTCACCCACCCAGAAACAGGGAACTCAGGGCCTGACTCTTGGGAATTCTTATCAAACCAGCTGGATTTCTGGGAGGGGATTGTCTGAAGTCAGCCCAGACAGACAGACAGACAGATCCTTCCCCAGCCTGCCAGACAATCTCTAAAGCAGCTGCTTTAACCTTGCTGAACCAGATCTAATCAGAGCAGGTGAGMCTCACCTTCTAATCACTGAGTCATAAAAAAGCCTTTGTGGCACCATGTGAGAAGCAATCCTGTGAGCAGACAGGACAGGCAGAGGCAAGGGGGCACCGAACAGCACAGCAATGTGGCCATAAAGAAGCTGAAAGGCCCTGGCTGCACCCTGACATCAGGAGAGTCCCTGATCCTGGCGGGCTGTGACCTCCTGCTCGTGGCATGTGGCCCTGGCAGTGCCAGGCAGCTGCTCGGAGCCACAGCAACCATCGGAACCCAGCCACGGGTAGGGATGCGATTGCTCACACCCCACTGCCACCCTGGAAAACTCCCACACTGTGGGCTGGAGAGTTTCCAGGGCYCCAGGCAGTGTCTCGCTGACAAGAYTTCTGGTGTTTAGAAACCACTCTCCCTTAATCGGCAAGTTAAGATTCTGTGTATTATTCTTACAGCTCTCACTCTCTGACTCCTTAATGGCTCGGCTATTAAAACCAATGGGGTTTAAATGCAACAAAGGTAGAGCTTAAAAAAGAATCCCCAAAGCCCTACTATTGGTAGGCAGTAATGGCTGAGTTAAAAGGGGTGGTATTTCTCAGAAAAGATTGCTCAGAGGGAAATTAGGAAATTCTGGAAGCCTGAGCTGCCCATTAAAGAGAAGGCCCTGGCAATGGGAGTGAAGTGTGACAAGGCAGACACTGGCTGAGCGAGGCTCATGCAGGCTGAGGGATAAACTGAACAGAGGGAGAAGGGATTGGAGGGAGGTATGAGAAAAATGTAAGAAATTAGGTAAAAATCAGAATGAGGCACACAGACAAATATGGGAATATTCTCTAGAAAAGGTTCCAAAGTTCAAAGGTGTACCTTTATCAGGACTGATATGGACAGAGTATCACAGACACCAGGATTAAGAGAAAAATATTTTTATTTAGAGGTAGGACTAAAGAACAAAGCTATGCATTTTTGGGCCAAAGAGAGGACAAAGGGAGCTTAGGAGTACTAAAAATCTGAAATTAAGTCTGAAGAACTGTAAGAACTGGTTTTAAGTACAGAACTAAGAAAAGGCTGGGTATAACTATAAGCCTGGTTTCCATAACAGGAGASCAAGCTCTCAGCACATAATCCTTTCAAATTTAAGGAGCTCAGCTGTGAACATCCCAAAATAAGGATTCACCAGCTTATGTCCCATCAACTTCAGGTCTCTAGAGCAAGAGCTAGAACATGCCATAGGGGATGAAGGTGTTTCTAAATAAGCTTTAACACCTGAGGAGGTGTGGAGTGACACTTTTATGGCTCCAGGAATGCTGTGGAAATACAAACTGGTGTTTTGGCCGAGGTAGAGTGCATCCATGGAGTGCACTTGACACTGTAGAGCAGCAAATGGCTGAGCAGACACATGGCCATGTCTTCTCCTCTGCCTAACACCTCTTTCTTTCTTCACCCTGGTGGAGTCTGAGCAAACTCCAGTGCCTTTGGAGCAGAGCAGTGGAGCAGGATCAGCTCTGGCAGGAGAGCAAAGGGTCTCAGTTCAGCTGCTGTGGGGCAGCTGTCAGCTGAGTGCTCCTGACTGGGAAGCTGTGACACTGGCACATCCTCAGCAGAAGTCCCTATATACTGGATAATACAGCAGAAGACAGGAACCAGGTGTTTTTCAGGAGAAATTTAAAACAAAAAAAAAGAGAAAATGATATAGGTATGGACTGAAGAGCTACAGTAAGCTACTTAAATGCAACTCTTTAAGTGCTAATTGAGCTATGTTTTAAAAACAAACTATTCCTCATTATGAGAAAAATGYAAACTCTTCAAGGTTCTGCTGAAACACAGTTCTTTCATGGGGGCAAGGTGACTACTTTTAATAAGTAAGAGCAGAGTGGGGGAAAGGCTTCTGTAACACCTGGGTCAGGGAACTCTTGGTTATTTATACCCAGTTCCACTCAGCCATGGGCAGCCCCAGGCACGTGGGGGTTCACAGCCTGGCAGCCAGGGCAGTCACTTCTGCCACCAGCCTGAGGTGCTGCTGAGTTTTATGTGACCAAAGCATTCAGGTCACCACACAGGTCCCTTTAGTTATGTATTCTGCCTGCCCAGCACCCATGACATGTGAATCTCTTTCTGAARGCAATATATGCTAAAAAATCCCATCTGTGCTGCTTAATTTTTGCCTCCATTCCAATTACATCAGAAAGTGAAAGCTGTCTTCCAGGAGATTTATGGCCTTTATTTCACATTGCATTGAGCCCATCAAAATTTAAGATCAATTGACAAGACACAGCTCATGAGACTTCTTAGTTTGTGGACATCCACACTGTTAGGGAAATGGAAAAGACAAACTCAGCAGTACAAAAGGACAAGATAATGAGCTGGGACACACCTGAGGCACATTCTGCTCTCTTCTGCAGGATGGAAAACCCAGCCACTAAAACAGACAGGAAGAAAACAAAGATGGAGACAGGATAACCTCCTCTTCTGCAAATGATTGTTTATTTTAAATGGGAATATTTCTGACCTCTGRTTTGCTCAGATAGCTACAGCTGTGGTCATGGTGCAACAGCAAAACCACTTTGCTCTGATCCTTGTTCTGATGTTTATAAGACAGTTGAGGATTTCTGGTTATTAATAAATTGGCCTCAGCTGCATTTCCTTTCTTTTATGAAGTAGTTGAGTGAGGCAGATTTACCTTGGCGTAAGAGATGGGCAGATGGCAGGGCTATATAGGTCATGAGCTCCTCAACCTGATAAAGGAACTGCTCTGTGCCTATACACTGACTGTCTCCTGCTGACTGAAACTGAAAATATCCATAAAAGCATTCCTTATAAACAGAAATACCTGAATCTAAGTATAAACATCCTGCCAAAACTAATTATTATAGTTAATTTTATATACCCCTTGTGAAAATAAACTCCCTGGTTAAAAAGAATGAAGCATCTGACTATCCCAAATATGAAAGTGGCTCAATCTGCTGGTTTTTTCTATTGTTCATATTCATTCTTCTAATTAGCACCTTTGACTTCCAAATAGATAGACTCAAAGACACCAGCTCATCTAGGATCATGTCAGCAGCTGTTGACAGTCCCTGGTGTTTCAGATGAGGAAGACAGAATCCAATGTTTTAATGCAAAGATGAAATAACCACTCCATTTCCTTATTTTAAAGTTTGYTTTTGCTATCCTTTCCCTTCAGTTCTATGCATCGTTTAATATGTTCTAATTGAGGACATAAATATCTTTTACATTCCTCCATCTGGTTCTGCTCCTGGCCTCAGAAGTATAGTRCAGTATTACATCCATTGCTACCTATTATCCACTCTGTCTTCAGTTAAATATGATGTTTTATCTTTTTTGTTTGATTTTTGGATTGTTTGAACATCTTTTTGCTCTTGTATTGCAATTAAAAATACAAGAACATTAAATATCTTCCCTTTTTTAATGTGCACTCTACAGCTACATATTCTCTTCTTATCTAGATAATCCTAATATGGAAATCCTTTATATGGAAATTTTTCCACGTCATTCCTCCCAGTTGCTTCTAAACTCTTCTTTTCTGCCACTCATTCTTTTCACATGATATGTAGAACTGAAAGGTTCCAAATAAACATAAGACAGATTTATTCCATATAAATCCATAAATTCTTCCATGCCACTCCTAGGTTTGCACCGACGTTTTCACTCAATTTTTTTTCTTTTTACTGGTTGCCATTAACTTTGACCTCTGACAGCAGTTCAGGTAATTCTTCCAAACTGCAATACCCACATTAATTTTCATCCGATGCTCAGTGACCTAGCTTAGCTATCTCTGTAGTGCTCTTTGGTCTTCTCTTGTTCTAATTACCCCAGACAATTTTGTCGTATTGCAAACGTTGCCACCTCACTGACCATTCTTTTACAGATTGCAAATTATATTAATCACTGAGTACTGGTACTCAGCCTCAGGCCATTCTGCCACTTCTTCTGACATTTCTGTATCCATCTCTCAGTGTTTCTATAACAACTTTCTCTCCCTCCACAACAACTAGGTTTTTTTCACAGGTTTCTACAAAGTATTTTTCAGAAATTAGGTAGTTTTTTAATTATTATTTTCTGTAGAAAATCTTGCATCTTCCTTGATGGAAAAATGTTTGTTCCTACCACATTATATCCTCTTAGGTGCCTCGTACCTATTCATAATTGTTTAATCCCATTTACCCAGCAGTTAAGCAAAGCTCACAAGGGCTGTAATCACAAGATTGTCCAGAGCACTTACAATCTGTTCAGCTGTCTAATACCTTTGCAGTGTCTCTCATTTCCCATTTGAGCTGCAGCTCCCTGGAACAAAAGCCAGCCYGGTGATGCAGGCCCAAGGCTCAGAGTCAGCTCTGGATTCTCGCTCTGCCAGCTACGGGCAGTGTAACCTTCAGTAAGTTTCCCAACCTTTCCACACCTCTCTCCTTTCTCCAGTGCAAGTGGTGCTTTAAAAAGTCAAGATTTGCCAGGTCCCTGTTTGTCTCAGTGCTGATTCCTGGGGGGTTTTCCATGTCTCCACCAGAACATCACAGAGCAAGCAGCGTCCTGCTCCTCTGCACATCCCTGAATGCTCTGACAGCTTTCCAAGGATTTCCTTTCTGAGTGGAACAGGGAGCACCAAGCAGAGGCACAGCTTCAAACCACCCACCTCCAKGAGCAGACACATCTGGAAAAGCTGTGCTTCAATTTTTTTATGAAGCCTGATTATTAATGTTTTGTAAAATTCTTGGAGATCCTTGGTAGGAAAATTTTACCACTTGTGAGGTATTAGACTTCTGTAAATATTTCCAAGCAGGGCACAGTTGCCAAATGTTTGGGTTCAACTTTAACCATTCTAATGCTGGGCTGGGGGGAAATTCTCATGAGAARCTAAATATTCTTGCTGAAAAAATGTTTTACACCACTCATTTTTCTGGTTTCTGTCTCAATAGCCCCCACTGTTTCCTGTCCCTTAAGTGGTCCTTGTAATCATGCATTTAAACATTTTTTGTCAAATCTTCCTTCTCAAATGCAGAATTAAAGCACTGATATGCTGCAAATATTAGTTTCAAGGTCCTGACATATTTAATATAATTAATATAATAATTAAAGAATCTGAACAGTTTGTTCCAGTATTGTCATTTTAGCACTGTATTGGCTTTTGACTACATGAAGTATTACATAGTACCCTAACTGCAGAAGGTCTGAGATAAATTACATCACTTGAACTTTTAATATATTTACTCAGGCAGTAGCTTGAAGGAAAGTTCATAGAAGCAAATCTATTAGGCAAATTAGGGTTGTAACTTTTTGGCAGCTTCATTTAAAATATTAGTCAAAATTAGTGAAGCAATTTAGTCCTATTCAAAATTATGCAAGACCAATATGCAAATAGAAGAGAGAGAGCTTTAGAAATGTAGAACAATTACTATTTGAATACACAGGTATTTAAATAAATGCACCACAGAGAGACCAGCCAATGACAGCTGGTTATCCTACAGTGTAGGCTGGCTTTGATCTCCATGTTCCAAGTATTTCTTTCCTTATTTCAGCAGAACTTTTGACTTTCTCTCTGCCAAAGCATCTAAATGGCTGACTTCAGAGCAAACTTTTTCTTTTCTTTTCTTTTCCACATGCTGATACTTGAATCAGAAAATATTATTCTGATTTTGTGTTATATTTGTGTAGGACACAATCCTTCCTTACCTCTGTATGCTGTGTTAAAAACAGGTTAGTAAAATTGTTTGATCATTCATGCTGAGTTCCTGGCAACAGCCCYTCATACTGTAAAGATAACTTTTCGCTGAGTATCTCTCCCATAAGTGTTTTAGGAAGACAGGAGAAAAAATACATAGAATTGTAATAATTTCTCCATGTCTATATCCAGTCTACATGACCTGAAGGTCCACTCTAAAGGCTTGGTGTACTCAGCAGCAAGAAGAAGCAGCAAAGAAATTATCCAAGGCAAGGCTATATACTGCATTTGGTGGGGGATTCCTCAGTTAGTATTTCCCCTGCATTATCTCCCCCTTGGAGAAAGGTCTTTTTACTGTAGTGGTTGAAAATGAGCCAGGCATGCCTTCAGAGGGCACTTGGATTTAATTATCACCATCCAGAGGGCTGATTCAGGTAAACAGACAACACAAAGATTTCAGATACTTCAACACACACTTAGCCCTACATGTGAGAGGTCCCAAGTTTAAGGAGCAGATTACACATGTGATCTTTCACTGTGCTACAGAATTGAACCCCAGGGGTTTAGAAGTGTGTGGGAACAAGCTTCCTCTGTGCTATTTCTCCTCAAAATGTTTTCCAGGACATTGTGCCTATCTGTCAAAGAATGACAAAGGTGCTTAAAATTGACCTTGAGTCAAACAAAGAGGGAAAAAAAAGATTTAATTTTTAGTCAAGAACCAAGTTTAATCAATTATTTTAATAAGATTAATTTAAGATGGTCTCATGAGCAATCTTCTGCTATATTTAGGGCTACCGTGTCATTTTTGTAACACGGAAAATCAAAGATTAAAGAGGAAAAGGTAAAATAAAAAATCAGGCAAGTGCATAATCCAGTATCTAAGAAACAGGGCAAACAATGTWACCAGCTTCTTCTTATTTGAAGTGAGAGGTTAAACTTGCAAGAAAACAAAAATCAGAAGTTCTTTCGAAAACCTTAACCTTTTATTTCAAATGTAATTCCAACAAAAGCAGGGTCTGCTGAGGGTGACAGCTGCTGAGACCTGTGATGTTTTTGCATTGAAGGTAGAAACCCTCAAGTGTTGAAATGGAAAATWTTTAATTACTTTTAAATTGCCAGCAGTTGGGGTTTTTTTGCCTATCCACAGTAAATTATTCCTGTAAACACTTTCAGCATTGGGGAGAATGTTTCAGAAATGAGTGATTAGTTATGAGTGACATCCAGAGACTTCAAAGTGCAAGACCTGAACATTTTCTGAGCCACAGCYACTGTGGGCTGACAGTGGCAGCTGTAAAGCAGCCAGGGCAGGGAACCACAGCTTTCCAGAGCTCTGGAAAATGCCAAGAGCTGGTGCCCAGAGCCAGGTTAAGCCATGGCAGCCAGAGAGATACCAGACAGGAATGAATCACTCAAACATCTTGGCTCTGTGAGCTTACAGAATAAAGCCCAGGACCAAAAATAAAACTAAGGTTGTAACTACACTGAAGGCTACAATGGACAGCACAGATACCTGAGGCAATTTGAAATCAGAGAGCTTTCAGGGGAGCAAATTAACCCATGCATAGCTTTGTGCTTTCATATACAACCAGCTTAACCAGTGGGCACACACTCAGAAACTTTGTCATAGCTGCTTTAGTTTATGAGGTTTAAACTAAGGCATATAATCTTAAAACTGGGATGTGGGGGATGCTTAGGGACCAATAGACATCCATTCTGGTTGTAGCAGTCATGGTAGAAGCTCCTGTRTTCAGTCAAAAATGAGCTGGGTACCTTGAGCAATTTAAATAATAAGTCTTCATTAATCCATCTCATTTTCTAGAATGGTTTAGGAAATGATCACACGAGGGAGGTTGGTGTTATCATTAGTGCACCTAGCCTGACAGACAAGAAAGGGTTTAAAGATTCCTTGGAGAGACAAATGTTGCATGCAAATTTGTGCCTGACAGAGCTGCCAGAACCAGCTTTCTAAGGCTGGCACTCTGCAGAGCAGAGGACACAGCAAAGCACTCCAGGAACAAGTGCCACTGCCAGTCACAAAGCTCTTGAGAAGCTGAAGGAGKGAGAGGCCTGTGACAGTAATCACAACATCCATCAAACATGGAAGTTTCCTTCCACCCACTCCAAGAATGAGAACGGTGCAAGCTCTCTCCCAGTGATGGTGCTGAGGCCCTGGCACAGRCTGCCCAGAGAAGCTGTGGCTGCCCATTTCTGGAAGAGTCCAAGGCCAGGCTGGATGGAGTTCTGAGCAACCTGGCCTAGAGGAAGGTGTCCCTGCCYATGCAGGGGAGCTGGAATGAAGGTCCCTTCCAACCCAAGCCATTCTGTGACTCTGTGATTCTCTTTCAGCTGCATGTGGGTGTCAGTAGTTGCCAGCACCACAACTAAAAAGGTTCATGCTCTCATTCCCCAGAGATAAGTTTTGGCTGAAATTGGCTGTCTGCCACAGGGATCTGGGAAGTAGTACTTTAAAGAACAACATTCAGCTGCAGAAACATGATTTGCAAGTTAAATGCAAACCTAGAAAAGTTTTGGTGGCTGCAGGAACACTCACCCATAAAACTGAGCTATGGTTCAAGGTCCAGAGTCAGATTTTACACGAATCAAGTAGATTAAAAAAAAAAAGTAAACACAGAATACAGACTTTGTTTGTCAAACCTGCTCTTACAAACCAGCTTTTTACAAAATGTAATTAAAACTATTTACATACCGTGYCTAGTATATTATTCTGTCTTTACTGATAATCTTTATCAAGCTCGAATTGGGGGGTGCTCTTAGTGGYAGATGGATGCTTACACAGACTGGAGTGATCATTTTTAAGATGTCTTTGAAAAATTATAAAATGAGCAAAGGAAATTCATTTAGGGATTGAAAACTCTAAGAAAAGGGTACAGAGATTTGTCCTGATCCTAAACAAATGAATTCATCAAGGAAGTGGTGAGACTTGCCATATGATACAGCAAGTACTTGTTCCCAATGCAAAGGAGAAACAAGCTTGCATGTCCTGTCTGGAAAGGAAAATCTGCAGTCAGCAGTCTCTTATCCTAGATGTGCATTGAGAGTATTCTCATTTTCCTGGAACAGTGCTGCTAGAAAAGATAACATTTTAGAAAGATGCCATCCCAAATTTGAACCCTTGTGCTAGGCCTGGCATACCTGATACAGGAATGTCTGACATGTATCGGGGTCSTGTTTAACAGGGTCTGTTCTGAAATAGAAGTTTAGTCATGTAACCATAACCTCCATCATCTCCAGCCTCTACAGGCCAGCAGAAAATGTTAAAGAACACACAGGAATGGATGCCAATTCTGATCTGTACCTAGTGCTGTTAATAATGGAGTGGCACCATTGTAACATGACTTGCAACTTGCTTACATTTCATTCAACTGAAAACTGAAACAAGAGTGCCTGCTCTTGASTGCTTACTAGGAATTCGTGTCAAAGTCACAGCAACCAGCAGATACATGGGAAAAAAATATGAGGTGGGGGAAAGTAAAAGGAAAGCATAATCTGGGGTATCAGGAGCTATCACCATGTTGCAAGAAACAACTGAGAGAATGAAGAGCAATGACAACAATGATGTTGTAAGAAATATCCTGTGGCCAGAGACAAACTTGACACAGCAGGTGGACAGATGCAGAGGAATACGTGACACTTTCTCCAAAGGAGGAGTCCCAGCACTGCCATTTCACCTGAGAATTTCTGACAGCCAAGAGCCCCAGCACGTTGTGTCACTGCCATATTTTCTGCAAAAATCCCTTTGCCAATATTTCTTCTCCTGGGAAGCTGAGAAGCCTCAGAGAAAAATGAAAACAACAATTATCTGATTCGCTTCTCCTGTGTTTTGCTGCTTTGGAATGTGGTTTGGACATTGTTYACCAACTGGTCATTGTTGGATTGGTTTCATGTGAATTGTTTCAACTTAATGACCAATCATGGTCCARCTGTGTAAAGGCTCTAGAGAGAGTCACAARTTTGGGGGTTTTTTATTATCTTTTAGCCTTCTCTGTATCCTTTCTCTATTCTTTAGTATAGTTTTAGTATAGCATTCTTTAATAGAATATAATATCATAAAATAATAAATTAGCCTTCTGAGAACATGGAGCCAGATTAATCTTTCCTTCCAGCAACGGGAACCCCAGAAAATACCACAGGTTGAGATGAATTTGTTTCAGGACRTGGCACAAGTGGAGCTAACAGACCTGCTGCCATCTGACAGCAGGAGTATTGATACTCTGGGAGATATTTCCAAGTCCATGAATCAGCGSAGAGCACCTCAGACTAATTGAACATGTGCTTGTTCATTAAGTTAGATTAAGTTAGGAACTGAACTTCCTTATTATGTTAATGTTTAATTTCAGGATGCAGAGGGAAGTTGCTGAGAACCTTGTCTTTAAGAGGTTCTGGCTTGAACCAGTTGTTAAATACAGACTACAAATTGCACTGCTCTTGTTAGGAGCTCACACTCCRAGTCAGACAGATCCCTATCAAACTCTGTGGTGCCTGCTGGTTCCAGARCAAGGAAATATTGAGGAGACATTTTTTCATTTCTGTGAAAGCCAGACAAGGAAAAAAAATACCTTTCTCATTACTTTTTTAAAAGCTAGTAATCTTCTCCTTTTCTTTTCGGGCATCTATTACTATATTAACAGAAGAGTTTGAAAGATCAAAGGAAAAAAAATCTCTATTTTTTAAAAGGGAAACTTGGTGGAGCTCCTTACTGCCTCCCCAGCATATCCAGAGTGATTATGCCTCAAAATGTCTCTATCTGTTGACTGTCTGTAAAGGAAATCCAGACAATTAGCTGAGATGGAGACCATTAGGGCCTAAAGTTGATAAGATGATTTGTATAAGATTCTTTTTTAGAAACTACAGGATGAGAAAACAGAATTGACCACTGCTTGTCAAAATCTTGGTTTACCTGAGCAGCTGGGCACTGGCTGTATCTGCACAGCAGAGGCAAACCAAGTGCCTTTCCCTGTCCATAATTCATTCCTGGTCTTTGTGCCTTTCACATCCTTGAGCTGACATGATTCTGGACAGGTACAGCTACTCTGGGCCACATCTGCTCTCTGGTTATCTACATGCTTCCAACCAAAGGCAGCAAAGGAAGGACAACACAACCCCATGTAAACCTCTTAGTACTATGAGTCACAGCTTTTCCACTTATGATAGGATTTACCCACTAATCTGAAAATTACTGTAAATAAGTTCTTAGAAGATTTTTAGACAGCATCTTCTGTCTTCTGAAAGGAGAGAAAACACTTGGTCCTGTCTGGCCCTTTTTTGAAATAATCAATTATTATRACAAAACTCAAGCTTCCAGTCTAAGAAGCCCTTTATTGACATCAGGCACAGGCACAGCCAAAGTCTGTGGGTGTGGAGYACAAAATGGACACCATGGCACTGGGAAATCCCCAAAGAGAACTCAAACAGCAAGGGAGTCTAAGGGATCTGAGGGTGACAGCATGAGAGGGACACCAGTGTGCATTTCTGCTCTGGGCTGGCCTCAGAGTGCTTCTCTGTCCCTTTGGCTCTGACAGGACAGAGGTTTGGGTGGGCTGTCAGCAACATGTGTTACTTCTGGCTATTTTCCTCACAGAAAATTTAATTATTCCTAGAGCTTTTTCCTTCTTAAGTTACTGTAAAAATATAGTCCTGAGAAGTTACTTCTGCTAGATTCTTTTGTATTCCTTGTGCAAGGACATCACCAGCATCAGACAGAGCCTCTGATTAGGAGTCACCATGCATAACATGAGGTTAGAACAGGCATTTGCAGCTCTTTAGAAGGTGTTTACATATTTCCATGATCCTTGGTTTTCCTCTGCTTCTATGATAACATATTTTACATCGGTGAAGGAGCAGAGAGATGTTTGATGATGCTGTACACCTGGAGCTGAGAGAAAATTGAGGGCAAGTCTTGTCTCCAGATGGGCACTGATGGCCAAAAAAAAGCCTGAAGCTGAGCATATTGGCCTGATGTAAAAACACCAGGCAAAGCACCACTGAGGACCACACTTTATAACATAAATAACAATTTGCTCACCTATGTGTCACTCTCCTGTCCTTAAATCAAGATCCTTCTCCCACATCTTCCCACCTTCTGCTATATTCTCCACTGATGTTCCAATAGTGAGAGCAAATAGGGCAGCAATCACAAAAAYAGGCTCATACTTAGCACACAAGGGCCTTTTACCAAGGGAAAAAAAAAACCTCAGTGGAAGCATTTTCTCCTTCCAAATGAAAAGGCCCCAAGCTACTCACAGAAGTCTCTGCTGAGATTTGGACCCTGTGCAGTGCACAGGTGATCATCAAGGGAGAGTRGCTGGAATTTCTTCAAAATAAGGGAGAGCCCATAAAGGGAGTGATCAGAGAGAGGCTGTGTACAGGGTCTAGAGAGAGCTGTTATAAAGTGTGGCAGGCTTTTTCTCTCCCTGCTGTCTCCAAACTTCAGTTCCACAACAGCTTTTCAGCTGCAGCCAGAGTGCCAGGCTCCCAGCACGATGTGAATGCTGAGGACACTGCCAGGGATGAGGATGCCCATGGCCAGTCCCCTTGGAWGGCTGTCAGAGTCCTGCTGCCAACATAAGCCAGAGGAAAAAAAGGACATTTTTCTCCCAGTTTTTCCCTTTGACAGACATGAAYAGAATTTCATGGGACATGAAATTCTACCCCTTTGCCCTCCAGGAGATTTTCTCCTGCTAAATTTCAAAGATCTGTTTCAAACCATCTATGGCTTGGATTCCTRCAGGTAAAAAGTTTACAAGAATTTTCTTAATGGCAACTTGGCCAGTCTGAATCAGGAWGTCAAAACCAACTCTTTCCATTGCAGGTGGTTTTACTGATGAAATATAAAACAACCTTGAAGTCTGGGTGTGAATAATCATGCAGTCCCAGCATAACACTCCAAAAASGGAAAGCGTAAGAGGGAGAAGGAAGTGGGAAGTAACTAAATGGTGAGGCAGAGGGTGTTCAATCCTCTGTGAAGATATTCCCCATCTGAAAAAAAGGAGGCTGAGAACACCAGGAGAAAAAGAAAAAAGCTGGATGACAAAGAGGAAGATGAAAAATTTAGTAAACAACTACTTACAGAATTAGTATTCTCTTCTAAAGTTTTAAAATGTGGCAAGCTTAGCTTACCCTGAGGCTATAGGATAAGTGGTAAAGCCATAGCTGTGTCTTAGAAGCCTTCAACTGTAAACCTTGTCAGCTTTTGTATTGCATTACTGCACATTAAGTGATCTGGGAAATGCAGTGAGAAAAATTAGGTATTTTAAACCTCATAAAGAAGGTTTGGAAAATAAATTRGTGGCAGAATGGGGACAAAATAGAGGACAAAGTTTGGAATGAAAAATGAAATACAGCATAAAACTAAGAGGCTGAGAACACAAGAAATGCCCTRATGGGTTCACCTAGGCCTCCTTACCTGAGAGGGAAGACTGAGATCAGTAACGTGGCCTTCCTGGGTAAGGAGATTATTTGAATTCCAGGTGTGCTGACTCTGGGGACTCACCTGAATAATTTATAATAATTTATAGTATAATTTATAGTGAAAACTGAATTTACACCTTCAAAAATGGAAACAGGGTTTGTGAGTTTTCCTTGGAGGAGAATTAAGAGTGAACTTAGATTAGTTTCAGAGGCTTTTCACCTCTACTAACAAGTCGTCCCACTCTTTTGCCACAGAGACGGATTTGCTCAATAACAGCTGCTCGTGAGTAGCTCGCTTGGGTTTCAGGGTGGCAAACTTAAATTCATTTTGCTTGKTTTTTCTTGCTAGACCATGATGCAAAAGGTACAAGGGTTGATCTTTGGCAGTGGGAGATAGCTTTGAAAGTGCATGAAAGCCTGGGCACAGCCTGCAACCCCTCCTTTTCCCAGCACCTACTGCTGTTGTACCMGGTCTGCTCCACAGCACACCCCTGCCTATTCCATCCAGGGGTTTTTTATAGTGATGTGTCATTCCTGAAATGCTTTCATTCCTTTTTGAACCTCCTGATACTATTGATGTCCACAGCTGCCTGTGGCAACAAGTTCTCAAAAAGTTTGCTATCCAGTGTGTGTGTATAATATTTTTTTGAAAGTAGRGTCTGTCTTAAACTACCTTCCCACTTCCTTTATGGATCATCCCTTGGTTTCAGTAGTGCAGGGTTTGAACATCAACTCTGTTTTTACCTTCACGCTTTTGTAAACCTCAAGTATACCTTACCTCAGCGTCTTCTCTGCAAATTGGCAAATTCCACCCTTTTGCCCTCTCCTTGCAAGGCAGCTGGCTCACCCCTGGGTTGTTTCTGTTGCCRTTCTCTCTGTTCCCTTGCAAACTCCTTTGCCATCTTCCTGGAGATGCRAAGGCCCAAAACATCCCGGCCCTCCAGCTGCGGGTGCACCAGTTTTATGTGGAGGCAAAATGACACTTTCTGCCTTGTTTTCATGCCTCTCCTGACACACCCAATCCTGCCTTGGCTTTTTTTTGACTGTCAGTGCACCCTGAGCAGTGGTTTCAGAAAATTGCCTGGCTGAATCTGAGGGATCTTCCCAGAGCTGCAACCACCAGTTCCAAGCCCAGCATCCAGCAGGGATGGTGTAGATGAGGATTTCCTCTCAATGAAGTATTCCCTGCCATTTATCTACATCAAAGCTCCTCATTTGCTCTGCTTTGTGGGGCCCTTCTGGAGTTTCTGTTAGGGTGGCACCTGTCTAGTCAAAAGAGCTTAATAATCTTGTACAAAAGACTGGAGARTGAGAAATGAAAGAAAGAAGGAAAGAAAGACATGGAAATAAAAAGGTAACTAGTTTTCTTTTTTTTTTTGTGCTAGTATTTAGCATTTTGATGTTGTCTTTATAATATGATTTTTAATTATTTTTCTCTATATAGGTGCATGAATGTAGCATATGGTTGCAAATGATGAAAAGATAACTGGAGTTTTCAGTTGGTTTTATTACCTGGTTTTAACCCCTCTAAAACATTTTTAATTTAAAAAAGTTTCAATAAAAGCATCCTGGAGAGATTTCCTCTACAGTTCTTATAATTTAATCCATACTCATCAATGAGGAAAAGCTGCAGCTGGGGAGAAATAAATAAACACCTCCAGTAATGCAATCAAGACACAGCTAAATGGTACACAAGGAAGGGGAAAATCAGCAGAATGGCAAGGAATAGCTAAAGAAACTCAATTAAATAAGGGTTTGTGTAATTTTAAAGTATTCCTCTCTCTATTGATGTTGTCAGCTGCTCTTACCTGGGACTGTTTCACCTTTGGAAGTTGATTTTGAAAGGTGACTTGAGATATTTCTGACAGTATCAGGTTGGGTCACCTTTGGTTGAGTTTAATACTCATCTCCAGTAGTGTTACCATAATTTCTGTTTAATTATGAGTAAAGTCTAATTGCAGATGAGGAAAGTGACCAAGACCTGTCTGGTTACCGGCCCTGGGTCAGTGTGAGCCGTGCCAGTGGAAGGGGATGTGGCCAACACGTCCCAAGGGCAGTGAAAGCAAATTCCTCATTCCAAAGAGGCCCCTCCCAGCCTGCTGCCCAAGGAAAGGAGGTTTTGCCATGCTCACACTGCACCCAACTTTCCCAGGAACTTTTGAACCTGGCGGTCAATTCCAACGGAATYAGCTGGGGGCAAGGTACAGATGCCTGAGATAAGCTCCAACTGCTTTTTGAAGAGAAGTGGCTGCAGARAAGGGACCTGGTGGTGGCTTCAGTGAGGAAAGGTGGCACTGAGAGTCCCCTTCTCATTGAGCAATGGACAACTGACACTGTGAAGGAGCTAAAAAACAAAAACTCCWCTGGGGGGAAAAGAATGCAGTTGGAGATGATCTTCCCAGACAAACATCACTCACCTGTYAAGACAAGCATTCATGGGAAACCTGGCCTCCTTAATTACAGCGTGGCACAACTTGTGTGCTACACCTGAGCTCTGCAGCTGCAGCCTGCCCTGCCACATGGCAGATTCTGAGCTGATTCAATTACACACTTTTGCAAGGAGTCATCCAGACCTACTCCAAGCCAGCTGATGGCTTTTGAGGGTTCTTTTCACAAACAGTTTTTACAAGGACTGAAAATGTCTGTGCCTGTGATCAAAACACTTTTTCTCTTCATTTCAACCAAAACACATTTCTACTGCTCAAAGTATGAACTGTTTTCAGCTCATAAAACTTGCACACCTAAACAATATGGCAGCCTGTCAGAAACCTGGTAGGCCTGCAATGTTCTCTCTTACAAATTACAACAGCTCATACTCATCTTCAGGGCTGTTCTCAAACTTCGTAAGAGGGAGGGAATTAATACCTGAGTTACAGATCAAAGCACCCAGGAACCTGTTACAATTGGAATTCCTGTTATAATTGGAATCTGAGGAACTGSATTTGGTGCTTCCTACATCTGTGGGATAACAGAACGCTGGCAAACCACTGAAATTTCTTGTTCTTCATCATCATCTACCTTTTACACCAAACCTTTAAATGAAAACACAATAAAGGCTCTTTGGATAACTGATAACTACTGTTCCAAAAGTAACTTTTGAACAACTTTCCTGCCCTGTGGTTCACACTGTGCAGACTGTATGTGTAAACCCTGAGAAGACCCAAGGCAAATAAAACTTGAAAACCCCACAAAGTTTTTAGAAAGACGTTTTCTAGTGCCCAGGCCCACACTCAGCTACTCCTTAGCATTTTTTGAATGCAAAACTGGTTAACCTAAGCATACACAACCTTAACCAGCCTGTCCAGAAWGTGGCAGACAGGCAGCTCAGACACGTGCAGTGCTTTGGGGAAGGCCACCAGGGGCTGCAGGGCATTTCCTCATGTGAACACTCAGTGTCCTTCTCTTGYTCTTTCCTGATCAACAAATCCCTCTCCCAGCTCTGAAATAACTGATCTGTTTTCAGACCACTACCTTGCCAGTAAATCATTTCAGGTCTCAAGTGCAAAGTTTCTTCTGCTCCTATGTCAAACATTATGGTTACACACTGAAATGAATGTTAGGTGTATATATTTCAGAATTATTCATTCAATCCCAGAATCTATAAGAATCTACACTGGATAAATGGGTGAAAATTAAGAATGCTTGCTTATGAAAGGGAATGACTACTTTTGGACTTGTGGCTGGAATTTCTGATCACAAACACACCTGTAAATGCTTTGCTTGGATTATCCTGCTACTGGGTCCTGGCTGCTGGCAGACTAATGCTCATATTTTCCTGAGCCCATTCAGAGTGAAACAGTTACAGCACAGTTCTCAATTGTTCCAGTAACTGCTGATGCAGTGGTATCCTTGCTGCGTTTGCTGGTTCMCTGTGCAACTTTTCATGATCCACATCTGCACACAAATCCTGCTTCAGATTCTTCTCGTGCAACTCAAACGGGAGGCAGCACCCACGTTCACCCTCCCCTGCCCTGAGCATGGACAACTGACAGGTTTGATGGACCCACCTTGCTTCTTGTGAGCCTAGTGAATGCTAGGGCTGCTCTAACATGCACATCCGTTGCTCAAGGATGGGGAAAAATAAAAAAACAACCAAAAAATAAACAAAACAAAAAAAACCCCAAAAATTATTAAGCTCAGTCCATCAGATTAAAAAAGCAGCCACTACCCTCGTTCCTCAAGTAAGCCACATGCCTCCTGGCACTCCCTGGATGCCAGGGAATGGATCACCTCTCTTCAGCAAAACCCCATTTTTGTTCCATGTCTTCCACCTTCCTTCCTTCCTTCCCAAGTAACCCCCAACCYGTGCCCCAAGATCTTGTCCTTCAGCAGAAAGCCACGTTATGTGCTGCCTGTTCCCCAAACCACCCCGTGTCCTCTGAAGTTCTTAAAGGGTTTGCTCTGCTGCAATACTTTGGCACAAAGGCGCCCATATATTATGCCTGGTAAACTTTTATTCAGTTTAAGCTGTCACACCTGGGCAATGTTGCCTGGTGTGACACCAAGAACTCGGCATCCAGAGGAAGGAAACACCTCAGGTGATGCTGCTGGAGCAGCCAAAGCATTTGCCCCAGCTCAGGAGGAGATCCATCACCAGCAATTTTCTTCCTTGTGCACTTTTTATTGTTTTTTGTGTTAACTTCTCATGATGGCTTTGCAGACAACTTCAGCTCAAAGCATAAAGTGAACACTCACCCATATTCTAAAAATTCTTTCTGAGTGACCTGTGTGGGACTCAACCTTGTGGGCCTGCAAAAGGAAAAAAAAATGGGTGCCCACGTTTAGCTGTGTGAAATTTGGAGAACAGTTTAAATATATCAGCTTTTTGTTTGCAGTCCAAAGAGCAGATGGTGGTTTAAATATTTTTAAAMGGTTTGTATGGGATGGAGCACAGACCCACAGGAATGTCTCTCACCCTGTAAGACAGCACTGTGCAGTGATGTAATTATTGGACATAATTAATTAGATGTAATTATTTTCACTATTTTTTCTTGATTTTTTTCCTTTTAAATTTGTCTGGAGACAGGAACAAGGTAAAGCSTTGTCAGCTCTATGTTTCAAAGCCAACCTTTAAACCATTTCATCAGATAATTCTGCTCCAACAGATTTTTTCTCTGTCTGGGGAACAATTCCATAATTTACCTYTGTTAAGGAGTTTTAGGAAGTTGCRTGTGTGCTAATGTACCTTGACAGRAACACTTTTTGTAAACTGCAAGAGTCCCTGACTAATTCCTTCAGGAAGGGTTTTCCTTTCTTCCACAAACCAGCCAAGTGTYCAAAAACTTGGAGAAGCACACACGTGCATCACGTTAAAAACCATGTAACGATGAAGGGGGAAGGCACYCGGGCGTTTTAAGGCTCACCCGGTGTCTCGCACGGCGTTTTTGGGGCTGTTGCAGAAGCACCAGCCAGCGGYGCCGCACAGCTGGAGCAGCTCTGAAGGCGCGCTCCCAAAAGGTGAATTCGCTGCTCGCAGGGATAAAGAGCGGCTTTCCCAGCAACAAAGGCGGTTCGGATCGCGCTGCAGAAAACACTCACATCCCGCTGGAATACACTGAATGGAAAATAAAGCACTGCACAAAGCGGTACGAGCCGGGTTCGCGCTGAGGTTCTTTATTGCCACAGCCCTATTCGTGCGGACGCGGCGGGACCCCCCGTGCCTGCTGCGGGACGATGGGGGCGATAATGGCGACACCGGCGATAAGGGCGGCCGGAGCGATAAGCACGAGCGGCACCCGGCCCCGACCCCCTCCCCGCGCCATGACGTCACACCCCCTCCCCGCGCCATGACGTCACCGCGCCCCGCGCCTGCGCGAGCCCCCACCTCTCCTCTCGCCTCGCGCCTCCCCGGACCCCTCGAGCGGGAGGTTGGGGGCGTGGCCCCCCGCGCGCGTGCGCGCGCGCCCCCGGCGGCGCCCGCCCCCGTGACGGGTTTGCGTGACGGCGGCACCGGGAGCACGCGCGCGCGTCCGCCCGCCCGCCCTTCGGTACMGCGAGCGCCTATCGCGACCGCCTGTCGCGACCGCCGCCTCTCCGCCGCCACCGCCGCYTCCTCCTCCTCGCGCCCGGGAGCGGAATCAGCGCCCGCGCCTGGGCTCCCCCCGCCCTTCCCCCCACTCCCACTATTATCCTCCCTCCCGGCGCTCCCGCCCGCCCGGGAACGCGCGCCCCGCTCCCGCCCGGCGAGGGAGTGACCCGGCGCTGCCGCCCGCCCCGATCCCCTCCATGGCTCCCGCGCCGCCCCGCTGAGCCGGAGCCGCCCGCCGGGAGCCGCGGCTGAGCGCGGGAGGGAGGGGGCGGGAGGGGGGTGGGAGGCGGGGGCGCGGGGGGTGCGACACGCGCGGGGAGCGGCGGCGGCCGCGGCAGGAGGCGGAGGAGGAGCGGCAGGAGCGGGGAGTCCCGGCGCGGCCGCGGGAGCCCCGGGCGGGCGGGCGGCGCTGGGAGCGGCCGGGATTTACCGTGGTGGCGGTGGGCGCTGAGCGGCGGGGGAGCCGGGCGTCCCCGGGGCCGCCGCCTCTCGGGCTGAGCCCCCCCGCCCGGACCATGGCCGACGACGACGTGCTGTTCGAGGACGTGTACGAGCTCTGCGAGGTGATCGGCAAGTGAGTGCGGCGGGGAGCGGGCAGGGCTGGGTTGGGCTGGGCTGGGCTGGGCGGGGGAGCGCTGCCCCGCGCCCCCCGCCCGCACCGGGCACGGGGATGCTCCGCCCGGGACCCACCTGAGTCGCCGCCGGCGGGTCCGTGCGGGGTGCGCGTCCCCCCCGTGGCCGGTGCCCACCGTCCTCGTCACACGGGAGGCGGAAGGGGGAGAAGTGACCCCATGTTTCCTCAGCCACCATGATTAACCACCTCGCCATCGCTCAGCCTGGCTGCAGCAAGCGGCAACCACTTCCCACCCCTTTTCTTCTCCTCCCCCCCGATATCCCATTCCTGGCACACCCATCAAGGATTGCCTCTTGGGGAAGGGAGAGGGACGATAGATCTCTCCGTAGATTCCACCTATTCGCTGGGTGTCTGCATATTTGTGCGCCAGGTGTTGGGTTTTCCTCTTCTTTGCTGCATAATAACCGGCTTGGTAGTGGCGCTCGGGTAGTGCTCGGTTCTCGTCCAGATCCATCACTCTGGCTCGTGTGGAAATGGAGATGTACAAGGCAGGAGGAGTGCTTGGCCTTTTGAGTCTTATTATGCAACTGCTGTTAAACCGATGCTCGAGGCTTGTATGAAACCTGGGAGTTGAGGCAGCGGCTGGCGTTCCCCAGCTGCTGTTTCGGGTTACCGCTGTGGGATGAAAATGACAATTCGAGTCACCAAGAATATGCAGAGACTCCCCCAAATCAGATGGTGATAAAGAATTAAACATGAACTCCATTCTCCCCTGCCCCCATATCTCCGTGACTGCTCAGTTTTGAAATCCATTCTTTATTTCTTCATCGTCTTTCATGTATTTTCTGTAGTTGCRTCTGTGTTGCAAAAAGGACAGGAAAGATACAGTGATACTGAGAGTGCCTGATTTTCTGTGTGTCTGATTCCAAAGCTGAGATTGCTCTGCAAGCCTTAGTGGTGACACTGTTCAGTGTGCCTGGAGTTTTCTTCTTCATGACAATGGATTTTATGAAAATAATTGAGYGTGTTTTGGTTATAAACAAAGAATGTTTCCTGCATGTATTCTCTTGCCCGCTCTCCACCCTGATGCTTTTCAGTGTATATGGAGTGCTGTCTGCTTTCAAAGCCAGGGCTAAAAATATTCCAGAATTAATCTTTTCTCGGGATTATACTGAAATGCTGGTCTTGGACATAGCAGGTGGCTTTGTTTTCAGCAGAAGTTTCAGCACTCAGTTGTGTCGTTTCACAAGACACCACCACCCTGCTCCTAACACAACTTTTAAAAATATTAAGCTCCAAGGGCCTTGTTTGCCATCATAAGTGGTATATGATTATTACAACTTGATGCTGTTGAGGAGCTTCTGTAGGAGCAGAACYCTTGTTATTAAAGGTGTTTTGAACACAATTTTTGGCACACTCCTTTCACAAGTGGTTCTATGCTAACCACTGCAGTTACACTGGGATTTATTCCTGCCCGATTGCCATTAGCAGGAAGGTGCAGTGCTCATGCATGACCGCACACCCTTTCAGAGGGTGGATGATCAATTCACAGGGGGCCAGATGTTTGCACATCTCCACTGACTTTTTTGTTCTGTGGCTGGAGAATTTCGAAGGGAGAGCTCTAAACCGGTGGATTAGGTGTTAGCTGCAGAAGTTCCGCACGAGATTTAGGTAGTGTAGAGAGTGTTGTGATGTAACTAGATCTAACAGATAAATATTGAATCACAGCAGCAGGGTGATGCCAAGAACACTGTAGCAAAAACAGGGTGAATCGCTGAAAATAGCAGTGGTGGTGTGAAGGGCTGATAGCTGGTTGTGATTACTCAGGTTTTTCCGCACTGATGTCAAGTCCATCCTGTAAAAAAACCCAAACATTTAAAATATAAATACACAACTTTCATGTATGATTTATGAGTGGTATTCCTGTTTCTTTGCAATGCTAGGCAGGTAAATTCCAGGGGACCAGAGGTGCAGCATCTTTATTTAGCTTACAGATTCTGGGTACCACCTTGCCTGTCCATAGGAAACTTCAGGAAAGCTGCTGTAGATCTGCTTTGAATTGCTACATATGCATCTGACCAAACATCTTTCAGTGAAACATACACTAAATGTCTGCGTGTCCCTGGGATTTGTTATTGATTGATACAGTGATTTAGTTCTTGCAACTAGCCCATCTGGCTCTGATTTGCATTTTGGACACATGAAGTACTAAAATGTGTGATTTATCTTTCCTAAATAGGTGGTTACCACTGTCACTTAGRGTAGTAAAAGGTATTTTCAAAAAAGGTGTGAGAAAGAGGTCTTTGCCTGTAAAATGTCTGAGTGTTTAGTCAAAGTTCTCATACAATTTACTAGAGAAATCAGGARATACTTTCTTGGCTGACAGTAGATAGTCCAATTTGTTGAGGCATATTCTGATCTTTAGGATAAGCTTGAAACACTTCTAAATACAATAAACTGATAAGACTGACTTTGAGTAAATGCAGCAATAATAGCTTTTGGTGAGGAACAATTACAGGGTAGTAGTATATGAATGAATTGATGGGAATGACAATGATAAACTGTTTATTATGTGACATTTAGTGTGTTTAAGTTCTGCAAGYATGCATTTTTCATTTTTAAGGGGTGTGGGTGGAAAGAAAGGCCAGGAGGGATAGAGAGAAATTCTAATTCRTGTTTTCATTAGAAAAAAATGTTAGGGAAAATCTTATTTTGCATATATTTCCAGTATACCTTTCCATTGCTAAAAGCTATATGAAAATACAAATTGGAATAACAATCCAAAGTTCTCATTGAACTTTTTAAAGTGGCATTTATGACACTGACATTAGTAATGTGTTTTTACTTAACCAGATGTGTTATGTTTGAGGTTACCATCTCTTCAACTTGGCTGACACAAACATTCTTCAGAAAGAAATAAATTGGCGATATCTTTATTAGCCTTCAAAAGTGTGTTAGCATATCTCAGGATAAGTGATAGTGATGAAAAATACAAGTGTGCCGTTTTTTTTCTAACTTGCTTCCAGGTGACTTTGAAGAGATTCTCCCTGTGTATTGGTTGAGAAGTTCACAGTCTAAAATCTTTAAGGCTGTTCCTATGTGGATCAGACCATGTGTTTGATTGACAGCTCACAGATAGTAGTGCTAAGTGTACTTGTTTATTTTTTTATTAGAATTTTCATTCARAATGCTTTGAGTAGTTTATAAAACGTAGTAGGTGTAAAATTGAAACTTCTTGGCTGCTCATCCAAGGTGCAGACTGTTCCATCAGAGAAGCTCCACATACACATAGCAGGAGTTTTCTTTATGCCAGAGAGAGAATGCCTGTCTTCAGTAGGTGTTGAATCTAGAAGAGTGAGGCAAGGTTTTTATGATAAAGCCTTGTTCTGAGAGGACTTTATTKTAAATTATCTGGTTTTATGTTTCTGTACCTGTTAAGATCCATATCAGTTCATGTTAGCATTAAAGGAGAACCATAAAGTCCTACCTTTCTAACAGTAGGACTTACTTAAAATTTCTCCAAATGCTTAAGTTGTAACTAYGGTGGGATAAAGATGATAGTAATTTATTTCTGTTTGAAAGGGCTTTGGTCACAATTGAAGCCATTAATCCTGGGGTGCATTAGGAAGAGCATGGCTGGCAGCTGGAGGGAGGGAATCCTGCCCCTCTGCTCAGCCCTGTGAGGATCACCTGGAGTGCTGTGCCCAGCTCTGGGCTCCTCGGGACAGGACAGACATGGAGCTCCTGGAGCTGGTCCAGTGGAGGGTGACAAAGATGATGGAAGGACTGGAGCATCTCACTGAGGACAGGCTGAGGGAGCTGGGCCTGTCCAGCCCTGAGAAGAGAGGGCAGAGAGGGCCCCTCATCCCTGTCTGTCAGTGTCTGCAGGACGGTCAGGGCATGGACCAGGCTCTGCTCCATGGGGCAGTGGGACAGGAACTGATGGCCAGGATGTTCCACCTGAACATGAGGAAGAATTCCTTCACTGTGCAGTGACCAAGCACTGGAACTGATTGTCCAGAGAGAGTGTGAAGTCTCCCTCACTGCATCTGTTCCAGAACCATCTGGACACAGTCCTGTGCCATGTGCTGTGGGATGAYCCTGCTGGAGCAGGGAGGTGGGACCAGATGACCCACAGTGGTCCCTTCCAACCTGACCCATTCTGTGATATTAACAGTCACTGAAATGGTACATTTTTGTAATTTTTTTCTTCTGTGTGTGGGCTGTATGTGCCATCACTGTGTGTGTAGTAGTGCAGTTGTTGGCATTTCCAGTACCCAAGGATACCATGATGTTTGGTGCTAATGCTGTCAGAGCTTCCAGGACATTCTCTGTAGTCTTGGTTAAGGCTAATCCTCTTCTGCACTGCACGTGTGAGGATTTTAGTTTGTTTTCATCCCTCTTTGCTCTGTGATGGGATGAATCTCTCTGCTTGGGCTCTTCCATCTAGTAAAGAGTAGTTAAAGGGCAAGAGCCAGCAGGCATTGCTYCCTTCTCCCTTCTCCTTCCAGACTGATAACACAGCTGGAACACAGATGTGAGCTGAGGATGCAAATTGTGGGACAGGGTTTGGTTGGTTTGTTGTTTTTTTTTAATTAAAATTTGAAGGCTTCTAGCCCACTGAATCAGACAAGGGGGTGCTGGTTGCAATTCCAGCCTAAGCTCATAGCTGGAGTTGGAGATGCTTTGGATTTATGCCTTAGTCTGGGAGTGTTCAAGGAAAAGGATGACAGAGCTTGTGGATTCCTTGTCCAAGAAACACTGAAAACTTTTAATAATTGTAATTATTGTGGTAACAAAACTATGTAGAGGTCTTTTGATGGTTTCAGTGGTATTGTTTTTCATTATTGCCTCCATTTTCACTCACAGGAATTAGAATGCTGTTGCCTCTCAAACACACTTTTACTCTAGTACACTGTTGAGATTTTGCATTTCCTGTAAAACCAATGCAAATAACTGATGGGTGTAATTAATGACMAATGAAATGGAAATGTGAAACAACTGTAGTATGTTCTCACTGTTTGTAYAGGAGGGGGAAGGGACGTTCTTTGGGATATGACACCTGATTTGTCTAGTTTAGCTTTTGAGTTTTTTAGTGCTGTTTTAAACTCTTTGTTAATAAAACATTCTTGGCTGTTGTCACTGTTAYAGTACATAAGAGTAACAGATTATAATAAATATTTGATTTAAGCATGAGGTCATAATGTGCATTTCCTCAGGAAAAAAGTGGTTTATTATTTGTGGTGTATAATTGCTAGAGTATAACCTTAGGTAAGTTATTCTGCAATGGATTTTAGCTGTAGCAGTGACCCATTTCTACTTAAGAGGCTCTGCCTACTTAAGGGAAGCAGCTGAACACAGAATAGAATGAACAAACCTGATTGCAGAGTACATTTCAACCACTATTCTATTTGTGCRGCTTTTTCTAATATTGATAACCAGCAGCACTCCTGTGTAGCTCCTTCTTGAGGAAGAATTCCTTCMTGGAAAGGATTGCTRAGCATTGGAATCAGCTGCCCAGGGGGTGGAGGAGTCACCATCCCTGGGGCTGTTCATGAGCTGACTGGATGTGGCACTCAGTGCCATCCATGGTTGAGTTGACAGAGTGGGGATCAGTCAGAGGTTATGATGTTGGAGAGTTGATGATCTTGGAGATTTTTTTCTACCATAAATAAATGATACTGTGATTCTTAAATTGTGAACAAGACAGCTGTAGTGATTGGGAAGTTGAGGATGGCTTGAGAGGGGCGTTTGGAGGAACTTGATCTGGGAAAATACAAGCTGAGAAAGATKGTGCAGGGGCTTAGCAAATATATTTGTGTGTTTAAACACCCAAGAGAAGGAAGCCTTGAAACTTAGCAAACCTGAGCAGACTAGTCCTGTGTAATTTCAGCCTGAAAGGTTGAAGATTTTAGACCAATTCACTACTGAGATTCTGGATCAGATGTGTGTGAGAAGTTGTTGTGGGATGAAAAAAGTGACCTTGACTTGAAGATTTGATTAGTTAGGAGTTGGATAATTTTATTGAAATAGTATGAAGCTTCAGAAAAATGGGGGCCAGGCTTCAGGACCCAAGTGATTCTTGATTCAATCTTCTGAATTTGAATTCAAACATAGTACTTAAGATAAAATGCTCTAGGATAAAGAAATATTAGGGAAAGAAGAGAGACACATTKAAGTCAACAGCCACTCACCTACTTAGCCCTCTCTCTTATACACYGTGCTTTTTTGTAATCTTTTATACAGATGTCACTACTATGAAAGGTAATCAAGCATTATTAACCTCAGTATGATGTTTCCAAAGATCACTTCTCAGAAACTTGTAGTCATATTAAATGTGTCATCTAAAGAGGGATGACTCCAGAAACGAGTGGTTGTTATAAGTAGCTATTTCGTGCTGAATTGTGGAGTTGATAAAAATAACTCATGAATGAAGGSAGTACTTTTTTTTAATATGCAGCATGAGTATCAGCATGGCCAGAACTATCATCCCTACCTGTTAAAAAATTAAACTTACCTCTTGAGATAGTGTATCAGCTATTCCCACCAAAAGAACCCCAAGAAACTTTTATTTTTCTTTGCCTACATCAGATAAGTGTGTAAGAGGAAACCTTGGAAAGGCATCTAAAGCCTGGGAAGAGAGTGCCTTGAGTTCAGCATGGCTGTAAACTGAACTGTGTTTTGTGTGCCAGGTTAGTACCTTCTCTTCAAAAACTTGTGCTGCAGTCAGAATGGGTTGCAGTGTTCTTGGGAGGTGTCTGTTGGTGCAAGGAATGCTGCTCTTGTTGGAAACAGCAGTGCACAGCAAAACTGTGGCATTTCAGTTACCTTTGTGTTACTGGGTATTGAAGCTTCCTTTTACCAGTATCTTTTTTTGGAAGTGAAAAGAGTGAAATAAGGTTCAAATAATTTTTGGAGCTTGACCATAAAAGACCTTTACATTGTAATAAGGGTTTATTTTTTCACTTCAGTTTGTATGAGAAGCAAAGTCTTTCCAGAGATAATACTMAAAACCTTTTACAGGATAAATTTAGGACTAAAAGGACTGACAACTATTGCCTAATGTATTCTCACAGGACAGAACTGGATGTCCATTGGTTAAGAAGTGCCTTGCTCTTTTACTTTCATCACTTTTTTCCTAGAATAGGGTAAGAAGGGGTAGCCAGCAAGCTAGTTCATATGTTCTGTCTTTTGGTGCAGTGGGGCTGTGCTTTTCTTACAGGCTTAGGATTTGTCAGAATTCTTGTGTTATCAATATTTTGCCAATTTCTGTAGTGACTTAACTTTTTCAGAAGTCAGTAGTTAGAATGTGTTTTCAGCACCTGAAAACATTAATAGTTGATGCATAGTTCTTACAAACTCACAAAGTTCATTGTCTGTCTAAGAAATACGGAATATTTGCCTTCCACCAGGGATTCTAAGTAGCATTTGGTTGAATAGATTTTTACTTGGCTCCTTCACCTGTTTCTTTTACTACCCAATGGGAGGTCACTGCTTGCAGCTACTCTGATTTCATTTTTAACTGACATCTCCATTTTCTTTTCTGGATTATGTGGACATAAGCAGTTATTCCTAGCATTTAATAGTGAGTAAGTTTCCTAGGATATGTGATCTAAGAAAGTTGTACAAAACTTTCCTCTGAACAAATTTTTTAGAAGTAAAAGCTGGGGTGTACAGGCATTTACAGTGGTTCAAAATGTGTTCTGTTCTGTTGTTTGGAAGCACTTTAAGACAAGTTGCAAAACTAGTTTTATCTTATCAAAGTGTCAGTTCTGCTGCAGCTGAGATTAAGAAACCTTTAGAATTTCAAAGTGTGCCTTTCCTAGGAACACGTTATTCTAGGGTAACTTGTGACTTCATGTAAATTCAGTTCCAGAGTTTGGAAGGCAGTTGACTTTCTGGAATTTTTGATCCAAAGATCACTAGGAGTGAAGAAGGAAGTCTTAAGTGTAGATAGGTTGAGACTTCTCAGGTGCGGTCTTTAAGATATTCAGAACTTCTTGAAATCTTTTTCCAGGTCTCTTGTTATGTGGGTCTGTGAAGTAGACATAACACCACCAAAAGCAAAAAAACAAAAACAAAACAAACCCAGAAAAATCGAAAGAACTTCTCTTAAAAGAAAGTTCAGCTTGTCCTGACCATCTCAGAACTTAGGCATGTTCCTCTATCTCCTTTTTTCTCCCACTTTTGTTTTAGGGTTTACAACTGAAACCTTTGGCTGTGTGCTTGATGTTCCAGCTCAGAGAAGGCAGCCAGAGGAGTGTGTTACTGCTTTACTTCCACMCTGCTGCAGGGAAATCCTGATCATCCAAAAGGAGTTGTCAGCTGCCCACTTTCTCCTTTTTATTTTGGCTCCAGATGTTGCTCCTGATATGAACAGAGGGGAGCAGTTCTCAACGCTGGGGAAACACTCATTTACACTCAATTAGAGGGATCAATACACCTGTAAATGGAAGGGATAGTGAAAAAGCAAGTGAGGTAGTCTTATCTCCCTTCTTGAAACCACTCCTCCACCCCCTTCCTGATTAGGAGAAGATGAAAGAGGAGGTGGGAGTGAGAGTGGCCTGTGAAGATGACAATTTAGGGAATTATGTATTAAGTGATATGATCTTTTCTACATCAGTAGTGATCCAAGCTAGTAATTTTTCCTAGGAAAGGGTTTTGTGGGGCTTTTTTTGCCAGGGTTGAACTTGAATGCAGCAGCAGCAGATAGGTTGTGTTTGGATGGGTTTAGAGGAGAGACCTGTCTGCTCAGCACTGGTCTGGCTGCATGCAGAGCAGGAAGGAACCAGGTGGGAATTGAGGTGAAATSCTGCACCTCTGTGATCCTGCAGCCTCAGCAAGTATATCATAGTTCAGGAAGGAGAGCTGTGACGAGCTGTAGCTGTGCTGGAGGTTGTGTAAACATGGCAGTGGTACCCTTTCTCCTCTTTGTGCCCTGTGTGAGCAGTGTGTGAGGGCATCTTGGTGACAGGAGCTGAATTAAATTTGCTGCTGCTGCTGGAAGGAGGTGTTGCTCTCAGAGATCTTCCTCTCTTTATGTGCCCCCTTCCCCTGTGCCGACTCCCATAATTCACCTGGTCTGCAGAAATTCACCATTTCTGCTCCCCAGAAATGATGGTTTTTCTGCTGTTTTCACTGGCTTGACCAGACCTACAGTGCAGTCAGGGCTTGCTCAAGGTGGAAGACTCAGGRATGGAGAGGGATAAAGTGTGCAGGCACCTCTCCCCTCTTCTCACCTYTGGCAACAGTGAATTACGAAGACCATATCATAAAATGCTTTGTCAGGTTTTTTTTAAAGTGTGTTTGGCTTTTTTTGTRTAATCAGGAAGTTAGCTTCCAAATCCTTTTCTGCAATAATCCAGACAATGGTAAGGAAAGGRCAAGAAAAAAGGGAAACAGATTACTTTTTTTTGAGGGGAAAGGAAACATTCCAAATTAACATGCAATTATTAACACACACACACACACACAMGAAAGAGTTGTTTTTATGGTCTTTATTTGTTTTTTCCTTCTTCCTTTACACATACTCCTATTCCCTGTAAYTAAAACCAAGCACTAACTTTACATCAGGACCTCACTTCATTCAGGATTTTAATTGGTGACACAGCCAATTACAATTAGGAAGGCATCTGAGTCTGGGATTTTTATTTGTTGAATATTTGAATTAATTCTTTGAAGTATATTAGCTTCTGACATGGTTAGATGTTCTTCAAATGTGCATGTGCCTTGTTGGGTCCTTCAGAACGTAAAATGTTCACAGTTGAGTGTACTCTGAACAGCAAGTGTGCTTTGATGTTTGTGGGTAATTCTGGTCTTTATAGAAACCAAATCTGTTACTTCTGGTTCTGGTGTGATTGTGTGCAAAAGCTCTGATAACATACTTRGGAATGTTGAAGAAATTCAAACCCAAAGTTTTCCTGAGCCACCTATTTTAAGATTTTGTTTTGCTCTAAACTTAAATGTAAAATGYATTGTATTGCTCAAGAAATTGTTTCAGTTAAAATATCTGTCTTTCTGTCAATTTATTTTGGGGGGTTTTTTGTTTGGGTTTTTGTTTCCGGTCTTTTTAGGAAAAGTTCTGTGTTAGTGCACCTGGATCAAGTTTAGATTGAAAAGTACCAACTTCCATCTACAGAAAACATTGTTTTCCTTTCTACAGCCCCCCTGAACTAGAAGTAACCTTTTTCTTAGTGTGTTTCTGCAAGTATCTTAATTTCAGACCTTCAGCATTACAGTCATGACAGGAACAAAAGGGACTTTCAAACCTGAAGGTCAGACAGAACTGTATTGCTCAGTTAGAGCTATTAGATTAAGATTATTTTTCTTACTTTTTCCTTTCTGGAAAAAGCAGTTATCTGTTGGCCGAGTTTCTCGGATGTTCAGCCCTTAAGGTTCAATTATCTTTAAAAGCATAAAGTAAACAGGGTGCTTAAAATATCAGAAGTTCTTTCCCTAATCTTAGATCTCAAGTGTGTCAATTTTTTTATCAGCTGCAGGCACTTGTAATTGTAAAGTATTCAAAACTTTATAGCTGCCATTGAGATACACTTTGAGGATACTTCCTCAGCTCTTGCAGATGAATCTTCTTACTTGGATTCTTGGTTTGAAGTTTTCAAAAGTTCGAGTTATCTRTTTGCTGTGTTGATAAGAGGTGTTTTCAAATAGATTGCTGACTGTAGAGTTGTTTAGTGTTGTGTGTTTGAAATACTTAAAATTTGCTCAGAATGTGGAATGGGAATCGGATTTTTGCTTTGTGAAGATGATCATCATGGATGCTTCGTTTCCCTTCTTAGTGGGTCTGGTGATTTTTAAATGATTCCATAAAACATCAGCTGGGAGGGTTAAGAATACCTTTGATTCCTGTATCTTCTAGCCTGCTGAGTGCTTTTGCAGGCACTGTGTGCTAGGGAACGATTTTAATTTGAGTGTCCTGATTTTGGGAGGATTGCTCCAAGCACTGATGATGCAGTGGCATGGGCTGACAAGTTCTGAGAAGATGTCCCAGGTAGCAGCGAGGCAAAATCCACAGCAGAACTGTTGGTTTGGGTAATTCTCCATGCTGGTGAGCCACAATGTCTCTTGAGATGGTGCTGTTCAATATCCAGGATCCTTTAGGTGTTGTGTTAAACAGCGAACTCAGAAGTATAATCTGAAATCATTCTCAGGGATACAGGTAAGCAGAAAGGGGTGAAACTTCTGTGATTCTTTCCCTGAATGTTCGTTGTATTTCACARTGGGATTTAGTTTCTCATATTGCTAATCTATTTTGTAAAAATTTRAAGTGTTTCAGAAAACTAATTTGGGAAATTCTGTTCTCAAAACCCAGGCTGTATTCAGCTTCTCAGTATTTGTTAAAGTTGCAAAGACAAGGAAACATGTAAGAATAATACCTTCCTGAAATGTGGTTTCAGATATATGGCTGGAAAATTCAGAAATCAGCAGTGATTTTTTAGAATATGGATGCATGTTAGAATTTAAACGTGTATTTTGCTGAAAGCTGCTTTAAAAGTCTTTTTCTCATATGTGCTAAAAATTGATCTGTGATGTTTTTGCATTTAAAAATAGAGCCTTGCAGTGGTTTGTAGCTGTTCTTACTGATAGGTTTCCTTTTTTTGTCACTGTTTGAAAAARGAGGGAAAAAAAAGAAAAAGCAGTTTGAAATGTTTACCGTTTGGACAAAGCTGTAAGAATTACTCTGAACTTTCCTTTTCATATAACTTTTCCTCTTACAGTCAGATGCTAGCTTGAGACTTTGCTGCCATCTCTAGTTTCGTGGTGAAATTTATCTTGAGCTGCTATTTGTTCCTGCATTTTCATCTGTATTCTTAAAAAGACAGATTTTGGCTGGATTTCATGGATGCTGTTGGAAGAATTTGTTTTGTAGAGCTTGTATCAGTGAGGAAAATAGCTGTCCCCTGTGGTTTTTTCCCCTGAGAATACATTAGGGAGTTTTTCTAAGGAGAAATATCTTGTATTCTTAWTATCTTGTATTCTTCTTTGTTTCACCTTTAGATACAGCTTTAGTTAATAAGCAAACTTCCTGCATTTTTTGCTCTCMTTTTGTCTGTTAAATTTTGTAAGTCTCCTGTTACTGTATTTACTGTGATAAAGGCAGTATATTCTGTTGGTTTGTTATTGAATATAGAACAGTTCTGGGTTTTTCTGGTCTCTTCAGCATTTTACTTCCAGTTTGAGTGTCAATACACCTGAATGGTTTTTAAATATTTCTTTGCCAGTTTTCATTCTTCTAGCATTTCTTTTATAAGGTGACACTCCTCAGTGGCTCTGCCCAAGCCTCATCCTGGATTTTTTCCCCCTGCTTTGCCTCGTATTTCTTTTCCTATCAATTGCAACTTTTCCTAACAACTTGTATACAAAGTTTTACATGGTGTATTCTGTCTTAGACTGAGATATCCTTCAGTTTTCTTCAGTCTCACTGGGCTCCCAGCAGRCTGTAGGATGGCTGTCAGTCAGAATTTTGCTCCCATGGAAACTGSCTTGCTGCAAAATCAAACTGCAGTTTGAGTGTCTGAAACCTGAGCTCACWAAAGGTTTCTCAGAGTTACAAGAACCTTTGAAAAAGTGTCATCATTTTTCAGTTTTATCTTTGAATCTCCAACCAACTGAGACTGTAGTGTTGAGACCTATGTTTGTTTTCTGTAGAGGAAGTGGTACAGGGTAACCTGTTCTGTTACTGTCTCAAAGTCCTGATGACAGTTCAGGTATTTAATGTGATTTTTTTTTTTTTTTTGTTGTTGTTTGAGTTGGGGTTTTCCCCCTGTAATAGCTGTAAAAGCTGTAGAGGAAAGTGCTTTTCTTTTCACAGGTTGACTTTGCCTCTGCAGCATGGAAAAAGTAAAATTGTGTGGCTTCACTGCTTCTGCCTAGAATTCAAGGAAGAGAGGTGGAGAGTGGAATTGTGTTCCTGTGAGCGTGTGTGGAAGAAGGAAGTTTATCTGATCTCTTCTCACCAGGGGGAAATAAGATCTTGGCCTCCTTGTCTTAGCAACCATTCTTCTCTATCCAGTCAGTTTCTGGGAAAATAAGGGGTTTTCAGCAACAACACTTGTAAAACAAGTATTTCATACCTAAAAAGTATAAACCTATTATAAGGTTTTAAGCGTGGAACCTRCTCCACTCTTTCCTGTATACTCTAATTAGCAGAAAGTGGTTTTTATATTTTTCACATTTTCTACTTTCTGTCATCTCTGTGATTTTGCATTAAAAAATGCCTTTTTCTTCCATGCTGCTTTCTTTAGGCTGATGCTGTCTTACAGGATAACTCTTGAAATCTCAGGAAAACTTACATACCTACTGCTCAAGTTAAAGGACTTCCAGAAATACAAATCTCCAAGAGAAAGGAGAAAGTTGTATCTCCAAAGTCTTGTCTTGTGCAGGAGTTCATGTTTTGTGGAAAATGTTACACCAGTAAACTCATTGGAAGAGTTGTGTAATCCTGCCCTGTTAGTTTGTCACAGCTGATACCAACACTGTATGTTGGGTTGGGTTTTTTTAGATTTATCCACCTGTAAATGGGCTGGTAAAATGCTTCATTTTTTTGCCCATTCTCCTTCACTTCTAGCAAACATAATTATTACCTTCTATCCTATCAGCTTAAATACTCTGGAAATGTGTTGTTTATAAAGCTTCAGAAAATATTCTGTTCTTTAGTGATGTGCAAAAGTCTTTAATCAGCATTCCTTTGAGCAGCTCAAATGCACAGAGGTGTGCTAAGTCCAAAATCACATTTGACTGAGTGCTGGTTAAATATTTCACTAGTTTCCAGTTAAGACTCTGCAAAATGTGCAAAMCCCCTATATTTTTATCTGCTTTAATGGATGGGAGCTGAGTTGTTATAGCCAGACTCAGGAGCACATTGTTGATCCTGGCATCCTTACTGCATGCCAGGAGTGAGAAAGAGGACAGTGTGGATCTGATGTGAAAATATCCTCTGTTTTTGTGGTTGTTGTTTTGTTCCCCAAGTAGTTCCAGATGTTTTCAGTCCTCCCTAGTCCTGTTTCTCRATAGAGCATGTTTTATGTTACTCCTCCTTTTTAACAGGTAGATTGGGAAGGGCTGTTGTTCAKTATTAGTGAGCTAGTAATCAGAAAGGTAAATATGATAGTATGGTATGGAATGATCCAGTCTCCAAAATTCTGTGTGTTTATGAATGTTTGGTGCTATTCAGAGTGGACTGAAAAAAGGGTTGTGTTCASCTTCTCAGTATTATGTTGAAGGTGAGCTGCTAATTAAAATTGATTAGCAAATGCTCTTTTACCAGTTAAAATGGTTTCTTGATTTAAGTTCTTGAGAAAATGTGTCTAGTAGTAGAGATTCTAACTATAGTCAGATAGTTCTCATAAAAMCAGTTTATTTAAATTGTAGTCCATGTTAGTTTATGTAAACAGTTGGTAAGATTTGTGCAGTGTATGAAAATCCTACAGCTTTCTATAGGCAATTCTGTAAAATGGGAATTATCTCCTTGTGAGGAAGCTGACAGCAAGTAGTACAAGACATTTGCAATATTAATATCACAGCTCAAGTTTATCTTTGTCTTGTCCAGAAAGAAGTTTCTGTGCAAGTGTTMATTTTCAAAGCTTTTTATGTAGTAAAATGTGTACAATGAAGTTCTTAAAAAATAATTTAAAAAAAATCTTATCAAGCAGTGTTCCTTGAAGTGTGTTCCCCCCTTTTTGTCATTTTTGTTCGTGTTCTTGCTCTTTTGGGTGGCTTATCTAGACTGATTAAAGAAAGCAGGATTAAAAAGTGTSTTTCTCCCCTCACTCCTTTCATTGGTTTCCCACTCAGTCATTTTCTCAGGGACTTTGGCCAGTTTTCCAACTACAGTGCAATTAATTACTCTTAAAACTTTAATCTTCACCTGGATAGGAATTGAGGAGCAATGGAAGCCATGAAAACAGTTAAACCAGGAAACCAGTTTRTCAGAAAGAAGATTACATGTCTGTGTCTTTGGAAGGAGAGCACAGATTATACTTTTTTTAATCTCCCAGACAAATATTTTCTGCTTCTCAGTGGATTGATTACATGTGGTTGTCATGTGCTGGAAAACATTAGTGGGAGAAGGGGCCTTTCAGTGATGCTGCCTTAGTGGTACTTGGAATCTAGTTTGTCACAGAAGGGTATCACATAGTTAACACAGTTATCTATTCCTTGAGTGTCACATGTAGAAATTCGTTTGTTGAGAACCAGACTAGCACCTTTCTTGAATGATCCAAAGGGAAAAAAAAAACCATGTGGAGGAGGATCAGGAGGTCATTAGCAGTTTTGARTATACATATTTTTTTAAGTGCTTTTAGTTTGGCATAGTATTCCCCAGCTTGTATTCGAAGTCACATTTGGACTAAACCTTGAGAATAAAGCAATTGTTTTAAAGCTTTGCTTAGGCAGATACCTGCAGAAAGGTGAAGACTGTAAAGATGGAATTTTCTAGTCATGTGAAGGGAGTCCTTTCTCCTTAAGAGATGAAAYGAGCAAACAGTTGGAAATAATCAATTTTGTAATTAAGGCTCAACCCAAGTGCTGCTACCCTGGACATAGAATTGAATTGTGATATCTGTGAACTATCTAAAATGATTTCTAGATACCTTACAGCACTCTTTTCATGGATTGTTTTCATTCTGGTTTTGGCCATATGATCTGGTTTTGGCTGTAGCAGTTGGTGTTGAGTAAGATTTCCATWATAAACTGGGGGGTGGGAATCACCCTCTTGGTATTTGGAGAGAATAGATCCAAGGTATACAGGAGTTTGTATTTAATTTGCATTCCAAGTCTGCACCCAGAGGGAGGGGAARAAGGAAGATCTGAATCTTGGGAGGTGTGCAGTATTGCTTCAGTCTTTCCAGTTGAACTTTAACTTAAAAATGGGGAAGGGGGCTTGGATTACTGAGTCTGTAGTATGTGTTTGCATTGAGAATCAGGAATGGGGTCTCTATTACCAGGGGTAGTTGAGGTGGCAGCTCTTGACCTACTCAGCTGYTTCTCACTTGAATGTGGAGAGAAAAAGGAGGTAACTGTGACCATCATTCTTCCTGGTTCTGTCACTGGGTCTTTAGGTGGGAGTAAATCAGACTTGGTTTTTTGCAAGGTAGGATAGAATTGAAATGAGTGCTTGAACAAACTGATGAAAGAAAACCTTGCTGAGCTGCTAMAAGTCTTTTTTTTTAATTAGTACATTCAATTCTGAAATATGGTCTAAGCTTACCCAAGAGAGTTTTATAATAAGCTGATAAATGTCTGTGGGGGCAAAACCGGGTTTGTTCATTTGTTTTTTTTTAAAGCGCATGTGTAGCATAATTTTCAGTATATGGGAGGAGAAAAACTGAGTTTTGTACAAACTGCTTGGCCATAAATCCTTCCTTTCAGCATTCAGCCTTACTCCAGCTGGGAAGGTTCATGTGGAACAGCCTTGAAACTTTTTTCTACTTGTTGTTGCTGTACTGAAGCTGCATCTGCGCCGAAGGCTGTGGCAGATTTATCATCTCCTGCCGTGTCTATAGAAGTCTTTCACCACGAGTCCCAGTGTGTATTTCAATTGTCTTTTGCCAGTTTCTCATTGCCAAGACTGAGCTTTGTCTGCACCCAAATTTGAGGCAGGTAAATGCATTTACTGTAGCATCTGCGAGCCTCTTTTCTTTTGCCTTCTACTGTTGTTGTTATTATTATTGTTATTAGTATTATTGTTATTGTTATAGAGGTAGCTGGATGTTATGTCCTGTGAGAATTTGTTTTAATTTCATTTTTGGGATTTCCACCCTCCTTGACTTGTCTTCAGGTCTTAACAATGACTGAACACTGTCAGATGCCTTACATGAGAAAAACTAATTTATACTCAGAGAAAACTAYCTGCTGAAATATTTTCTTGCTGCTCTGTCCAGGCTAAAGATGTCATKTTTTGGACCTATCACTCATACTGGGCTGCCAAGTTTTATCTTAATTAGTATTTTGCCATTGCTGCTTTAAGATGAATAAAATGATTACGTTTTTCCAAATATCCCCAGTGAAGATGTTTTTGGAACATATTCACATCTCTTATGGGTTATTACACATAAAAGCAAATTAAAAGTTTGAGCTTTTTTATTGTGACAAGCTGAAGGGATACTTATCTGTGGTTTAATGGCATTTAGTTAGTCATTGGGCTTTTTGTCCTGGTAGCAGTAAATAGGCAGTTTCTAGGGATGAAGTTCTGCATTAAAAAAAAAACAGCTTTATATTTCTACAGTGTCATTTCATTCTTTCCCTCTGTCAGAATTAGCTGTAGTCATGTAATGTGCCTGCTAAAGTCACTGGTGAATTCCAGCCGCTGCTTTTGTCAAAGAATCTACATCTGTGTATTAAATGGAATTGATTCAGGGCTGTGTTTAGACCAAAGGTTTTGCCCAAATTCTACTTGGCGAAGCCTGGCAGAGCCTTGGCTGTAGGCTGGAGTTCACTTTGTAGGTGTTCTGGTGTCTTTATGTACTTTTTTAAAGCTTTCTATGTACCTTAATTTTACACTGTGTTGAAAAGAGTTGATAGTTATATTCTGGAGCAGTCAGTCAGGTGTGGAGCTCTACAGTCCTGCTGTTCTAGCTGGGTGATTCTGTACCCAAAAATACACAWTTCTACAGGTAGTGGGGAATTTAGGTTGTATTCTTGCCTGTGAAGGAAGCTGCACTTTACAGGTTGGAGCTTCTAATTCTGTTTATTCATCTTGTTCCATCCTACTCTAAGGAAGAGCGCTTCAGTCCATTAAAGTGTGATGTGCTTCTTCTGGCAGTGTACAGTTCATCTCATGAATGCTGGTTTTTGGTTTGGTGTTTTGTGGTTTGGGATTAATTTTTTTATTTCTGCTTTGAAGAGTCGGTTTGGTTTATTAATTTTTCCAGGTGAACTGTCTTTTGTGCAATAATAACTGTTTTAGCTTGTATAAAAAGATATAAGGTATATAATAACAAAAGTAGTAGAGGTAAAAACTGAAGAATGTCATTGAGGGTCATAAAGAGAACTTTAACCAATCCAGAAAAAATGGTAGGAAAAGGAAGAAGGAGAATAGATGTCAATATTTAAAGAAAACTAGCCTAGAATTCTGTGAAATTGATTACAGTTGCATTTTAGATCCAACATACAAAGCTTCTGTAAGGAGGATAGATACAAAGAAGTGAAAACTGTAGAAAAGCAGAARCAACAATGTTTTAGAGCATAAAGGTGTAAAAACCCCTTTGTTTTCTCACTAAGAATTACTGTATTATAATGTTTTGTGGAAAAGGTATGAAAAAGCAGYCATTGGTAGAGTCAATACATTGGAAAAATAATAACTCTAAAAATTCCTGCAGCAGCTTTTAAATATGTGATTCATTGTTTATGTGTGTTTGGGAAGTGAAGGACTTCAAGGTTTAGGGCTTCTGTAACAATCTGTGAAAARTCTACATACTTTGTTTTAAAACTAAAACCTAGTTTAAAATAATTTATCACTTCTCAGTGCTTTGCTTTTTCTTTTTTTCTCTGTTACTCCTGAAGGGGAGGGAGCAGGAATCATTGAAATCCTGGCCAAGTGGATTTTTGGAAGCTTGTTTTTTAATTGGAGCATGGTCCAGCCTGCTTCTGCTGATGCTGCAGGAAGAGAAAGAAGGGGAAGAGAACTTGGAATAGGAAGCTGTGAGAGAAAGATTCCTGCTGAGGGTGACTGTGGGAGGAAGAGAGAGGAAAAAAAAGATTAAAGTAGGTTCATAGGAAGGAAAAATGAACAGAATTTGAAAAGTGAAATTGAAAAACAACCTGATGAGATCTTGTGATTGCCAGCCTGCAAGGATGGACTGAGTGGGTTGAGGGAGAGAAAAGGAGCAGCAAGTAGAAATTGATTTACTGGTTAATAACAGGATATTTGTAAAGGTTAGAGGGAAAACATCCCAGATGAGCTAAAGGTTGTAGAAGAGACACAGCTGGAGAAGGGGAAAGAGGAATAGAAGCAAGATGAGAATCATGAAAGGCAGGATTAGGATTAGTTAGGTGATAATCAAACATGAGAGAGACCATTTTAGCAAAGCAGAGTCTGCAGAAGGGCACAAAGACTGATTCATGAGTAGGGATGGAATGTTTGACAAGGTTATTGCCATCAAGTCTTCAGCATTCAGTGGCTTTTAAGTTGAATGCTATTTAATTGCAGTGATTTATTTCTTTATTTGTGTGTCATTTAGCCAGAAGAGCAAAAAGWGTAGAGATTCTTAGTATGTTAAAATAAGATATGAACAAAAATGTTGACTTCAGAAAACTGAACTGAGCTGAATCATGGGATAATTGTGTGTGGTAATAGTTGATTGTTGTCAGCCATCTCAAGTTATATTTCCCCTGCTTCTTAATCCTTATATTTTAACTGATTACATTACTCCTGCTAAATCTTCATTCTCGCTCTTCCCTTGTCTCCAGTGCTTGTGGCACAGCTCCCTTCATTTTAAATAAACTCRGTTAATTTAAATGTTTCTCAAGTTCTGTGATGTTAGTCTAGCTCACTCAGGCTAAAGCAGGTTAGGGAACAATTGCAGGAATYCCGAGGTGAGGGATGGAATCGTGTTCATCTCCAGTAGAGGAAACAGCACTTGCTTATAGCTCTGTTTGACAGCTCTCTGCCAGCTTGGGTTACCTGATCCTGTTTGCATGCACTGTACTGCAGCTGTCTTGTGAATACATAGAAATTCTCAATTTAGCAAAAGTCATTTGGGCCTCATCATATGAAAACATTATTGGCACAGCCGACCTTGAAGACATTCRCTGGACAAAATTGTCAACTCATGCTCAGTTGACAGACTTATTTTTAGACAGTGTAGAAAATATAGAAGAATTTTCTACCTCCTGACAGGCTTTTCTTAAAATCTTGCTGTCAGAGCAGACCTTTCCTTTGTTTGTTTAGTTTGCTTAAGTTTTGGTAGTTTTTGGTGTTTTGGGGTGGGGGTTTGTGTGATGGTTTGGGTTTTTTTGGTCTCCTGAAGTTGAATGATCAATGTATTCTCTGTTAACATCAAAATTCGGGGTCTTGTGGATTTCATCTATCTACCTACTGGTACTACTTCTGTCTTTCTTCTGAAAGAGTAAGTTTCTCCACTTTTTGAAATTCTTAGTATTTTGTTTTTCGTTAACACTTTCACATGACGCATGTAAGTCATGTGGTTTAAAAAAAGAAAAATCCTGCTAGCATTGCAAACTGCAAAATTATCCAGGGCTACTTAGTAAGTGTGACTTTTAAAATTRGCAAGTGTGGCACTTTCTTTCATTTCCTGTGATGTGCAGTGTGAACACTGTAACCAGACCGGCTTTTTCAATCTAGTGTCTAGACATGAATGAGTGGCGCAGGAATCAGCATAGGGCTGATCTGTATCCTTGTATCCTGATTTCCTGTATCCTCTCCTCACAGTGTTCCTGAGTAAGGGTGGGATTGTACAAGGTCAGCAACAGACAGAAATCACCTTCAGCTGCTTTTGGCATCTTACAAAGAAAAAGAGTTGATTAAACGTTCTTGGAAGGATGTTGCCATGTAGAAATACTTATTTTACAAACATAAATCTGAAAATTACMTTTTGAAGCACTGCTTTTCTGTAAAAGAACCTTCTGTATAGACATAATAAAAAATAGCCCTTGCTCATATAGTATTTTTGTATAGTGGCTTACCAAAAATCAGGCATTGTAATTTTACATTTCCTTCTTCAAAATGTGCAAGATACTGTGATGCCATTCAGCTTTCCATGTCTATAGAATTCTGTGATGCTCTTATCTGTCACTGAAAAAGAAGATTCCAGTGTATGGATGTAGTCAGAAGATGGGGTTTTGTGTCAATCAGACAGTTATTTATATTCAGTCAACAATAGAAAATGGTGCTCTGTCCCTCCTCCCTGCAGATTTTTTCTGTCTTTTATGCTGCTGGAAAGAAGCAGGGCATTGTCACCTCTGCCTCAGACTAATAAGGCTGGGGATGCTTAATGTATTGTATAGTAAAAAATGTAGTGCAAACTCTCTTGCTGCTGGCCTCTTTCAGGGTCTGAAGATTTATGGGTGGGGAAAAAAAAAGAATAACCCTTTAAACCTTTTTTGCTGTTGCCGTTTTCTCTCCTTTATAGTGACCCATCATTCYAGAGGCAGTGGAATGGATAAGTAAGATTTGTGTTGCATTGTTGTTTGGGCAAAACAAACAAAAAAAGCTTGAAGACTCAGATAAGGGAATGAAGTTTTGGAAGTGAATGAGTTATGCCATGCATGATCACTATGTGTGTGCTGTTGGACTAAAGCAAAGAGCTTGGCTGTGTATTCCTGAGAAGCTCTTAGCTGCTGAAAGATTAGTGCCAGCTAGTCCTTTACACTTCCTCTTCTCTAGGCTACACAAGTTCATTTCCCTCAGCTTGCCCTCRTGGAACAAATGTTTGAAATGTAGCTGGATGGTTGATTTGTCAGTTGTTTTCAGGGATCTTTGGTCCCTACTCACAGCTGGCTCGTCTTTTATTTTCCCCTGTGGAAAACGAAATCATGGTAGATAAAGAGAAAGCAAAGGATGTTGTCTCTCTAGACTTCAGAAGGGCCTTTGAAAATGTKTCCCTTAAGATTCTTGGAGGAAATAAAGGAATAGGGGCTGGTTGAGCACACAGTGAGGAGGATTGAAGAGGGTGCTTATTGGTGACACAAAGTCCAGCTGGAGGCCAGAAACCACCATTGTACCCCAGGRGTCAGTACTGGGTGCTCAGGAATGGTCTGGCTGATGGCACAGTCTGCTCCTCAGCAGCTTTGCTGATGGCACCAAACAGGGACGAGGGGCTGGTGCCCCAGAGGGTGGTGGTGCCACCCAGGGAGTCCCTGGCAGGCTGGGGCTGGCAGCAGCTTCATGCAGTCCCTCCAGGGTAAGTGTGGAAAGTGGGGAGGACCAACCCCAGGAACCAGAGGGGCTGCAGGGGATGTCTGCAGGACAGTCTGGGCTGGTGGCCAACAAGGTGAACACCAAGTAGCCATGAGCCCTGGTGATAAAAAAGGGCATCCTGTGGCATCCTGGGCTGCCTTAGGAGGAGTGTCACCAGGAGGCTGAGGGAGGTCAGAGGAGCAGTGGGCACAAGCTGAAACACGAGACTGACTTGGGGTTTTTGCTGTGAGGATGACTGAGCACTGTCCCAGATTGCTCAGAAGGGTTGTTSAGTCTCCATCCCTGGAGATGGTTCAGAGCAGATGGTTCTTGGCRGCTCACTGTGTGTGGCCCTGCTTGATGAAGAGGGGTGGACCAGATGACCTCCAGAGTTTCCCTCCAACCTCAACCATTCTCTTATTCTGTGTACATGATTTAGAGAAACGTGACTCCTGGTTTTTATAAGGTCTGGGACAAGTTTCTCAGCAGGAGGCTGAAGCATTGAGTTTTTAATTGGATGCAGCCAAGGTTTGCATGTGGCAGCTGCTTTTGATGTTTCTGCGGTAGAATGGCCTCTGTACTTTATTGAATATCTTGCAGTTTATAAAATCAGTGGGAATGGTATGCACAATTTTACATGCTCAGGTTTGCTGAGATCAGAAATGTGTTGAAAATCTGGCTGTAATACACCTTCAAGTTTGTCATCTTAAGYTGGAGCTTTCACTTAGTACTAGAAGTTATTAGACAGCACTTTAGACCTCATATGCTAAACCTGAGGGCCATACACAACTTCCAAAACATTTGGAAACATTTCTTATGATGCCTCAATTCTTAATTGCTGCCTCATTCACTATGTGTATTTGGCAATGCTTTCTCCCACAGTGTGGTGCTATTGTGTTTAACTCTGTAAAGCTGGTAACAACTGGAATAAATYATTCTTTAAAAGGGTACAAGACAATAAAGCTGCAGCTAACAAGGATCCTGATGTTTTCCTCCTTTTGAACACCACATTCCAGTTAACATTTCTTGTAGAAGCTGTGAGARTGGACAAGGTTTGCATGGAGTTATGTGCTAGTAAACCTAATTATTTTTAAAGTTTTAATGGCTTCTCAGCCTCCTCTCATTCTGCATTGTAAAGAGAAGCAAAAATTGGAACATTTTTCAAAGCTTGTGTTTCACTGCACCCATCACAGAAACATGAATGAGCATGCATGTTCCTCTTGGTTTTCCATGTGGACTTCTCTCAGGAAGGGAGATAGCAGCAGTGGGTAAAAYACCTGGGTACAAGGTAGCTTTTCCACTTAAATCTCTGCTGAATTAATGTAGACGTTTGACTAGGTTGCTGGACCATCATTGCTAAACTAGATGTAAATAGTCTTCTGCACAGGAGTGGAAAAAGATGAGCTTAACTTAAAACCATTATATGATTATGGAGTTGATTTCCCCTTTCCTCCCCTTCAAATGATAGTGAAATTTAAACTGAAATGTAAACCAGAGGGCTGTTATACAGGGATACACCTCACATTGAAAGTCAGGTGTAAAAAAAGGTCATCATTAATTGTTTTATTTCCCGTAGCAAAATGTGCCCAGCTGCTTGCAGTTCATGGTTTGTTTTGCTTGTTCTTTTCTTTTTTCTTTTTTTTTTTTTTTCTTTTCAGCCTTAATTGTGACTCAGGAATTTGTGTTTCCTAAGAGGAAGTTGTTGCTTACGACTGATTTACAGTAATGTGTCCATGAATGATTCTTGGGGGTTTATTTGCCTTTCTGGCATGCACTTCAAATACCTGATTTTTCACTCCATTGCATAAAATGAGTTCATACTGTTTTTCTTTCTTTAAAAAATCGGATCATTCTTGTTTTTCCAAGTTGCATCTTTCTGCCTCCAGTGGCATCTGTGCACCAGTAATGTTTACTCTTCTCTGGTTTAGCCACGTGGGTCTATGATTTTAAGCCTCTCTCCTGTTACTGAGACCTAGTGCCAAAGACCAAAATTAGCTTATTTAAATCCACTTACAAAAAGGTATTAGTTCTTGAATTTGTCTTGCTGATTTAGTATGCACATATAGGCTTTTACTTAAAGGTGATGTAATGAAAGGCTTGTTTGCTGTGATTGTTGGAGTTCAGGAGCTCCTTTAATGCAGCAATATTCTGCACTTATTAAAGGTGTGAAAAGCTTTCAAGGGTAGTGTTGCTAACAGCCTTAACAGGGTGTTACTTAAGCTTTAAAACGTTTTGAAGAAACTGAAGCTTATGCAGTTATTTTTAAGCTACTGCATCTTAAATAAACAGATCTTCAAATAACTGTTAAATAGGCTAATGAGACTTATCTGGCCTTCACCATGTTTATGCTATAAATAGATCTAAAGCCAGCCCTTGGCAGCAGGCCCCTTAACAGGCTTGTGGTGCTTTACAGCCTGACCTGTGTGTCTGGGGGACCCACCTGGTGAGTAAGAGCCCTTTTTAATGGMCCTTTTTTCAGCGGTGAAAGTAAATAAGAAAAGAAGTAAATTTTTTAGTCATGGGAAGAGAGGGAAGGGGATGAATCCATCTAGTGATTTTAGCTCTTAAAATCTTCAGGAGTTAGCAGCATGCCTCAGTAATTAGTTGGATAAATTCATTGTCAAATATCCAGGGAGTGTTCAGCTCTTCTCTTAGTACACCACGTTTCACCCATCACAATTGATATAATTTATAATTTCCTCAGTGATTAAAAAAAGATGTAAGTATAAATTGATATGTAAAAGAGCACAAAGGATCACCTGTTTCAAACTTGCAGCTCCAGAAGAGTAAATGTAAAATACCTTTTCCATAGTTAGATTATACTTGAACTTGTGTGGTAATTGGAATAAATGTCCTCAGAATTTGCTATACAAGAATGGGAGATCACCTGAACTGTTTAAATATAAAATTAATTTTTTTACAGAAATGTTAAGGTGATAGGGGGGTTGTCAGATGGAAATAATTTTCCTGCCAAGAGAAAGAATTTAAAAATCCTTTTTAGGAAAGCATAATGCTATTTCTCTAATTTAAATGACCCTGTAGGCATTTGATGAGTAATTAGGTCTTTAAAGAAGGACTATTTAGATTAATTTCTGCAAGTAGTTAAACACACATGTATACAAGGTGGCATAAGTACATCAGAGTTGTTGTCTATTATGCTTTATCYATAAAAAATATATTTGTGATGATGTGCTGTGCACTGTGTTTTATGCAAAGCAATATGTCTTGGTTTCTGTACAGTACAGTGATACACATAGGGGGGAATTTCATGAGGGGCAAAGCAGTTTCTTCATTAACAGGGCCAAGATTTGTGTTTAGGTGCTAGTAGTACTGAAGCCTGKCAGTTATGTGCTCTCTGTAAGCTGGTTTTGCTTAATAGTGGAATTAGTTGTAGTAGTCACCTRCTTGGAAGTCTTGACCATGTAGGAGATTAAGGCGCATTTCTGATTTGCAACCCAGTCRCAGAGAAATTAATTTAAAAACAAAACTACTGAGACTAACAACTGGGAAACTAATAATATCTCATTATGTTCATGAGCTGAAAAATAGTATGGCAGCAAATTAAAATTTGGGAGAAGTTGGGTTTTTTTTTAATCTGTGCTCCTTTGTGCAGYGAGTATTAATGTGTGCTTGCATTTCCCCCCAAATGTGATTTGTTTGGGGTTTAAGTACATGGTTATAGCCTTAGTGCTGGCCATGATATAGAAAATATTGTTATTCTGTAACAAAACTGTTCTGTGACATAATTGTGGCAAATACTTTTAATATCAGTACATAAAGACAATTTCAGGAGCACATTCCCCTTGCCAATTCTGACAAGTCCTGTTTGGCAGGTACACAGGGAAATAAAGAAAATAATTTCACTAGTAATTGGAGAATGTATTATTTAGGCATTTTATTTAGAACTTTTAATTTTTTTCTAGTGTAAGATAAGTGAGAAATAAAAAAGATACGGTTTTCTCAGGTCCACATTGAAATCTCCAAGCACAGTATTCTAGAGCTGTGTTTGTCATGTGTACTGTGTATGTATATAAACATAATTTATAGGGTATCTAATCTGTCTCTTTGAAAAATATATATGTAAATTTGTCAGAAGGTTCATCTTACAATGTTATGCTGAAAAATTAACATTTGTTATTGCATTCTTGCATGGTCTTGGGAGCTCTTTKTACCTCTGTGTCTAAGAGATTTTTGACAAGGAGCATCACTAGCAGAGGCAAATGAGTGTTTTAATTAATCACATACTGTTGTTTTGGAAATAATGCAACTTACTAATATGGGCACAATTTAAATGGGTTTGTCCTGTGTGTGGTAATGCCTTAGAGCATAGTCCTTGGACAGGAATTTTAGTGGCTTTATTTCTTGTGTTCAAGGTTCTCTAAACCCAAGGTTGTGGCCTGAGCAGATGCTGCGTATGAGTGGTGAGACCATTTTCAATTAAGTGCAAACAGAAATGAAATGTTTTCCAAATCAGCCACCRATGAGCAGTGATTCTTTAATATAAACCAAGAGTGCTAMTGTTTTTGATTGCAAGCACAATGGTSYAAGTTAGACACAATGACAACTTTCTTTGCAACTTCCTTAACTCTGAGTTTTTCTTCTTTATAACTTTTCCTGTAACTGCTTTTCTTATATTCCTTATGGATCTGTTAATCTTTCTGTTCGAAACTGAAGAATAATTTGTGATACTGAATAAAACTAGATGTGAATATGTACCAGAGCTAATGATCATTGAAGTGCCTGTGGAATTCCTGTGCAATTTCCAGGCAACTTTATTGCATGCTGTAAAAATTTCTGTACTACTACTGTTTAGTAAAATAAACTGATCTCTGTAGATCATCTTCAATGGCTAAAATACATCTCAAARTAATACTAAAATCTTTTTCTAAAGGCAAAAAAAGTTTGTCCTGTGCACAAACTGTGACTAAACAAAAGAAAATTTAAAACACAACAAAACAAAAACACAACCAAACCAAACCAAAAAGCTCCCACAACAAAACAAAACGTCACAAACACACACAGCATCCAACCCTCCCTGCATTTCTTGTTGAGGAGCCACATTATGTGTTTACAGAAGCTCTGCAGTGGTTCAAGTCATGAAATAAYATTAAGTGAATCAAGTGACCATAAGGAATGCGTGCAGAACTTAGTTCTATGTGTATCTAGTTCTCAATGTGTCTCAAATTAAAATACATAGCACTGCAAGGGGCTTTATTTTGTTGTGGCTGTTGGGGGTAGCATCTTATTTTCTGTGTTAGATATGCAGACTCCTGTTCTCTAAACTCCTCTTTTGTGTGTGGCTTTTCTAGCACTGACAGATGGTTCAAACTGSAGCAGAGGAGAGAGTGCCCCTCTTTGTGTGGTTTAATGTAATCATTCCTGTCTGTGAAATTTCATGAGTGAGAGCTACTTAATCTTGTTTCTGAGACAMAACTACTGGTTTCCTGGCATTTTTATTAGTTTTAACAAGAATTTTGGCCTTGGACTTTGTGTGTGTTTTGGGAATTGTTAGAATTACTGCTTGTTCATGATAAAATATTCAAACAGAATTGGAGTGCAATCAGTAAAATGTGTGTTGTTATGGGATTAGAGTTGCATTAAACTCTACTGTCAGAATTCATTAGAGGAAGTATTGTCTATATGATTTTTCAACCTCTGAGAGTAAAACTTGCATAACTTCTTCCTACAAGCACTGTTCTTCCATAGTTGTTATGGCTTGGGCATATTACAGTATTGGTAGAAGTATTTGCTTTATTTCTTTAATATTGGTAGCACTAAGTCTGCATTCAGATAAGCAGTAGGACTGTAATTCAGGTATACAGACATTTAAGAGATTTCACCATTTCTGGACTATGGCTTGCTTTACACCTGCAGTTCACATTCTTTGGGTAAATTGAGTTACATCTTGCTCAAATAGAATTCTGTATTGTCTCTTTTAAATACATAGAGGTAAATATAATCTATCTCAAGGTTGTGTGAATATAACTTAGGGTTGACATTTTCATTATAAAAAACCCTTTCAATGAGCTGCATTGTTTTAAATAAAAATTGTACCCTGGCAGTACTAATAAATTGAGAAATGTTATATCTAGCAAACTTGGCTTATTGATTTTACTAGCAAAACAGGTCTGTGTTTTAAATCTCTAACATCCTCCATTATTCTGTTTCTAGTATTATCTGTACCTAGCTCTGCAGCTCAAAGCTGATCAAGCATTCAGTGCAATACCTTTTGTTCCAAGCCCTGGTTACAGCAGCTTGCTCTTTGCTTTGACTGACTCTTCAAACTGAAGAACGGAGTGAATTGTCTGCTGATTTTTTTGATTTGTGGCACATACTGAAGTTGCTTTCTAGCTGAAACRTCTCTTGTTAGCTGGTTCTTACATCCTGATGTTAACTGAGGGGGAAAAAAGCACATCAAGTCTGTGACTTGAGCAGCAATGCCTGGGACCAAAACTTCTACAAACTTCTGTAGTGTACAGCTAAACAAATCCCACTTTCTAGAGTGTCATTTTTGGAAAACAACTTTCTGCATTGGTCACTGTCCTGCTTTCAGCTGGGATAATTTTCCCCCTAGTGCCTGGTAGAGTGCAGTGTTTGGGGTTTGGGATGTTGATGTTGGTGTTGTTGGTGAGCAGCACTTCCAGGGAGTCAAGGCCATTGTGGTCCTCAGCCCATCCCAGCAGGGAGAAGCTGGGGCTGCACRGGGGCTGGGAGGGGACACAGCCAGGACAGCTGACCCAAAGGATATCCCAGACCATGTAAAGTGCTCAGTGTACAAACTAAAGGRAGGAAGATGGCAGGAGGCTGCTGCTCAGGCTGCTGGATGTCAACCCRCAGGTGGGGAGCAATTGCATTGTGCATCACTTGTTTGGCTTGTAATAATAATAAATAATTATTATAATATTAGTAGTAGTACTGATTTCCCCTTTTGCTTCTGTCCTATTCAGCTGTCTTTATCTCARCCCGCAACTTTCCTTTCTTGCCTCCCCAATCCCTCTGGAGCAGGGGAGTGAGTGAGTGCCTGTGTTTGCTCCTTGCTGGGTTAACCTGATGCCYTGTGAAGGCTGACTTAGAACAGAGACTAGACAGAGTTAAAGAATAAAGTAGGGATTTCTTAAAAGGCCTCAATGGATCTACCTTGGGCAGCACAAGAGCCCAGCCAGGGCTGCACCCAAGATGAACCAAAACGGTCAACCAGTCACAGGGTCTCACACTTTTATAAAATCTGCTCCATTTGCATATTGGAGCTAATTGTCCAGTTACAGCTTTAGGTTATGAAGTCCCATCCTTCTTGTTTTTCTCTCTTCATTCCACATTGTTCATGCTCTTGAGCCTGAGATCTGGATCAGCTGTCCTTGGTCCCCAGCTAGAGAAGGAATTGTTTTGTCTCCCTACTCTGTGAAGAGAGCTCACCATCCCCTAATATGAAGCTCAGAAGTATACACTGAAACAGCACAGAATATAAAAACATAAAAGCTAAAACCTGAGGCATCAAACCTACAACAGTTACCAACATTAGTGCCATTATTAGCTAGTACTGAGAATATGAGCCAATGAAAGTAATTTTCTTAATATATCTGTATCTTAATACTCATGCAGTGAATGTGGCTAGATTTCATACAGCTTGCATGCATCTTGCCCTCCAGATGCTCCAACTGCATATTACGATTTAGGGCAAATACCTGTGATCCTAAAAAAAGCCTGGAAATAAGCTCAAACAMTACTGGAAAGGTGAAAAGGAGTGTAACTATTTCTGCCCATAGGTTACATGGTGTGTCTCCCCATAGAGTGGTTTTAGAAGATTGCTGCCAAAGCATTGAAATGGTGAAGTCAATTTAGCATTCAGTTTGTGAATTCAGAAAAGAAAAAAGGAAAATCAAGAGATTAATTATGCAATGTAAATTTGAGAAAGAGCAAATTGAACTCTTCAGTCACTTCTYAATATTAATTCTTCAAAGGGAAACAATTAGATTTTTAATATGTGTTAAAAATTTTCATTTGTCTGATATTTTTTCTTTTTAATTACTGTTTTTCCAGATGTCTGCCTAACAGTRGTATGACTTAATGTTTCCAAGTCACATCAGTATATGTCATAGTTTAATTCTTAGTGGTGTTTGAGAGGAGGATRGGTATTAACATGGGATTTTAACAGAACTGTGTAAACCATGTGACAGTTCTGGCCTTTCTCAAAGCATCTTTAAACACTCCCAAAATTTACCCATCTAATACTTGAAAATGAGCCTATCTTTCCCTAAGAACAACTGTGCAAAAAAGATTTAACAGTGTTAATCCCTTTGTGTTGGCAGTTTAGGTTGTTTTGAAGTATTTGATGTATTTTTCTCTGTTACCAATGTAARATTTAGATTTCTTTGTAACAGAGATATACTGTTTAAAATCAGTAGACCTGCAGTATGAGTGTGTCTCCATTGCTGTTTTTCTTTTTTTCTCAGTTCACAAGTGTTCTTTTGAAGTCTCTTGATCCTCCAGCCTTAATGTCTTTTTTGGTTTTTGGCAGCCCAGATGTTGGTTGTGGTGTGTGTCAAGACTCACACAAACCTGATGGAGTGACATCAGCACAGATGTGAAGAGACAATTTAATGTGTCCTGTTAGAACAAAACATTGTGGTTTAATGCACTGTGGGTTTTATTGTGTAAATATTGGGACATTACTGGAGAGCTGGGCCTGTTGAGCCTGGAGAAGGGGAGCTCAGGAAGGATCTCACTGACGTACGAATATCTGAAGAGAGGATTCAAAGAGGACAGAGCCAGAGGCACAAACTTGAGCACCATGAAACACTTTTCAACTGTGAGGGCTCCCAAGCCCTGGYACATCCTGCCAAGGGAGATTCTTGATTATTGGAGATTCTCAAAAATCACCTGGACGTGGTCCTGGGCWGGACCATGGCTCTAGGAGGCCCTGCTGGAGCAGGGGCTTGGACCAAATGACCTCCAGAGGTCACTTCCCACCTGAGAAATGAACCTTACAGTTAAAAAACWAATATAAAAGCAAATTTGGAAAATGCAGATGGTCTAAAGTCTGTGGGAGATGGCACTGGATTGCTTTTAATAGTTGGTTATGTTCTAAAAGAAGGGGTTTGTGCACAAAATTTAGGAACTTGTTTATATGTACATATTGGAAARTCTGCCAAATAGTGCTCACTTAAAATTATTTTCTATTTGGCTTGATCCTGCATAATTGCAGAAGTGCAGTGTGGGTTATCTAATTGATTGTGAAATACATGTTTTGGAGAGCTGCTTTTTAGTGGTCATCTATTTGTATACTAAATCATTAAAATTTCAGGATTTTTAATAGCTGTAGGAGAGCAAAAATATTTTTTTCAGCATTTTGTATCCTGTGAKTCTCACCTCATTGAGATGTGTTTTTGAATGATAGGTTAACTCTTTGAATCTAAACTTTAGGCATGAGTGAATTATCTTTTAATAGGAAAGTCATGGGATGTGAATTTTGCTTTCATATGAGTGAGATCTTTGCTTTTTTTTATAATTAAGCTTCTGGCTGGAATAATCTTGGTGTAATTTGAATTAGTGTAAAATAGAAGAGTATCAGTAWAAAAGAGAAGCCAAACCTGTTTTGTAAATAAAATTTTTCAAATATTTTTGAGACCTGTCTGATTCTGCTAACAATCTTTTGTCCTTTAACACTGGCAAGCAGTCAAGTTATACTCTCCTTTCCTTGTTCCAAGCTGATTGCAGTAACATCTGTTTCTGGAGGAGGTSATCCCTTCCAGGGGCCAGAAGAGAACTGAAAACCAGCCCATGAAAGCCCAGTTCTTTGTGATGGTTTGTTTTTTACTGGGTCTGTTTCTTACCTGTCTCACCCCTGTGGCCACACCTTTGCCCAGGAGGAACCTGGCAGAAGTGGAAGGACAGGATTTCCTCATTTGCTGATTACCTGTATAATAGTTCTTCCTAAAGCACCCACCCAGCCATAGTCCAGGTGGCAGCTGGAGTCACTTTTGGCATTATCCCAACTTTTCAGCTCTTGTAAAATGTCCAGAGGTGCAGCAGAGCGCAGAAAAGAGTCATTGAAGTCTGGCCAAAATAATCTGCTTGTGTGTAAAGTAGATACATAAGAGTGGAAAGCTCTCTGCTTGTGCTGGAAATTCATGCTCAGTAATAGAGTTTTTTATTGGTGGCATTTGGTTTTGACCCAAAACAGTGCCTAAATTGCATTTAAATTACTCTAAGGCATGTATGAAAATGTTTATACTCYCTTTTTTTAGTAAATTTGTGTTCTGTTTGTTGTTTTAATGCATTAAGGACAGCTGCTCCTACAGTCTGTCCAATGCACAACCTGCTCTCTKGGTGTTCCTGGGAAGGAGAGCTGTTAGGAAGGCAGCCAGCCTGGAAAGACTTCTGTTCAGATGCAGTGGGAACRTTTTTGTAGCTTTGTTTTGTGCATTTAACTTTGTCGTTCAGCCACAGCTGTAACATTCAGGCATTTTGGTGTGACCTATGTTGCTCTTAAGGTGCAAAGAAAGATGCTCTGTGCAAGGCAGAGGCAGCTTAAAATGGAAAACAATGCATTTCCAGGAACTGCAGTGGATAACCTGTGACTAATTTTAATTTTTTTTAGTGTTTAGCTTTTAAGAATAACTTTAAWTGTGTTACAAATGCGACAGAAAAAGCATATACTGAAACTGTATCTCTTGCATATAGGAAGTGCCTTCATTAGTGAGGCATCCTTARTCAACTACTGAAGGAGCTTATCTCTAAAGATTTCACAAAAATGTGGTCATTTTGAGTGCTGCAAGGGAGGCAACCAAAGAAGTGTCATGTTAAGCTTCATGACCATGGAGAGAAGAAGAATTTTAAGAGCTTACTACAAAGTTCTGATATGAAGGAAGTCTGAGCAGGTTCTCATCTGTTGCTGTGTTGGCAGCTCTAGTTGTTCTCATAACTTCCAGCATAACTTTTYGCAAACAGCAGAAGACTAAAATGCTCTGAGAAAAGGAGCCCCATCTGTTTGTGTTTTCTCTGTTGGTAAGTTTGTGATATCTGTATTTCTTCACTAGTGTACACGAAAGCACAGAGGTACCTTTTTCTTTGTTAGTATCACAGGACTGCTTGAATTCCAAATGAAAAACTTCATAAACTGCTTTTTTCTTCTCCCAAACTGGCCTTATCTGCTCTCAGTAGAGCATTTGGAAACTTTAATTTAGGCAGGCTGTGATAGGGCTTTTAAGATCTTTGCAGTTTTTTAGGGAAAATTTTAAAAAGTAGAGAAGGGGCTCTCCTATGTCATTTTGGTGGATGGCAAGGTCCTGTGGCTCTGCATTTCACTCACAGCTCCTGGAGAGCTGAAGGAGAGATGTGCCCTGRAGTTTCCTTCTGTAGCTGCTGTCAGGGCTTTAGCCGGGGAGAGGGGACGTGAATACCAGATACCATTGCATGCCTGCAGTGAGCTCTTGTGARTATCTGTGCTTATCAATGTGGAAACATAACCAGTTTTCAAAGCCTTTAGCACAACTTTTTTTTGTAAGAACTTTGGAAATCAGACTTTTTGTGGTACTCATATAATTTTCTTTTTTTTGTTAAATTATGTCTGTGGATTTAAGCAACTTAGCTGTTGCAAATAGTCTGCATTCTAAATGTGTCCTTCTGTTTCACTTCTGCTGTCTGTAGAGGTATTTTCTTTCAACTTAAATTCAGGGCCTGTTGTTCTCAGATACAGATCTGATGCACAACATAAAAATATTGATTAAAATATTTGTGTAGGACTGTCTGTTGTTAGATTGTGATCTGAAGCTAAACCTTTGTCAATAGATGGGAAAGACTGATAGGCAGAGATGGGACATAACTGTGCATTCTAACCAAAAATCCAACTCTRTGCTGGACTAAAGAAACTCTTTGTTATAAATCATGAATATAAACTTCAAGGCATGGGCTCCTTGTGTTGCTCCTTAGCTTGCATTTGAAGTAGTGGAGCTTTCCATGTGCTAAATAGTGATTTCTGCAAATTACACATCAGTAATTGTCAGGAGGAATGGTGGATTTCAGCAATGCACTGAGTTTACACTTTCATTGGGATTTGACTTCTTTAACTTTCCTGAAGAAACAATTAAGGTCTGTCCTTGTTTTTCTGTTTGCACTGATGTGCAGGTTTTAGCTAATGGGTGAAAAGAGTAGAGAACACAGAATGCCAATGAAAGAGCTTTTAGCAGCTGACAAGAGATATCAAAGTCAGTCCTGCTGAATTGGGTCTTTGCTGTTCTGAGAAGTTAAATCTTGATGTGCTTCACAGACATGAGCGCTTCTCTGTCTTTTAGTCAACTWAAGTCTGTGACTGCTGAATTTTGCTCAACTCTTTTTACAGGAAGGCTCAGTTTGTTGTCTGATCAGCACTACATTGTTGATAAAGGCTTCCAAACACTATCACATTTAATATCCCTTAAATTACTGGGATTTTTTTCATTGTTGAACCGTTGTGTGAGATGTTTTGTGCTGGTGTGCTGTAATAATTAAAATATCTAAGGTAGGGGAAATTGATACCTCAGATGTTCATTTTATGCAAGAGTAAATGAAACTGAAAACATATTATGGTTATWTCAGCCTTTTTGCCTTTTTTGTTTGTTGTGGTTTTTTTTTTTGTTCGGAAGGCAATAACTTGGTCTGATATCTTGCATGCTTGGTCTTTGAAGAATAGGAACTTGAGTAGAATTAAAATATAGAAGAATGATCTGAGCTACTTAATGACAGCCCAGTAATGCAGTCTCAGATAYACTTAATTTTCAGAGAAGAAAAGCAGATTTTAAAATGATTGCAAGAGATTTGACAGGAACATGTATTTGAATTGCTTTGCTCTACCACATTTTAATTATGTGTGCATATATGGGGGGAGGTTTGGGGTGTGAATATATGCATCACATATATCTATGCCAGTATACATTACAAAAAATGTACTCATTCAACTCTTGGAAAGGCTAAATCTGGCTTGGARAGGCTAAATCTTTCAATCTCCTTGAAATTGCTGTTGTACTGAATGAGTTTTGAATATTAGAGCAGTTTTACCAGGGAATTTAGTATAGGAATTTCTCATGGTGTGCAGTAACTGCTGCTTTAAATACATTGCCATGTGTTCATTTTAATTAGAAACTTACTTTAATGCTTTCARCCAATAAAGTTTCAACCTTCAGGGGATTGCTGAGGTTCCAGTGATGAAGCCATAACTTGTTGGAGGAGTTTATCAGGGAGAGCTCACCTGCAGTGCTGCTTCCAGCTCCGGGTCCCCAGCGTGGGGAGGATGTGGGGCTGATGGACAAGGGGACACCAGGATACCCAGAGGGYTGGATCACCTCTGCTGCCAAGAGACTTGAGGTTGTTCATCCTGGAAAAGGCACCAGGGAGACCTTATTGTGACCTTCCAGTACTTCAGAGAGGGTTATAAGATGGAGAGAGAATTTTTACAGGCCTGTGGTGACAATAGTGTGTGCAGCAGTTTTAAACTGAAATAGAGTAGGTTGRACATAAGTTTAGACATTCTTYGCAGTGAGGGTGGTGAGACATTATGCTTTGGTCCTTATTTCTCTCTCAGTCCCAAAACATAGCCCCATATTAGCTGCTATGAGGAAAACTCTCCCCAGGCCATAAAAGCTCAAAACTGTRAAGTGCTCCTTTTCCATGGTGATTATCCTGTTGGCTTTGCCCTGGTTTTGTGGAACCAGTCCCTTCCTAACAAGCTTTAGCTGTCAAAGTTGATCTTGTGCTCCTAAAAGCCAAATAAATCCTTGCTGACARCTTCACCTGCATAAACAGTTGCCCAGTTACTGACTCAAAAAGTGCTGGGTGGCTGTTTGAAGGGACTAACAACCATCATGAGCTTTCTTAAAAGTTTTGGAGGTTGGTTGTGGTTGGGTTTTGGTTTTCACTTTCACATGCATCACACAAAGTACTGAGTGTTGGGTRTTTATATTTTTACATCTTTACAGGCAGTGTTGTGTAGTAATTTGAAAAGCATGCCAGCAGGGAGTTGTGTTCTGTGGTTGAGCAATGCTGTGTATTCTCTGCAGTCTATAGCACTTGTCTTTCTCTTTTTTTTCCCCTCTTCAAATTGTTTTGACTAGAGAAGCATAATAAAGAAAATATAGTATGATGATTCGATTTCTTAGTCCCGTTTCCCTCTCCCCCGTCTTCAACTGCCAGTGCATTTCTCCTCATTCACTTTTTCCTAAATGTTGCCTTTCTTAGCAGTTAACTTCTGGTTCTGTTTTTGTGTAGCCTTCAATTCATCTGAAAATATGGTTAGGCTTGAATTTTCAATGCAATTTCTAGTGTAAAACAGCAGGCTGCTATGGTAGGGCTCCATAGTGTAGGTATATACTATTAGTCCAAAAGCAATTGGCAATTCTAAATCCTGGTTTTATTCACATTTGTAACCCTATTTTTTGATTACTTAGGATTCTTCACAGCTTCAAGAATGCTCCATCATTCAAACCAGAGGAGCAGTTGAATTCTCTATTTTTGCCTTTTTACAGCCAGGAGGATGGTGTGGAGATGTGCTTATTTCTCATGTGTGTATAGCCTGGAACAAAGCTGGAAGCTGCATTTCTGCTGCTGGGCTCCTTTCCAGTGACAGCAGCACCAGCTGCTTGTGGCAGCCAAATGAGCAATGCTTGGGAATGTCTCATGGGCAGCAGAAAGTTTCTTACTGATCAGTCTCCTAATTCTTCTTTAGGACTTCTGCCAGTGTCACTGGGTATTTTAAATTTTGTTTTATTTTAAGAACACCGGTACACAGGTGGTTTGGTGCTTTGAGACAGTAATTTAGGGAAGGAATTTGATTCTGTGGTCCAAATGAGGAACCACAGCATTTATCACTTCAGGTGAAATCACTTTTGGTTTAATTTGAATTGGAAGTGACATGACTGAAAGAATACTTCGACTTTCTGCTTTTTGGTGTGAGAACATAAAAAAACAAACTGCTCATGGACCCAAGGTGTTGCTTGGCTGCCTCATTKCACTGTTCAATCCTTGAACAGAAATAAAGGGCAGGTGAAACCTGGTGAAATGCTGATGCTGTTCCTAACCTGGACCATAGATTCAGCTCCCTATTTTTGTCAGTGTTCCAGAGGTCAGATAATCACTTGCAGGAGTGTGGGGTGTTTCAGCATGAGCACTTTATTTGGTCATGCACTGATGGAGTCAATGCTCTGAATTCCTGTTTTTTGTATTTCCAGGAGTAATTTGTTGTTTGGTCTTTTTTGAAAAGCAGTAGTAAAAGCCTTGTCCTCCCCTGGCACCCTGTGCTTTCCTCACAGTGGTTCTGGCACAAACTTCAGTACAGCTGTGCTCAGAGCTCACTGGGAAATTCATCCAGGCAGCTTTCTCTTTTTGTAATGGACAAAAAAAAAAAAAAAAAAGAGAAATATTTTATGTGGCTTTTAAATAAAGGCTTCACTTAAACTAAATTAGTTTCAGTTAACAGTTCTGCTAAATGTTTAGCCATTAGAAAACATTGTGGGTTTTTTAATAAAGGAGTTGTGAAATGCTCATGTAATGCATTGTGCTGCATGTGTACTAATAATTGTCATGGAGGTGGTTATAGTTCACACAGGAATAATTGTCCTACAGTTCATATGAGAGATTCTCTATGGCTGAGTCTTCATGATGGCAAGATTTTGCTAAGGATAGACCTTAAACTTTACTTTGACACATGGAGAGAAGAGGTGAATTTAAAATTCACGAACACTTGGTTTACAGAAAGCTGGTATTTTATGTTTAAATGCTTAGGGAGGGTATTTGTTACCATCCAGATATTTAGTTAGGTAAATAGTTCTTTCCAGTGTCAAAGTTTTTTCTAGTAGCTGCATTAGCTTTTCCCAGGAATTGTAGAATCATATAACASCTTTAGCTTAATTTTTGAAGTTAGCAAGAGAGGTATTTCCCAGAATCACAGAATATTCTGATTTGGAAGGGATCCATAGGATCATGGAGTCTAACTCTAACTAAACTGCTAAAAATTAGCTTATTTCAATGCAGGAAAAGGCTGAACTGAATACAGATGGTGTATAGACTTAATATTTTTCTCATAGAGATTCCTAAACTGTTGAAATATAGTCTATTCTTAAAAGAAATTTATAATCTATGCTTAAAAATTAGGAAAAAACCATCCCAAACCAGAAAAAATAAAATACTCTGACTTCAAACAGAAGTTTATATGCATTAAATATGTAAAAATACAAGAAACTGCTGTTCAGAAACCCAATAGATCCAGGCAGAGAAAATAAATTTTCCTCATCTGTGGCAGGTTTTTCATTTCAGTACATTGTTGAAAAGTTCAAACCTTAAGAGGTCAGAATTCATTCATTTCTCCCCTGGAAAGAGAATTCACTAACCTTCTATAAATATCATAACCAGGAAGTTTTTTTCCCCAATATTCAGCTGAATGTTCTTAATAAATCCCATAATCCTTCCATAATTTAAAATGTTATGAATAACCCTAAAGGCTGATGATTTGAGTRGCAAATCCAATTTCAGAAATGTCTTCCAACGTTTTTTAAAGAAAACCTCAAGTATTTGTGCTTTCCATCACTTCATACACAATTTTGATGACGACTTATGAAATTWAATAGTTTTGAAACACACAGGCTCGGCTTTCTTTTCAGGATACTTTTCCTTTTCCTAGCACATGAATGTGTTTGGCATTTCAGAGGCCACACTCCTGTAAGATGTACAGGAAAGTCTGGATCAAGATGTTTCAGATAATTTGGCTTTACTGATCARTGCTGCAATGGAGAACTTCCTCACTTAGAAACTTGGTTTCTCTTGCTGGCCTCAATAACTTCTCTTTACTGCTTCCAAAGGGTCTTGTGAATTGGTATGCACATAAAAATATCCCTGAGCCTGGGATAGATAGTGGCAGCCAGACTGAACTGAGTTGTTTGCTTTGCTTTGCTTTTGCTGTTTTGTTTTGGGGTTTTTTGTTGTGGTTTTTTTTTGTTTTGTTTTGTTTTTGTTTTTTTTTATTGAGAATTAATACTGAGCTACACAGAAAGCAATTTTGATTGAGCTGGCTATCAGAGTGAATTGTGTATAGCTTTATGTGTGTGTTATGAAAATATTATTTTGTTTGACCATTGCTGTTTTTCAAGTTTCAGACTTTAGTGTGTAGTGCTAGCAGATTAAATGAGAGTTTTGTTGTTAGTCAAATACTGGGAACAGAGAGGCCCTTAAAAAAGTACTGATTTTTTTTGCATATAATACAATATAAAGGTGAGACATTTGCAATTTTGAGGAATTGTCATATGTTACCACAGGCTTAATAGCAATATTTAAATGAGGTTATTGACATAAAATTGTTGAGTTTCTTCTCTGCKYCTGTWGTGGTCTATGCAAGTTAGATGTACYTTTSTCCTTTGTAATGAACTTGTAGGAAGCTTCTGATTTTGTAAGGCAGTAGGATTGGGCAGCTGAATTAGTGCTGRTGTGTTTCAAGCAATGAGAAAAACCCTTCTGTGAATCAGATGTTTCAGTACTTCTCTCTGACTTCCCTCTTGTACTTTGAGTTGCTGGCATTTTTTAAAAGAAACAGMAGGATGGCAATATGATAAATCCAAGTAGTCTGTATTGGATTAAACAAGGAATTAACAGAGGGCATTCAGAGAAGAAATAGCGTAAAAATGAAGGTTTGTCATTGGCCAGTTTTGGATTAGATGTCTGTCAGGTTRTTTTAAAATTAAAAAGTGCTAAATTGAACTCTGCTATTACAGTTTAAGTATCCTTCTTGCAAGGCAACATTTGAGGACAATGCAGAGGAGGACCTGGACACCATCCAGAAAGGACTTTAGTAGTGGAAATTATGAACTTCTAAAAGAGGACTCACCACTTGAGAATGGAGAAAGTAGTGACAGCCTGTGGGGTGGGCTGAGGCTGCTTGAGTGTCAACAGCTCAGCAGAAGAACTCAGCTATAGTAGGTGGCTCAATGATCTGTGTGTCAGCAAGGCAAGCACAGGCACAGTATCTCCAGCAGAGAAGAAAATATTGTTAGCATTGTGCAAACTCTTGCCAAGRCCTCGTCTGGAGTTCCACTCACAGTTCTGGTTACTTCTGTTAGGAAAAATTAGAAGTGGAGCAGGTGCTAGTAAGAGATTCTGAAATGAGAGATCTTGTCATTAAAAAAAAAAATTGTTTTGTTAGGCTTGCATTGATCTGTGAGAGAGAGTAGAAAAAACAGTATGTAAGCTCAATTTTGTTAGCAGGACTGATAGATTTAAAGTGCACATTAGAAGTCATAAAGGGGAAATCTAAAATATAACCAGAATGCAGGGGGAGAGATGGTGTAGGGAGTGGTTAATGCATCTGCATTCACCTGMGGGTGTAATTTCATGAAGGAGTTTTTTGACAACACTGGTGGCTGACATATTCCTGTTTTCATTTCTCATCTTGCTGTGTGTGCTGCGTGCAAGCAGAGCCAGTTGTGGTTGCAGTACTGATGACAGTGGGGGCGGCTGTGTGTGGATTTACCCGAGGCTGTCRTGTCAGATCCGTTCCTTTGCTCCACTGCACGAGTGCAGGTGTGAAGGAGTGGTGCAGGTACCACAGGGGGCTGTGGGACCCTTTTAGGATCACTGGGGTCTGAGGTGAGGCTCAGCTTTAGCAGCAGCAGTGCTGCTTTGTTAGGCCTTTGTTTGACCTCCTGTCCCAGCTGTTCTTCCTGGGTCTATCTGGACACAGCTCTTTGCACAGCTGTGCTTCAAGCCARAGCAAGCATCTGCCCTGACTGAAAACACAGTAAAAAAAGGGAGAATTGGTTTGTCTGGAGTACTTTGAGCAGTTTTAGTTTCTCCTATAATTTGGTTGAGTGCAGCCATGCCCAGGCTGTTCTGGGGTGATGCAGTGGCCAGAGGGGCTGCTGGTTTGACCAGTGCTCTGCTGAGGAAATCCTGGTGAGGCCACAGCCTGGGATGGAACAAGGATGTGGTACACATGAATGGGATAAAAAAGTTCTCTGAGTGGAAAAAGAGAAAGATAGTGATCATCATCTCCAGCTGATGAGCTGAGCCTGAAGGTGCTCTACAACATCTCTTCTTTTGAAGGCAAAGCTGTTATTTTTAATATATTCCCTTTTGTTCCTGTAATTGAAGTGCTTTTTTTGACACATTTATTCATTCTTGCTGCTTTTCTTCTCACTGTTGAATGATTTAATACCTAAAGTAGTTTTACTTTTTTTTCCTCTGTTTTCATTCACTTCCTCCTGATCTTCTTTTTTTCACAAGGAAGAGAAACAGGCAAAACACTTGGTCACATATTAAAGGAGTCTGTTAGAACAGCATCAGTTTTTCTAAGCCCTCTTGCACTGATGCTTTTGATTATTCAGCTGCTGGTATCTTGTGTTTTTCTGTGAAGTGTTACAGGATGTTTGAGTGTAAAAATAAAATTTTGAGGATTTTGATTCTATGCATTTATTCCAACACTCACAGTGGAAATACATCAGTGGACAAAGCTCTTCTTATTTCTCCCCTCTCCTGTTCAAGTACTAGAATCTGTGCTTTGGTTATCAGTCTTCACTGGCCCAAAATCACTTCTTGTGTGAGCTATAGATTCTCATCTCCCTCAAGGTGAACCAGAGARAAAGTTGTATTCATCATCAGTTTCTTGAGTTCTTTATTGCTGAGGGGGCAGAATGTTTCATTTCAGCCTAATGAACCAATTTTGAKTCTTCTTTCATACCAAGAGTTAAAAAACTAGTCAAAAAAACCTTATTGGTAAGTTCCATTTTCTGAGATCCTGATAATTATTTATACCTCAGGGAAATGTCTCATCATTTACCTGTGTATRCTTAGTACATACATGCCCAAAAATCATTTTTGTTCCTTTTTTCATCCATTTGGAAATGGGAGTCAGTCACTTCCTTGAAGATTAGTTCTGGAATTGTAGTTTTGGACCTATGTGTGTTCTGGGAAAGTGAAAAGAGTGTCCAGTGTGTAATCTTTCAGAAAAAAAAAAAAGAAAAAAGCAAATTAGCAGTGAATCATRGGAAACATACTCTCAAAGAAGAAATGAGCTAAAAAAAGAATCTGTGGAGCCAAGAGCCTGAACTCCTTAAGAAGTTTTACTTAGTAGCTACTTGAATTTGAGGTCTTGACTCTTGGCTGGGAAGTGAGTTGAAGAATAGGAAGGGAAGGTGTGAGGTTGGGCTCCTGAAGGGCTGCCCTGTGCCTGTGGCTGTTGCTTSTGTTTGGAGCAGTCCCCACACTCCAGTGCCAGCCCTGACCTGGGGATGCTCTGCTGTCACCTCCTGTGTGTGCCACGTGGCCCCTGCGAAGCCRCCCAGCAGCTCCTCTTGGACCTTTCTCCAAAAGGCCTTGACAAAAGGGCATTTCCTATTTCTGTACCTGCCACAGCTGCAATTCTTTTAAGACCATGAAACCTCTTACTAGGATATTTATTGAAAACAGATTTTGCTTGTCTTTGTGTTGARGTAAATCATTATTTGGAAATGCTTGTTTTTGAAGAGGGAGATTGTTTGTTTTCTTAAAAAAACAAAACAAACCATGGATGTATCATTTTTGATAGCAACAAGTGCATGTTCTGATAAATTTATTAAGCACATCACTTCAGAAGTACCCTCCAGCTTAAACCCTTTTGTGACTCTATGAATAAAATAGGAGAATTGACAAGGGTAAGGTCAACGTTAAGAGGTAATTGTGGAATTCAGAAAATGAAGTATATGTGAACATAAAAATACTTTCTGAATCCTTTGTGTGTGAAGAATGTTGCAGGTGCCTGGTGCTGAAATATTTATTTCATGATAATGGAATAGCAAATTTAGTGAGCATCTTTATCTCAATGTTCTTCCTTTTCCATCTCTTCAATATCCCAGCCAGTCAGTGTAAAAGAGTTGTTTACAAACTATAGATACATTAAAGATATTTTTACATACCAGCATCTGTTTATAATGTATGCCTAGGAGATTTAGTAGATATGTAGAGTGACTGATAAAATGGTTGTGATTTTTTTGCTTGATAAGAAGAAAGATCAGACCACAAACTTACCATTTTATTGGTAGAGGTGGCTGACCACRTAAGAATAGTTTATCCCCCTTTTAGCTTGGAGATATGAAAGACAGGACAGCAGAAGAAATCTCTTTTGGCCTATATTTTGCTTTTATACTGACAAAACCATGGAAACACCCTTCTGAACTACTTCAGAAAATCTCTAAAATTGAAGGTAAATATTTTTTCAGTTTGCTGCATGAATTCCAAGCATACCCTAAGGTTTTCTTGTGAAGTATTTCTCTTTCACAAGCACTGGAGTGCTGCTCCTTCTCTGGTTTTCTTGTGGATGGAAAGCAATGGTTTAGATTTGGTGTTATATATTCTCTTTTTTTTTTTTCTCTTGGAATAATATTAAAGCATCTATGAATATGTATTCATATTGGGGTGAGATCCAGTGAACTGCTGTCTTGTGCTTTTTTCTTTGTAGGTTTCACCCTAAAGCCRAGTTTAAACATAGACTTGGTTTCAAAGACGTGAGCTGTTGAAAAGTAGAAATAGATAGAATGTGATAGAAATACTGCTGTCTGGGAACTCAGTTTGTGGCTTGTACTGGGATATCTAATTTTCCAGAGTATCAGATCTTCAATCCAAATGTTCTTCTGTGCCATAGTCGTCCTAATGCATTATTTTAAATTTTCCTTTGAGAATAAAACAAAAAGTGTCAACCCAGCATTGCCAGTGATGGCTTTCTAAATGTGGATGCCTTCTAATCTGAAGTGCTATTTCACAGAAAGGYTCAATCACTATTTTAAGTTGCAGTGCCATGTGTAAATGAGCTGATACAGTGACTAATTGGAGGTTTAATTAATTCTGGGAATACTTAATTTTCAAAARAGGTCCAATAGAAGGCAAAGGGAAAGTTAAAGAACAAATATATGTTCTAAATTTTGTAGATGAGTAAAGAGAGAAAAAGATCTGTCTCTTTAAATGTAGTAGCAAATTGTTTCTTCCAAGTAATTTTCAACAATTTGAATACAATTGTTTTCAAAGTATTAATTTAACCACGTTGGTACAAAGCAGTGTTTGCTGCTTAGGTAAGCAAATATACAGCCCTTAAATAAAAAAAAATTTGGGTATAAATGTCCTTTTTTATGTGTATACAGCTATGGTATCTTATTGCAACAAACTGACAAAACCCTTTTTAGAAAACACTGATCTTGATCTAAACACTTGATCTAAAATGTTGATTTAAGGTGACTTTAAGATCTGTGTTGCATGTTTCAAGTTCTTAACTATTAAATCTTTATAAATAAGGAAAAGGAGTCCTGTGCCTTTTACTTYTAAATGGAAGATCATTTTTAAAGGAGGAGATATTACTCATTATTTTGGGTTTTTCTGTCAAAATGTTCAACTTGTGTTTCTTACGGTTTTTTTTTAACTGAATGAAAAAGAATTACAGAGCCAAAACGCCTTGCTTTATATTAAGTTCCTCAAAAAATCACTTGGAAGAGATGTTGAGCAAGTTTGTGATGGTTTGATATGATCTAAAATCTCAAATTCTGAGCCTCTGAAGCAAAGGGGTTCAGGAAGTTTCTTTACAGGAATTCCATTCCCACAGGTGGGCTCATCTCRTTGAGGGAACATGGGAAGGCAACAGACTGTGGAATATTCCAACCACAACCAGGTCTCCTTCTTTCAGACCACCAGGGATTGAAGGAAAGGAGACAGGAGGCAGAACAGACAGATAAACTGACAAGATTGTCATATAAAAAGATAGTTTGCAATATATTGGTTTATGATCATTGTCCTTGAAGTCCCAATGACACACAAAGTAAAATAATTTAATGTGAAGGAGATGATAAAAAAGGCTTTGATGTTATCAAAGTTTTAAGGTTTTATTCCTATTCAGGAGATGTTCTCCTGAAGGAGAGAGTAATTAATAATTGATTTTCTTCGTTTGTGTCTAGCTGATAGAAAACGGACTGCTCTGTGCTAGACAGTAAAGTTACCATCAGAAAATAGTTTCAGTAGGGTTAAGGTTACATCAGGCTTGCTTTGCTAATTTGAAATTTTGGGCTAATGAAAAGACCTGAGACAGACTCTTTAGCATTTCAGTCCACATTTTYTGGCCTATGTGTACTCACTAACCTCCTCAGTAATGTAACTCTTGGATTTCCATCTGCATAAGACAGCAAAACCCATCATGCATCCCAGCTTCAGTTTAAGTTGATAGATTTTGGATTTTGGCATACACTGTAGGTGGGACTCCAAGTGTCCCAGGTGTTGGAGTGTGCTGCTGCCAGCCTTGATAAAATATCAGTGAAGGATCATCTGTCCTTAGTGCTTGCTTTGCATGTTCTAAGGATGCTCATCTTTGAGCTGCTGTAGTCTCTGGTGYGCCAGCTGTCTGCAGGGAAAGATTTTGCAAGCTTGGGTTATGTCTGTTAAAGGTAGCACAGAGAGAAATGAAATATAAAGCACAGGACAGGATTACAGTTTGTATGACTTAGGAAATGAAGTCTTACACAACTTAACTCAGTTACTCCTAATAAATAAGCAGTCTTATCTGTCTCTGACAGCTTTGATGATCTGTGTCTGGGGTTACAGTTGTTCCTTCCCCAGTCTGTGTCACCTCTGTACTTCAGATCTGTAAAATTTGAGCTGCAGGGTTGGCAAAATGAGCTTTAGAAATTGTCATTTAGCAAGGATGTGATACACATTCCCCATCTGCAGGCACAACTGTTGAGCAGCTCCTCATCTCAGCTGAGAGATGAATTGTTGTGCTTGCTTTCCTCACTGGGTGGTTTCAGTGCTGAGACTCAGGGTGGGCTGAAAGACTTTTGTTACTCAGCTTCTAAATAAGGCTTGAATCTCTTGTGTTGGGAAACAGGGATTCTTGATACACATAAACTGACTCAGGTTACACAGCATCACCGTGGGCTGTTAGAACTTCATTTGTAAACTTGCTGTGTACCACTGCAGCTGGAGAGGAATAACTGCAACCATAATTTATTTAGAAGTTCCTTTGTGTTACTTGGCACATGGAAGTGATGTTTCCGCTTAATTGATCAGGGCATGTCTTGTGAGTGATTTAAAATTACTTAAAATTGGACTSTACAAGCTTTTGTTGTGATGCTGTTGTCATGGGATGCATTCATCTAATGTAGTGTCTTAACACTATTTTGTGGCTGTGTGTAGCTTGAGTATCAGAGAGAGTGTTTTGAAAAAGTTCAAAGTCTGAGGTTTGTAAATAGCTAAGTCATTCTTCAGGKTGTGTTTAAAAGTATTTTTATTTCTATGAAATTTGTTGTATTGTTTCAATAGAATGAATTAATTGTGGGCATCACTGAATTGACAGAATCATAAAATGGATTGGTTTGGAAGGGACTTTAAAGATCATTTGGTTCTAACCCCAATTTTTTTATTCTGTCCTTTACAGCACATTTCATTTAGTTAAGAGTCTTTGACATTCCTCAATCCAAGTAGAGAAGCCTCTGTCATAATCATAGTGTAGTTTCAACATGGCCATAAATTTTGAGACTGTAGGGGTGTCTCTGTACCTTTTCTGTTGCAGAACTGAATAAAATGCTCTAATTTTTTAGTTCCAGATTTAATATGCAGGAAGGAAATTGCTCAAGTCAGGATTTTAAAATGTTAATAGATAATGGAAGGAGAAATCAGGGCATGGTGGTACAAGATAAAGGTGGATTACACACGGATCTGATCCTCTCAGAACTGCAGTATATTGGCTCCTTTTTGKTTTATGATTCCTCCAACTCTCTTTGCCTGCTCAAAGCACATACACACACTGTGGTGGCTGGGCAAGCTCTCCTGCCCAGGCTGGGCAAAACTAGGAGATAAAAATGTAGCTCAGGCAACAGCARGAATTACTGATACTTGTAGTTGGGGTGAATTAACAGAATTTGGGGATCTGCCTGCAAGTAAGGGTATGGTCTTGTGAGGTATCTCTGCACTCCACTGATCTGCTCTTCTATATCAGAATATGTTAAAAGCATTATTTCATGTATCCTGAAAGACTCTGTGGGGTGGGGGGAAAACAATGGCAATGAAAAGCATCATTTGAATTAAGTATGTTTAGTTTCTACTGATTTATGACAATTAGGAGTGAAAGGAGGTGTTGCCAGCATTATTCCAAAGCTGTGGTTTAGGTTTTGAAATGTTTTTAGCTTAGCRTAACCTAAATGTATTGATACTGTTTTAAAACAATTTTACTTTGAATGCTAAAAGAGGAATCAGGAATTGGAATAAGAAGGTGACACTGATCTTTATAAAGTGGAACTTTTTAATAGAAAATCACTTTTTTGAAACATGGAGGGAGGATTCTTAGCCAATAGCTGTATCCTTCCAATGCCAAATGAAGTCAGTTGAATCTTTTCCATGTAATGATGAAAGTGGATTTCTATGTATTAGAGGCTTAATTGATCATCTTTTAAAAAATATCTGTGGTCATTTTTGGTAAAGGACCAAATACTGAATAATAGTGAGGTGTGGATTCAGAAGAGAAAATAGCCATCACTATGGGGGATTTCATTGTGTGTTTGGAGCAAGGAAAGAAGAAAGAAAACAAACATGCATTTTGTTGAGTAACTTTCTGAGCACATCACRTGTCCATAGTTGTGCTGATAAATTTCTTCCTTACTTGTGAATATTTAGACTGGGATTCATTGACTATTTTTGCAATTCATGTTCTCTGTCAGAAATAATCCTATTTCAAGAAATCATTGCAAGTATGTTGTATATTGAAAGAGTACAAAGCCTGGAGTTCAGCTAAGTGAGTACAGGTTTGGTAGTGTGATGGATTACACACTTCAAATCATCTGGTGTGTAAAGGAATACCAAAAGCCAGTTATTAAGGTTTGTAAGTGCCCTCAGAGGGACATTTCTGCCTCCTCAGGGTACCTTTTATTTTGAGAATGGTGTTGCTTTGCAATCCCATTGCTCAGGAACGTGTCAACTAACTTCCAGTTCGTTGTTTGAATGGAAGAATTTTTCTTTCAAGCTATATTAAAGCATTTATTTCACTCAGCAGGTGAATGTTCACTCAATAAACTGAACAAAGGCTCTTTCCATCCTCAATTTTTCCCTCACATCTTTTTGAGAAGACTTCAGAATGGATTTCTTTAGAACTCACATGTCTGTCATTACATAAGTAGCAGTAAAAAAGGATTGGTTTGCCMCAGCTAGTGCACTCCTGAAACAATCCTATTCTGTTTTCATAACATATTTATATTTCATGTTTGAAAGCTTGACATACACTGTTTATCTGATGGTATTGGTTGTTATTAGCATTGGACAGAAGATTCCATACTAGAAGTTAAGGCACCAAAAAAATTATCTACTAAAAGGTGCTTCCAAAAAAACACATTTGTGCTCGTGGTTTTTAAAAGGTTRTCGTTGTTCTGATGTTTTGGCAAATATAACTTCAGTTTCGAAAAATAACTACTCTTTTTATTTGAGTGCAATAGTGACATTTCTCTGAACCAGTTTTATTCTTTTAATTTCTAACTTCTGGGATTCTCTAAGTGTCAAAAATGAGAGAAAATTGTTAGCTTTTGTGGAGTTTCAAAGTATTGTGATGGAAGTTGTTTGTATCTAGTGATGCCAAGCTTGAAATAAATGTAGTTTGTGCAAAACAGACAATTTGAAACAGCTCACAATTCTGTTACTCTTGTCATTGTCATTATCCTTTTAGATTAGGACTGCAAGAAGGAATGGTTTTCTCACCTCTCTTTTCCTCCCCATTTGGATTTTGCATYTTAAAATTTAATAAGGATGATGTCAGTTGCATATTACATAAGGTTTCTAAGAGTATAGCCTTTCTAAAGGGGCAGGGCAAGATAAATGCCTTTAATATAGAAAAATACAGAACTCATGATGTTCTTTACACCAGTCAATGGTCGGAACCATCAATTTTACATTTTATGGGCAGCAAGGATGAGAGGTATATTCTGTGTAAATACTATGCTTGAATGCACAAATCAAAAYCTTGTTGAGAAGCAAGGGAGTTGTGGCCCAGTGAGGAGGAGGAGGATGGTTTTTCATGGCTGGTGTCTGTGTTGCAGGGGTCCCTTCAGCGTGGTGCGGCGATGCATCAACAGGGAGACGGGGCAGCAGTTCGCTGTGAAGATCGTCGATGTAGCAAAATTCACTTCAAGTCCTGGATTAAGCACAGAAGGTAAGAATTAATAATTAAGCAAACTCCCAGCAGACAGGTGTTTTTTTGATTTATCAGCCTTTCCTATGTTTGCTCTTTTTATTATACTTTCTGGTTTATGTTTTCTCGAAGTTTTAAAGCAAGGTTGTATATGTCAAAATTAGCTTAGTGCTTGCATTTCTAATCTTTAGTAGTTTCTACATATATTCAGTGATGATCATAAATACTAGAAAGATAGCTAGGTCTAAGCCATTTCTATTTTTGTTAGGATTTTTTTGTCTTAAGAATGTGAATTTTGTAAAGAAAAAAGGTAGTTCTGAGTCAAAAAAGCATACACCACAAGTAAAGCAAGAACACATGAGGTTTGGTTGTACTAGTTTTAGCAAGTAATTTGCTATAAATGGGTGAAGACTTGCTATTAAAGTGCAAGTTATATAAAAATATATTTTTATGTAGTCAGGATTACAGGCAATGATGCAGAACTRCTACAGTGTAAACCCAAGGCTCTAACTCTCTAACGTTTTCCTGCTTTAGAGTAAAACAGTCTATGTTGAATACACAACTTGTGTCTGCATAGTTCTTCTTTTACCCTACGTGGAGAAGAGCATTGCCAATTGAGTGACACTTGCTGAGTTCTGCATGTCCTGTATATWTTTTTTGGAGATCATAATTCTTTTMTGCAGTACTGTTTCTGGGGGGTTCCACTGATRCCATCAAAATCCTTGTAAACCCTACTTCAGCARAAAGGGGTCAATGACTTTAGCTGGTGTTTATAACAAACAGTATCTTGAGCCTTTATGACTGGCTTGATTTACAAGGTAAATCACAGGTCTTGCTTCAAATTTTACCAGATATTTTCATTTCATAATGCCATTGTTGTTTCTTTTTTCTAGCCMCATAACAAAATATAAGCCACATTTTCCACAATATTCAGCTTCTGATTAGCTCCATCATGGTTTTGGCAAGTTATACCAAAACCATTGCGTTCTGAGCTACTGAATGCTTATTAAAATGGTTTGATACCTTTTAAATAAGTTATGTCCATRTTCTTTTTTTTCTAAGCCTCATTTGAACTGCTGATGATAGGACACATTTCTGCCTTTGGTGGAATATTACCTTCCTGGCTCCATGACAGTAAAATTCAATCTTTTGAGGCCTTGAAGAATTTCTGAAAGGGAAAAGTCATAGGCAAAAAAGAAGGGACTCATCAGGAGGAAAAGAAAAGCCAACAGTAAAAACCGATTAGCTGAAAAAAGGATAAATGTGGATGGTTTGCAGTTTCTGCCTGGGTCTAAAGAATAGGTTTGGGAGTGTATTAAGAACTCTGGGGTTTTTCCAATTCCACTTTTGTTGTATTGTTGTAATTTTAATTCAAGGTAGCAGATCATTGAGGTATGATCATAAAAATTTTCTTGGTTTAGTAGTGCTTTGTTTTGTTTTGTGGTTTTGGATTGTTGTTTGGGTTTCTTTGTTTTTATTGTTGTGGGGTTTGTTCTTTTAAAGGTTTTGAATTATTATGCCTTAGATTTGTAATATTAAGACACAAAGACACATAAATGTGTGAGCATGGAACAAGTTCTTACCTCAACATAAGAATGTGAATTTTTCACAAACTCTTTCCATCTTCTGTGCTCTTTGTTCTTCCTCTGTTTTTCATTGGCTTGTTTTTTAGTTGGATGGTTTTTTTGCACCTCTACTCTATCTAGGTTCTAGGGGGGTTTTAAAGATTTTTTTTTTCCTAGTTTGTTTGTTTATTTCTGATGTGGCATTCCTTAAGCCTGTTGGTGGGCAGCCACCATGGTGGTATTGGTATAAAGCAAATATACCTGTAAGGAAGCTGTGTTTGYAAACTGTATTAAAGCGTGAGCTGTAATGAAGTGATAAGATTAACCCTTGGAGATACTCTTTACCTTGAAGTTTTGACCTCTGCAAGTTCARTTTGCTCTTGAAGGTTATTTTTGCACAACTCTCCACCTCCAGTCTTTCTTTGTGGCACAGGARTGGGAGAACAGGACATTCTGCATGTGGGGGAGCTGATGACAATTCCTTCCATTAATTCTCATATATCTAGAGTGCTTAGAGCTAAAGGTCCCAGTATGCCTTCACATTTTCAGATTAAATCAAAAAAGTCTTTGTTCTTGAGTGCTTTTACATAAATACCCCTGTAGGATGATGTGTTCATGGGTAAGAAGTTCGTTTTTGTTTGTCAGCAGTGTACTCTTGTGGCAAAGGCAGCCAACTGCASAGCAGAGCATTGCAGAGGTGCAGCCAGCCAGGCAGAGCAAGAGATTGTTCCCTCTGTTCATCCCTTGTGGGACCACACCTGGAGCATTGTGATCAGTCTTGGTTTCTCCAGGACAGGAAAAAGCAATGATGTGCTGGCAGGAGTCCAGCAGAGATGGACTGAGTTGGTCAAGCCTTAATAAGAGAAGCTGAGATGAGATTTGGTGATGTCTTTAATTACTTCATAAAAGGATATAGAGAAGAGGGAGCCAAACTCTTGATTTGGGCACACAGTGAAATGACAAAAGGCCATGTGGACAAATTGCATCATGAAGAAATGCCAATTAGAGACAAAKAAAGGAAAAATTTGCACCTGATTGTACAGAGAGTTCATGGAGAGCATCCTCAGAGATGCTCAGAGATGGAGTGCACGAGGCTCCAAGCTTCCAGGTCCATTTTGACCAGCTTGGAGCAAGAGTTTGGACTAGGTCACYTCCAGAGGGTCCTTCCAACCTAGATGATCCCGTGGTGTTTGTAGCAATGTGTAATCTATGAGCCAATATAGTTGCAATACTATATAGGGAAAAAATTCAGGCATAGCAATACTGTGCTAAAAAGGAGATAATTTAAAACCAGTTTTGATACAATTTTTAAAACTAGTTTTGATTTCTTTAACCTGTGAGACAGCTGGGCATCAAATATGTTTTAAAGGGACTGTTTTCTAAACAATTCATTTAGAAAAATACATACTGGKGTCTTACCCTGATAAGGAGATGCCATTATTGTGACAAAAACAAGCTGAAATGCTTCTCTAGGCTGATGTGTTACCAGTTGGTGTTATTGTGGGCATTTTTGGCATATGATGGAGAAGCCAGTAGCACACAAGACAAACTTTTATCAGGTAGGGTGTTCTTTCCATAAGGCTGCTCAGTACTCACAGCATGTGTAGACACAGACATCTCAAGTGATTTTTGTGTCTCGCTGCATCTCTGGAGTGGTTTGATAATAGCAGGGAAAATTAATGCAATGTAACGATGCCAGACAGCTAGTAAATCTAATCTGGGCTAAATTCTATTGGATTTATGTATTAGCATTCATGGTCTTGCATATTGTGTATCATCAATCTCTGTAGTGTTGTAATTCAGCCATATTAATGAAGTATATTGACACCTTGTCACTGCTCAAGTGGCCACGTGATCTGCTGGATTAATGTTGCATATTTTACATGTTGACAGATTCTACTACAGTTCACTCATATCACAGAGATACAAAAAAATCAAAAATAAGAAAATGTGAAGGTTGAATATTTTTAGACATAAGAGTCTCTTTTTTGCTGTTCAGTTGAGAGAATCCATGTGGAAGARCACTTGATGCTCTCAGAAGCCAGTAGTAGCTGACTCATTGAGGTCTWAAAAATATATCAGTGCAAATAAACTTATTTTCAAGTACAGCTCTTAGCTGCTATACTCAGAACTTCTGGTATAGAAAACTGTGAGAACCATGTTCCTAATTTCTGAGTTTGTTACAGCTCASATCTTAGTTTGACTGTCCATTTCCTCTGCAGCTCTGTTCACATCCTATGCATTTTCTCTTGTCTTTTTTCTCTGCACAGCTTGCATGTCTGATTTTTAGTACCTGCTTTAACACAGGCACCATTTCTCAGGAACAGAATGGTGATCAGTCCTTACTACTTAGAAGCCAATACACATTATTTATCTGCCTTTTCTTAAATCTAGATTGCTTTCTTGTAACATGCTGAGTGTTTTTTAAAGCAATTCAAAGGGCAGTGTTTTGTGCTTATAGTGCATTGAAAYTGTTTTTCAGAATCTAATTCAACATATTTAAGGTTCTCTTACCTGTAGTTCATTTCTGTAGAARTGTCCTCACAAAGAAAGTGGTTACCAGTTCTTCTCCAGACTTCTAATACTCTACACCTTGTTTATTAGGGTGATGTGTGTGGTTGATACACAGGTTTGTATGCAGTCAGGCCGCTGGGAAGCTGAATGAATCAGCTGATAAGGACACATTGAGGTTTCCTTCAGAACCCAGACTGGTTCTTCTGGAAGCAGGCTGTGAAACAGTCTGCAGAATAACTTTGTCTGTGACAAAGAGCAAAATTGTAACCAAGGAAGCAGTGTTTTAAATACAGTTCTTGGACTACTTCTAGCACAGAGAGGGGCAAGATAATTGAATCAAAAGTGGCCTTGCTGTGCATAATCCACTTCAGGAGAAGAATTCCAAAATTATTTAATGGGGCATTGGAAAGATAACTGGAGGGTTTTGTGATGTTTTAGTTGTTGTCTTCTGGGTTTTTTTTTTCCCCACAAAGGGGCCCATAGATCTTATCCGTGAATAACTTTCAGATTTCATTTTTTAGAATCATTTTGTGGGGGCAGTGTTTTCAAAAGGCTTTATTTCGTTCATAGTGGAATTGCATGACAGTATCTTTAGCTTTTGGTACTGGAAGGCTGTAGTGAATCATAAGTTATTTTTCACAAAAGTATCTGTAAGATTTTGCACTTCCCTCCCTGCATGTTTTCAARGGTTTCAGAAAAAAAATGTACTGTCAGCATTGAGCTCATCTCTTTTGAGTAAAAATTACTACAAATCTGCATGTCATCAGATTTCATGATACTGTACCATATATAGACTGGATTTGAAGAAAGAATGAGTGACTCATTGCCTTTGATTTGGAAATACCAACTAATCTGGAATTTCTGGTCGTTGTCAGTTCTGTGTTGTACCAAATTTCCCAGATCAAGGGCAGGTACCTTCCTTCTGTGTGACAATTTTGGGCCCACACCTGAACTATTGTGCCCAGTCTGGGGCTTCATAGTGTGAGCTGGGAAGGTCCCTGCAAAGGACAAGATAATCAGGAGCCTGCAGGACACGATGGGCAAAGAGAGGTTGAAGAAGCTGGGTTTGTTTGCTCTGGTGAAGAGGAGCCTGAGAGGGTGTTTAATGTGGGCTTCAACTACAAAAATGTCAGAGCCAAGCTGCCCTTGAGTGGAAGCTGCTGGAACACAGGGAAATGCCAGGARTTGTTGCTTGGAAGGTTCAGGTTGGACATGTTTTCAAGAGTTTGCTCAATGAAATCAGAGCAGTCCTGACCCAGTGTGTGCAGTGATGTCAGATTGAGTGGGGGTTGGACCCAATGTCCATCAGAGGTCACGTCCCACCAGCTTTTCGTGATCTAATGAAAACAGGAGGAAGGCACCGTTATAGATTTCATTTAATTGAAGGCAGAAAATATGAGGATATTTCAGAGAATGAAAAGCTCTGTACCAGCTTGACTTTGCTTTTGAATTACCATTGTAACCCTGTGAGAAGCCATAATCCAAGTATTTAGTGACTGTAGTGTGGCAGGTGTAACTGCTGTTACACAGGAGTTTTCTTGAAGATTCATCTAGTGTGTGTGTCTCAGTGGTGAAGAGTTTGAGGCATCTTTTTATAGACCACAAAAATCACATGGTATTAGCGACACCTCTGTTAATAAGAACATGCACAAATGTGGAATTTTGAAAAGAAACTCTCTAAAATCTTGCTGATTTAAAATAGTCTAACTGTCATGGAGTTTATGTTGCTGGTACTTAAAATACCACTGTAGTTTCTGTGTGGGCTGTACAAACAATAAAGCACGTTGGGGTAAAGAGGTAGGAAGAAATTAATCATGTACCTGTGATAATATAAAAAATAATGCTTTTTAGGATTTTTTTTTTTAAAGAATGTCTGGGCCATGATGAAAGGGACCTGTAGTAATTTATGCCTCTCAGGAGGACTCGAAGATCGATACTTGAAGTCACTTTTGATGTTTGTAGTCTCAAGACTCTGCCTTTCTGGGGAATGCATTGTTCCTGTCTCAGCTCTCTTTCCACAAAGGGGTAGGACCAGGACCAGGAACTGTACCTGTTTTGGTACAGGGAATGTTACCTGAGCCTTTCTGAGGGGTTTGCTTCTTTTAACCTAATGAAGGATTTGAGGTTTCTTTGTTCTTTTGGAGAAGCTGTCAGCTGGTTTGGTTATAAATACAGTTYTTTCTATGAGGAGTACAAATTTCATAAATATCTAAATTTAATAGCTCTGCTGTGACTTTCATAGACAGAGTGTCATTAGAATTAAATCTGTGCAGAAATAAGAGATGAAAGCAGGCTTTTCCCCCAGCAGACACTTCTGTAAGTGTGGCAGCATGTTAACCATAGAACAGATCCATATAAAGGGTCACAGGAATGCATGAACACTTCACAAGGGTGTCTTTCTAAGGGCTCATTTTATCCTTGCTGCTGAAAGTGAGTTAACTGCAGAAGTGGTGCCCCTGTTTTTCTGGTTGTAGATACAGAATTCAGTCTTGGGGCCACATTTCACTTTTTTCTTTTTTTTTTTTTTTTAAGTGTAAAATACAGCAGTTTGTATTAGGGGTCTTCTCTATTTTTTTAGGATTTCCTGGCATGTACCCAGATACAGGCTGCCAGGAGTGGGATACTAAGTGTCACTGACCAAATCATCATTGTTCTGACCTCATTTGGAGTCACACATGCAAATTTGATTCATCCCAGGAAGCAAATATGATGTTCTGTAGGGAAATACAGCCTATTATCCAGATCATAAGCAAAGAGTTCTAGAGATCAACTACATGGTACTACTTTACTTCAAGAACATAAAATTTCTGGAAATACTGATGCAAGCATATTAACAGCAATGTTCATGAAACATTTTTTTTTCCATCTTCAGCACTGAAAGCTTGGGAATTTATTACACCCACTTTAAAGCATAAAAGCATATTTACCTAATTTTTTTATGCACTGTTGCTTAAGTAGAAGGAAAATAATTAAGTTTTTGTGTCTCAAGCAATTGGTTCTTTATTCCTTCTAATCAGTCTCCAGAAGGAGGACAGCTTTGTTTGCTGTGTGACTTCAGTCCCTTGCCTTTAACATGTRTCTGAGTTTCTGGGTTTAGTACAGCACTGAGCACACAATGGCTCTGCAGGAGTGCACCTCTTCCTCCCTCTCTTTTAATCTTTGCTGCTTGGCTGCTTGCTGGCTCTGACAGCTTTGTTCTTCTGCTCTTGGTTTCACTGTGGTGCCAGCAGTGTGAAAAATGACTGCTGTGCCCAGTGGCTGAAACCACTGTGGACTTGCTGCCAGATGTTTGCCTGACATTATCATGAAGCTGCTTTGAGAAGGGTGTCGTGCAGCTGAGCAGCAGGAGCAGGCAACATTTCCCAGCTTTATAAATAAAAATGGTACACTTTACAGGTTTCAAAATGCAATTACATCAAGTGTATTTAACTGCCATTTTAATAAATATTCATTCTAAGAATAACTTATTAGGGTGCTAATTAAAAAATTGCTGTATCTTGGAATTCTTAGAACACATATAATAATGGAAATGATTATGTAATTAGCACTAAACAGAATTTATGCAGCAGATAATAGATAATTTAACTGTTATTTTTGTTACATAACTGAGTATTCAGTTGGCCTAGTTTGGGGGTTYTTAAGTAATCATAATTGATTAAAAAGTGCTCCTATAGTAACATCTTTGTAATCTTTTTTCTCCCTTTATATGAGAGGCACTAGAACAAGTTACCCAGGGAAATTTTGGATGCCTCATCTCTAGAAGTGTTCAAGACCAGGTTTGATTGGCCTTTGAGCAACCTGATCTAGTGGGAGTTGTCTCTGCCTGTGCCAGGGGGTTTGGAACTACGTGGTCTTTAAGATCCTTTCCAACCTAAACTATCCTATGATTCTGTATTATACTTCCATATATGTGAAATAAGAAAATATATTCACATTTGTAAACAAGAAAATAAGACTAATGCCAAGAAATATTATGATGAAAACTTCCTTTAAACTTCATGTCATTTAACTCAGTGAAATAAGGTTTGTTATTTAAAAGTTAATTCCTTTTTGTACATGTTATATAGGGCTTAAGGAGCATTTGATTAAAATCTTTACTGAAATAACTAGTGAATCTATTTGAGCAGGGTATAATATTGAACCATTTTTCAGGGAAATACACATAATTTATGCTCATTTTGGTAATTTCAAGTGTTACACAGGGTATTTGCTAATTCAGGAGAACTTCAGTGAAGATTTATGTTTGTACATCACCTCACCTGGACAAAAGCTGGTTGGTCCTWGAAACCTGTTGTTTGAATTCCATCTGTTCCTAGCAGCTCACAACCATTTAGAATGCAAGTTTCACTGAAAATTAAGTTTTACAATGCTTTAAATTCTTAGTAGGTTTGGCAGAAACATTTTCAGATAGGGCTTGTGATCCAGCATGAATCACAGAAGTGAAAAGGTATGCTGCAGTTAATATTACTTATTCCAAAAAGGATGATGCCTGTGGGTGTGCTGAGAAGCTTACAAAAGTCTTGGAGATAGCTGTCCTAGGTTTGTTCTGTGGGGGTTTTGCCAGTGGTAAGCCTTTCATTGAAGGGCTCATCCCAGTCAGCTACAGGTGCATCCTCAGTCAGGCACTCTGAATGTGACTCTGCTTTGCAAATCATATCTCCCAAACCATAGTGGGCAAGATTGTAGCTGAGCAGGATTCTAAAGAGCCTAATCCTTGCTCTGCCCAAAAATAAAATACCACAGGCACACTTCACTGCTATTCAAAAAATGCTTTAAAATCTCGTTCTATTTCAGCCTTGTCTGTCCCTTTACTGAGTATTAGTTGGATTCATAGGACAGTTTAAGAGTATGATGACTTATGAATTTGCATTTGGTATTTAAATATGAGAAGTATGTAGCAAAAGAGATGTCTGAGAACTCAGTGTTGTGCCAGTCTGAAACAAGCCTGAAGCACCTGAGGATAATGACTTGTTAAATGTATTTACACAGATGTGCACCCAGATGTGGTGGTGTTTGCGGGGGTCTTAGGATGGGGGAAGAGATGAGAATCTGACTCCATATTTCAGAAGGCTGATTTATTATTTTATGATATATATTATATTAAAACTATACTAAAAGAATAGAAGAAAGGATTTCATCAGAAGGCTACCTAAGAATAGAAGAAGAAAGAATGGTAACAAAGGCTTGTGACTGACCGAGACAGTCTGGACAGCTGACTGTGATTGGCCATTAATTAGAAACAACCACATGAGCCCAATCCCAGATGCACCTGTTGCATTCCACAGCCGCAGATAATCATTGTTTACATTTTGTTCCTGAGGTCTCTCAGCTTCTCAGGAGAAAAAATCCTGAGGAAAGGATTTTTCATAAACCATGTTTGTGACACCCAGAAGTGTTGACAGAGCTTGGAGATATCACTGAGAGGACATTCAGGATAATCTTGGAGTGAACAGAGAGAGGGAGAGGTGCCCAAGGACTGGAGGAGAGATGTCTCTCCTGTGCTGGCCCTAAGGTGAGCAGGAGACAGCCATGAGCTTTACCCCTGTGGTAAAGAGGAGCCAGCGGCATCCTGGGCTGCCTTGGGCAGRGTATTAGCAGCAGGTGGAGGGAGGGAGGGAGGGAGGTGTCCTGGCCCTCCTCAGCACTCCTGAGGCCACACTGCACTKCTGGCTTCTGTTCTGGACCCCCAGAACAGGAGGAACATGGAGGTACCAGAGATAGCCCAGCAAAGGGCTGGCACTAAARTGAAGGGACTGGAACCTCTCTTTTGTTGTTCTGGGAGGGCTGTTTAAGCCTGGAGAAGGAAAGGTTCAGGAGGGATTTGTTGTTGGGTACAAAGAGGACAGAGCCAGGCTCTTCTCAGTGGTGCCCAGGGACAGGACTAGAGGCAGTGGCACAAACAAGCACAGGAGAGTCAGCCTCAGCACCAGGGAACACTTTTTAAGCTGTGAGAGTGGCCAAGCAYTGGCACAGGTTGTCCAGGGGGGTTGTGGATTGTTGGAGATATTCAGAAGCTGCCTGGACACAGTCCTGGGCCATGGGGTCTTGGTGGCCCTGTTTGAGTTGGACCAGATCACCTCCACAGGTCYCTTCAGCCATTCTGGGATTCCATTTCATAACTTGCTGGGTTGGTGGCTCTCCTGTGAGCACCTGGCAGCAGCTGAGCCGGGCAGTGTTTGGGCTCTCCCCTGCCCTACATGCCATTGTTTCTCTGTGCTCCTTTGTGCATGTGCAGATGAGGTTTTATCACGTAACCTAATGTTTTTCTTTTCTAAAACCCTGGTTTAATTACAGCATCCTTCTGTGTTTGAGACAGAATTTGAGTAAAGCAAATGTATTTTAAAAATAAATTTAGTGCGGAGGGATAAGGAAGGAAATTTCTGCTCCAGCTATCCTAGAGCAGTAAACAATGCTTGGAGCTTTTACTAGTACAATAAACCAAATGACAAAGGTGTGTTTCTTCACCCTCTTTGCAAAGCAAAGTCTTAATTAAATTTATTTTTAAAAAACTGGAAGTACATTTTTAAAAAGATTTATTTTATAAACACTCTCAAGACTTCATTCTTAAACATTGCTGTCTTTAATTTCTGCAGAAGTCATGAGGTATGTCCAACTCCTGTTCTGAAAAATTAAAATGTTTTTCAAAACATTTCTGTCTCTGTACACACTCTGTACTCATCTAACGAATCTGATTCTTGCAAATAGTCCAGAAATAGGCTCTAGCTGTGCTTGCTGGAATTCAGGCTGGTTACAAACACAGGGGAGGAAGATAATAAGCATCAGCTGTATTTTCAAATATTTTCTGTTTGGATATGCTAGCGTGTATTCTGTTCTGGTTTGTGCAATCAACAAAATTCAAAATTCATTGCAGCTGAACTGCAGTTTGTGTTAATTCATTGATCCAAAGAGAACCTTTTTTGACTCTTAAATGCTGGGGTTTGTTGTTTTGTGAATCTAAAAATATATGTCACTGTGGTATGATAAATAATGATCCTTGTGCAATAGCAGTGTTAGAATGACAAACCTGTGTGCTGCCATAGCAGTAGGACATGGGTGAAACCCCTGTCTTTTGGTTGTGTGGGTTTTGGCTGGGACAGTTTCAGTCCTTTGCAAATCTTGCCTAAAATATTTATTTATTTATTTATTTATTCAATAAAAGCAAAATTCGTGGTTTCTGATGCACAGATTCCTATTCTTTCTGCTAAGTTTGGTGGGTATGTCAGAATCTTGGGCAATTTTCCCGTCATTCAGCTACAAACATTCCTCTTGGAGCTTTTCTGCACATACTGGTGTTTTAAATGGATTGGAGATGAATGTGGTTTTGAGCTATATGCAATGGAAATTTGCAAATGTAAGGATGTGTTAGCAAATCTTAATGAACCCCCTAAATTGGTTGGGAATGAGAATTATAAAGTTTAAAGGGGGGGGGGCATATTTTTGATCTGTACTGTATATATGTGTGTATATTCATAATAAAATGAACACATGTAGCATAATCCTCCTGTGATCCAACTGCTCTTCCAGCTGAAAAATTAAGCATGGAAAAAATGGTGAAGCTGAAGACCAGTGACAAAGTGCCACAATTGTACTGCAGTTGTAGAAACTGCACACTGATCTCCATGGAMATTTTCATTCTAACATCTGCATCAGCAAATACTTATGAGTAATACATGAAATATGTAGAAGCTGAGAGCTCTCCAAAGTATGTCATTATGTAGGAGAGTGTTTAGTCCAGTTGTACACAGTGCCAAGCAATGGCTCTTTCCCAGGGTAAGGGTTGCTTCAAAAGGGGAAAAAAGAATAGATTTGTAATCTTTCTGAGTAAAGAAAATCTTTGAGAAAAGACAAATATTAAGAGAAACAATGAGGTCTACTTGATATGAAGGCAGATGGAAATACTTGTGTTTGGAAACTATCTTGTGAAAATATCTCTTGGCTAACATGCACAGTAGAATACTGAAGCTTTTTAGCTGCTCAGTCAAGAGAAGCATGGAAATTTAAATAAGTCTAAGACCTGAAAGTCCTGAGGACATCTATGAACTTGTTTCTTCAAAACTTCCTACATTTTATCTGGTGTTTGAGTTCTACCATCCCTACCATCAGTTTTCTTCCAGTATATTYCTTGTTTTAATGGAGTGAAAGAAGTTAGGTACAAGTAATAAATTATTGTCTATACAGTTATATTTTAGGTAAAAATCCACTTAATAAAACCTTGAATGAACATATTTTATATTAATAAATTTTATCTTTAATACTGCATTGATTTTTTTTCTGGTTCTGTGTTTTAAAATATGTATAAGCATAAGTTGGGGAGAGAGACCTGTGTTAACCAGCTCTGTGTGTTACTGAGCCCTTTCTGGCATGGCATTTTCCAGCTACAAGCCATTTATTTTAATGATGACATTTACCAGGGACAGGCTACTCACACTGAATATATTGTATGTATTTGATTTCCTAATATGAATCCAACCAACAAATACACACAGYGACAGTGAGTAAATTGGCAATGTAAGTAAAATCACTGTGATCTATGGTTGGTTTACTTGAAATCTATGACAGAGATTTTCATGGGAGGTTGGTTTTTTTTAAGATCACTTCATATGAGTAAGATTTATGGTGTGTTTCTTGGTTGGGGGAGGGGGTTTGTTCTGTGTATTTCTTTTGCCTAGAATATTCAGTGGTCAGGGGTTTTTTCTGTTTTTTGAAGTTGCTGTAGAAGGAAAAGCCCAATTGCAAAAGAGGCTGGTGCTAAAAAGTAATGCTTTGTTGGTCCAGAGTGTCTTCGCATTTGTTAAGGCAGTTAAATAAGAACTTAATTTTTATACTTTAAATAACTAAAAAATTACTTTACAGATATATTCTAAGTTCCACTGAAAGCTCCTAGCACAGTTAGCAGTCTAAACCCCAAGCTTCTTGATTTCCTTTAGAAGACTAAATAAAATTAAATTTTAAAAATACAGTTTTATCTACTGTGCCAGAACCAGTTACTGTAGATTTCTTAATGTCTGTCACTTTTAACATTGCCTGTGATACAGTGACAATTTACAGTTGCAGGTCTTACTGAAAATATTGCCTTAGTTAATAGCATTATGAGTAGTGAAAATGACTTATGAAATACTACTTTRCCTGAGCAAAGTATATTTTTTTCCTTTGCAAATCAAATTAGGATTTGAATCCAAGTCGCTGCCACAAAAATGTTTGTTACAATATGTGTATGTTACACATCTCTTTTCAGGTCTGTACAGGTTATCATTGCTGTATCCTCTTGTGTCCTCTTTGAAAAGCTGTTCCAAACTGGAGCCTGTGTTTCCAGCAAGGGCTGGACAAGTGGGGCTGACAGGTTTGCAGAGAAGCTTTTCATCTTTATGTTGTAGTTGTGCTGCAGGCTGGTAGGGCACCCACCATCTCCACCTCTGAATAGCTTATCTGGTAGAGGGGAAAACCAGCAGAGGAGCTAGGCTTCCCTGGAAACGTGGGATGGGAACATCTATTAGATGTCACTGCCTGTGCAGCGTGTGGGTGAGTATCAGTTCTTTGCATCCTCCCCTTCCCCCTCAGGAGGACTGAACAGATCCTGGCTGCTGAAAGAGAAGCCAAACTCTGTTTCTTCATTCCACCTTCCTTACTCTGCACTCCTGTGACTTCATTTGGATTTGCTTTGATACTTTTTTTACCTGTGGGCTGATTTATTTTAATTCAAGTTGGGGGGAAAAGTGAAGAGAAGACTTGCACCCTAAGTCTCTTAGTCTTTACTGTCTTGTTGATTGGCTTGCTTCCTTTTTTAAATGCACCTTATTTAGAAACCTGTTAGTGTTGAAGAGGAATTATCCTTTTAAGGGGGAAAGCACAAGCAAACATAGTTTGAGTTTGTTCAGTTGAGACTTACGTTATTCCCTTTAGGGGAAGATAATTCTGTGTGCTCTGTGTTATTCTGCAATCTGAGATAAACTGGTGTGAGATGGTCAGAAAACAGATGAGATTTTCACTTCTTCCAAGGGCTACCAGTGACTTTGTTTAAGACAAYGTAGTCTGGGTTTTTGGAGTAGGAACTGTAGGAGCATGTATTGTCAACAGCCATAGTTGATACCACAGTTCTTTCCTAAATAGCTCATAGGCATTGTTCTGGGTTTGTTTTGTTTTTTGGGGTTTTTTTTGCCTTAAACTACAAGCACCCTAGCTGGAGAAAGAGTATGCACCAGGTAACAGAGTGGAGGGAGAGGAGAAAGCCTTAAATCTTATCAGAACTGCAATAAATAGTAGCTTGTCTGTGTTCCTATCTACTTGGTAGGACTGGTCAGCAAATAAATACCAATTAAAGATTTAAATATATGCACCTCATTCTAGAAATGATCTGGGCTCCCAGGCTTTTTGCCACCAATTTCCTTGTTTTGGCTGTGTCCTGTTTACTTGGTGTGGTCTGTCTGTGTGGTTAACTCCTCTTATTCTGGATTACTGAAGGTAATTCAGCTCTTTTTGTGTCATCATCCTCACTTTTACCCATCACATACCCAAATGAAGAGTTTACTAATTTGGAGGTAATTCAAATCAATTTAATTAATTKTCAGTTAACAAACTTTTAATTACTGATTCTGGTATTGAAACAAATGCATTCAARCTTAGGCAAAACATCCATCCCCCTCCCTGGTCTCCATCCCAGTGGCCACATCTTGGCTTTTTCACTCTTATGTGAAGACTTGGTCATTTGCTGATGCAGGGCACTGCTTTGTTCATTGCTTATCCTTCTGTGTTTTAGAACACTATCAAATCTTCTGCCTTGGTCCTGTTGTATTTGGTAACTACTGAGGAATTATGGGCTGTACAGTAACAGTCAAAGCTATTCACAGCTTCAGGGCAGGTTAATCTGCGTTGCAAATGCTGGTCTGAGGMCTGAGAACATTATATTATAATTATTTTTATAAAAATAATTTACATTTTGAAGTCTTTTTCTGTCTTCCATGTAGTAATAGCTACTGCAAGAAAAATTGTTTTCTTCAGTGTTATAAACCCAGATGGGGAGAGAAGGTCTCTTTATAAAATTGTCTCTTCTGTGTCRGCATTTAGACATGTTGTGTTGTAGAACAGAGCTTTAGAGCTGGTCATGCTGTGGTGACAGTTTGTTTGTTGATAGGAAGGCAGGTTCATATCCTGAATCAAATCTGTATTCTCATGTGGCACTGCAGTAACTTGATTSCCCCTTGCTCTCAGCACTACACTACACTATCATCTTTGCCTCTTGCAAACTGATGGCTGGATTTGCACAAGGGAAGCAGCTCCTCTGAAGAATGTTGTACCAGGTGAARGGGATTCTGCAGTCCTTTGTTTTGCTGAATTTGCAATTCTCTTCTGAATAACAAGCCTTGGACCTTCAGTACCTGTGTGTGCTTTGTTGCCTCAGTTTGGTGATTATCCTGGTTTGTCTGCTGGCCCAAAWAAGAAGTCAATTACAGTTGGTCTGGTTCTGAGGTTGCTTGCAACAAGTAGGAACTGATAAATRTGGAGGCACTGACTTTGCTGAGATAAGGTCAATTTCAGGATTTGTTTCATTTGTCTTTAAAGATTCTGCCCTCTTGCATCCGTTGGTACAGAGCTTCTAAGTTTTACATCACCCCACTCTTGCTCCACTTATGTTTTGTAGGTACCGTGTGCATAGTTGTGCACTTGTGCCTGGTTTTGTTTTGCCCTTCTTGTAATTAATAAGGAGAAGATAAGAGTTCCTTACCCTCAGCAAGTGAACAGAACCTGGCTTTGTACCCCTACAGATTGAACTTTCCCCTGCACAGTCTGGGACTGTGAGAGCTTAAGGAATCCTAGCTGGATGGAGCCTGTCTGGCAGCAGCCAGCCTTGCTGTGTCAATAGTAGGTTAATGGATGTCACTGTAACATTTGCATATAGGAAAAGTTGAACTGACTGAAGAAGGGCCCAGCTCCTGACGAGATTTTAAGGACTACAGTGATGTAACACTAATTTTCTTTGCAATGTGGTATGTGTTGTTACTTGTTTGTGTAAATGGAGATCTTAGTAGCTGTTGGTTCTCTGAAGCACTCTGGGAGGGACAGAGGAGCARTTTTGTTTGTGTTCCTAAATTACTGAGGTGTAAATTGTCATTTTCATCTGGTCTGGAGGCTGTTGCACAAAGGCTGACCCAGAAATGTGTTCTGAGATCTGCTAGCTGGCTTTGGTGGGATTCTCTCCACCTGACCTGTTTCCAGAAGARCTGTGTGTTTCAGGGATCAGGACTCAGGGGAGCTTGTTCAAACAAGCCAGCTCTGTTCTGGGCCTTGCCTGAGCCTCCTGTCTGGGCAGGGCTCTGGTGGGTCCTGTTGCAAYTCCGTGGCTCCTTGGATCTTGAAAGGTGATAGAAAGTCAGTGGTTTTTACCCTTTCATCTGATGCTATCCTGATTTATTTCAATGTCCAAGTCCATTCTCCATCAGATTTTACCCATGCAAAGAGTGATCAAACTTCAACTCAAAGATCAGTTATTAGTGAAGGTTTTGTAGCTTGTAGTATCAARTGAGTACAGTGAACTTGTGTTATAGTAGTGAGGAATATCTGTATACTAGAAAAAGAAGAAAATTATTTAACTTTTAAATTTAAAAAATGGAAGCTTTTGTAAATTTTCTTACAAGGTTGGGAGTTCTTTGTGCTTGCTAATTTTACTATGTGTAAATAATAGATTTGTATCTCAAAATCCTTTTCCAARCTGAAGATGATGAATCGGATTTCATGACTACCAACAGTCTGCTGGATTTGTCTAATATTTATCATGTCAACCTTAGCAGTATTTTAAAGTTAAATTTGCAGTTATAAAACAACAAAACAAAGAAAATACTCTATAGAAGAAATGGTTGCTATATTTGTGCAGCATTTACATTTTTACTTCCATTTTTACTTTCATTAACATCCATTGTAGCTGTCCTCAAAGTTTTATTTGGTACATGTGTATTTGCAAAAACTCTTAAAAATGGATTATGGCAGATGTGTTGTTTCCTTTGATTCCAGTATTCATTGCTGACAACACACAGCACTTCTGTGTCTATGATTATTCTTAAGTTGGCACAAGTATCACTTGAATAATATTGCTTGTGGTAACAAAAGGCTTAAATGGATTCCAGTTTTGTGATTTTCTGTGGCATTTGGGAAACAAAAAGGAGAGGAAAACCCATTTAATACATCTTCCAGATTGCAGAAAAGTTCAAAGCTTTAGGCTCAGGTTCGATGCTGAAGGTTCAAAGCTGTAAAAAATGTGTTGAGTTTTAATTATTCTTCTTTCAGTTTAAGAATGTTATGATGCAGTTAGGCTGGTTTTAAATCCTGTTTACCTAGGAATTATGAATAGGCTAGCCAAACTGACTGTAATATGTAGTATATAAATATATATATACATGTACCCTCATATATATATATAGTATTAATTTCTCTGTGCTCTGAGGCCATTTTATTTCCTTAATTAGTTGTTCATGACTGAAGATTTATGGAGCAGGATGACTTAAGCAGTCAAGTCTTAATTCTCCATGTAAATGGAGACTGAGGTGTACTGTAGCTCGTAAGAAAAAAATAGGTGCAATAATACAGCTATTGTTAGAAAACATTTGGATGTGCAAGACATGTACAGTGTGTTTTTATTATCTCCTAAGGTTTGTGAGCTCTACTATAGCACCAGTCCAGAACTGGCCCTTTGGAGAGTGTSAGCCCTGTTTTCTGGCACTCCATTTCAGGGGGTGTTCATTGGCATTTTCACAGCTTGTGTTTAGCTGGGCTAATATATTTTCAAGAATCAGGGTCCCTGTGACTTCGAGATGACTCTGTGTGGTGCTAACTCAGGTCCATCATGGTTTATTAATCCAGGTATTGACTGGCAGAGACTCTTCTGTATCATCGTGCCCTGAAGCAGCAGAACTGCTGTGTATATACTGCATTTAAGCTCATAAATTCTGTTAGGACCTGAGCTGACTTTTAATTCTGTTGCAGATGCATATACAACCTGCATAAACAGCTCRTGGGTTTGCAAATTTGAGTTTTTATGTCAAAGTAGCAGGTGCATAATTCATCTCCTTTCCGAGTGGAGTGTTCTGCCCCTGCCTGCCTCGGTTTCTTGTTTTCCTGCTGCAGCATTCTGGAGAATGAGAACAGGTTGTGCAGCCTGAGACACACTGGACAGGTTGCTTCACCAAAAGAGATTTGTGAGGGGGGGGAGGTCAGGCTCTGAAATAATGTTTGCTTCTTCCTTCAAAAAAGGGTGGGGAGAAAACCTTGTGCAACTCCCTGTGCTTCAGATTATTCTCAGAATCTGGACAAGGCTGCGTTCAGCCTGAGAGTCCTGCATTATCATGTTAAGAGAGCTTTAATTTTTGTTGTGCAGACAGGAAAGGTGCTCTAAAAAGTCTGTGGAATGGGTCAGGGCCCTCCTTAAGTCAGATGACTGATGTGTCACGTTTTACATTTCCATGTRCCCTATCATGTTAGTGATATTCTTTCTCCTTGACAGGCATTTAACTTGTGAGGAAAGAAAATATGGGTTGATTTTAACAAAAGAACTCTGCTAACAGTTTCTTACAGTGCTCTTGTAAAGCTATTTTGCAGAGAGGATACAGATTATTATCAGTTATTTTACTTCTGTGGACTTCTAAAATATAGTTGTGGATATATGTTTTGATAATTTCATATATATGCAAGCTTATTGTTGCTCTTGCACTTTGGAGCAAGAAAAACAGGCAGAATTTATAAAGGTTTATTCTTAGTCTAATGGATCATCATTTCAAATTGGACACTCATGAAAGAAATTTGAACAAATTTGAGTCAAACTTTTTAGCACCTGAGAAAGGCTCATTCAATTTGAAAGGGTTTATATGCAAGTACTTAAACAATATTTGCTCTGTCTATCCATTATTCCCAGCTGGCTGCTACAAAGCTTTATGTCAGTCCTTCAAAATACCCTGTGACAGTGAAGGAAATTGTGTATTGCAGTGTGATTTTTGCTGTTGGCATCACATGGAAGTTCAGAGGCAGTGGGAAACTCTCTCAAAAGTTAGGTAAAAAGCCAGGCAGGGTGCACTGTTTGCAAATCTAATCTCCTACTTTGATACAGTTTCGAAGGTCTCAGATTTTTTTAGCTGATCAAACGAACTAGTTGAGTTCTAACTCTACTTCTGCTAAGTATGAATTTTAGGTGATTTTTGCTTATCACCAGATAATAAGGAAGGGAAATGAAATATTATTTGCTTAATGCTTGGCKGAGATTAAAGAAGAAAAACGCTTCCTGTCTGTATTGGTGAAGAGAAATTGTCCTTTAAATAACATGAGAAGTGTGTGGATGTTATGAAAGAAAATATTTCTTTGATGACCTGTAATTGTGCTGGGACTCAGTTAATAGGCAAAATTGTCACTGGATTAGTTCTTTATGGGAGTATGTTACTTCTGTCAGCTTAATCTGTTTTAGAAAGGAAAGCATAAGTGACAGTCTGTAAAGATTTGTGGTATTTTCAGCCTCTTGTAAAATCAGAGACAAGTCAGGCAAGTTAAAACCTTATTCCTTAGCTGGGACCTCAGTGTTGCTACAAGCAGGCTTGAGCTCAGTTGYGCTGCCTTCATCATTGACGTCTGATTCCTGTGGAGTGAAAGGAGGGGGGTGTGTTTTAAGAGCATTGGTTTCAGAGGCTTGGAGGAGTATTGCAACTGCACAAGCAGAAAAGGGGCAATGTGCTTCTTAAAAGCATTACAAACTTGGTATGCAGAAGTACTTTATGGATATTTGGTAAGTAGCAGCAAGTCTAATTAAAACTTTGTTGGTTTGTTGGTATGGAATCCTGAAAATGCTGCTAAAAAGTTCATTCTGACGTGAATTTTTTAATGACTAAGACATGCACACCAGTTTCACAAAACTTGCTTTAWAACGTGTCAGTTAACAAAGAAAACCAAAAAAAATTCTTTTGGCTTTTGGTAATAATTACCAAGAGAAATATGTGCAGAAGTGGAACAAACCAAAATTAAATTTTCTTATATCCTGGATTATTACTGCCTGAGAAGAATTTTCTAGTTCCTGGCATTGTTCTGTCACTGAACCAGAAAACAAGTTTTGCTAAGGTAGTTGTTCTCCAGCATTCAGACATCATTCCACTACACGATTTCCAAGTAGAACAGAATTGGCATCATTCTTACATTTGCTATGTAGTTGTCAGTGCACTCAGGGTGCGCTGTARGTGCTGTTTGTGCTGAGTTCCATGTGCTGTGCAGGGACTTTGAGAATTCAGCTGTCCCTCACAGCAGCATTTACTGCAACTTGGACTATTTTACCTGAGAAAAACTAAATTAACCTGAGCTGTTTGCCCATTAAAACACTGTCAGTCACTGAGCTCTGTGGAGTTGGRGTAAATTTTAGATGCTGCTGGTGCTGCTTGGTTTGTCTAGACTTGGGCAAAGTAGATGATTTCCTTTCTAACATTARTGTGCAACTGGCTTTGTTTTGTATTGGCTGTGCAGAGCCCAGCAGTTCAAGACCAAAGAAACTTTGATCAAAGCAAACAAGTAGATTTTGTCTGCATGAGAAGCATCTTAGGCAGTCAGTTCCCTTTGTGGGTGCCTTTGGGCTGTGCCTGACTGCTGGTGTTCAGCAGCAGAAGCAGTGTAATGGATTATTTAACCCTTCCTCAAGTAGGAGTTACAGACAGTTTGTCTAGACTAGCTGAATGTGTTAYGAAGAGATTTCCTTTGTATCTTTAAAATACCAGAGGTTTTCTTGTAAAACTGAGATTCTCTCTTAATCCCAAGAAGTAAATTTGCCTGTCATTACATTTAAGTAAAGGCTAAGTCACAGAAGAAAAGACATTTCAAACAAAGAAAAGCCAAAAACCTTCAAATGTTAGAATGATCAGCAAGAGAAATCACTTAATTTTTCAGGATCAGCTAACGTCCTCTTCTTGATAATGTTCCATTGCCTCCGAGGGCACTTACTTGATTTAATGTCATTACATTTTAGTACATGAGTACTAAAAACTCACTTAAAGGACTGCAATGTCTATAACCTTTAGTTAACCTGATCAGCCTAAGTGAATTCTGGCCAGAAGATACCAACGTTTGGCAGGAAAGCGTTGTGCCAATCTAAGCATAACATTGGTAATAATGCTTTTAGCACGTTCTGAGATAATGCATTGCCTGTGCTGCCATGGCCAAAGGCTGGAGAGAAACCCTGAACACACACATACATAGGCACACACCTGCAGCAAAAAGAACCCTCTAAAAATGTACAAATGTACAAAAAATGAAACAAAGAACTCCACTCTGAGTGGAGTTCTTTAAAAAAGAGAGAAATATGCCTTTAAAAAAAGGAGAAATTCCAGCGATTTAAAATTAAGTACTTGCAGGTTTTAGCTTTCTAAAGCTTTTTGCTAGACTTTATAGCAATAAACACACACTGTGTCATAGTTTGTGGATTAAATGAAGAATTTCTGGTTTATGAGAGCAAACTAAATGTATTCTAGTTGTGTTATACACCTCTCATTGTGTGTGGTGTAGTAGGATTCTGGTGTGTGGCCATCTCTGGTTGGAAGCAGAGCAGAGACTGGTCTTGCACAGAATCTGGATAAAAAGGCATTTAGCGCTGGATGTACCTTAAATATTTTTGAGTGGCATCTCTTTTCTGCTCTCAGGCCTGAGCTGTACTTGTCATTAGTCAGATCAAGGGTGCAGAGCTGGCCAAACACAAAGCTGTTTGCAGCTGAATCCATGCAGGCTCTGTGTGTGTTCAGCTGCCGACTCCACGCAGATTAAAGCTGGAGCTGCGTTGCCACCTAGTGAGAAATCTGCAGGGACTCGGTCCACGTGGAACTGCACGAACTGGACACTACAGAGGGGGAAAAGAAATATCACCTGACCTGAAGTTCATGTCTCAGTTTAGTTTGAGGTGTAGTTAAACATATGAAAACATAAAGCTAAGGCAAGTTAGCATTTCCTGATAATATCGTGAAATCTGGTTTTGTGGCTTCTTTACTCCTTAGGAGAAGGACAGCAGTGTACAAACTGTTGACATTTGGCATATTGTCAGATGTGTTTGGCTGCTGTAATCTGGCCATTTGTTTCTGTTGCCAGGCTGTCGATGCTGTTGTGCTCAGAGGTGTTAGTGCAGGTTCCCAAGACTAACCAGAACCAGTCTGGTGGAAAACCAGCTCCACCAGGGAGCTCCACCAAGGGCAGAGGGAAAAGGATTGTTTGCAGTTGAGGTGGATCATTCTTTGATTGTGTTAATAGTGCAGTTGCACAAGCATTGCACCAGCATGAAGGGAAAGATGCTGCAGGCGGGGAGAAAGAGCCGACAAAAGAGGGAACAATTGCTGCATTTAATGGGGCTGCTGCTTTAAAATGTTAGTTTTCAGTACAAGAAAGCACAATCAGTGTAACTGTATGAAACTACAGCCTTGCAATTATTTCAGTAAAGTCCACTGTGACCACAGAGGTGAAAATTTTGCCAGTTCAGTGCTCCAGCCAGCATGTAGAATTATTTTATCAAATACACACCTTATGGCCAGTTGTTTCTCAGTTTTATTTTTGTTTTTAAAAGAAATTTCACAGCATACTCTTGACAGATCTGCTGCTGCACTTCATTCTTTTAAGGAACTGGTATCACAAAGTGTTTAAAATTGTGGTTTGCAGTGTAAAAATCTGTGGTCTGTTGGGAAGGTGTTGGGTTTCAGGCTATTACACAGTGCTGGGAAACAGGTGGGAACGTGGGATTTAATAAATGTGGATATCAGTAGTGAACCTGCTTTCATAACTTGATTGATCACAACTTGAGAGTCAATGGCTATTTTCAATTTCCTTTCATTAATTATTGAAAACAGTGCAACATTAGAAGTGTTTCAGATTTTACGGCACAGGTTGTAGTATGTCTTCAGCAACAATTCCATTTCTATTTGGAGGGCCAACTTYGCAACAGAGAGACCCCTCCTTACTCCTTTTAAAATTAATTTTTGGAGTTTGTAACCCTGCTTCTGATTGTTCTGTTCTTTCTTGAGTTTGTGAAGCACTTCAGAAACTGCTGCTTTGCTGTAGAGAAAAGACAGATTGTGCATATAATTAATGAAAAAACAGTAATAATCCAGAAAGCATTGCTTTCACATTCTTATGTTTCCTCTTTCCCTTCTCCCCCTACCTCTGAACCTGCTGTTGAGTATTAACCAAGAGGACACAGAATGTGGAAAGTCTTAGATGAGAGATATCTAATCTTTGTTCTTCCTTGAAAAATGTTAGATTTTTTTTCAATGTGGTGGGTGCTTTGTAAAAAGTTGCTAAGAATTACCATTTCATTAAATGAAATGGGCTTAGATTATCTGCAGTAGGCAGCTGTTAAATACTCTTTTGGGCATTCTTAAACATTTTTATTAGTTCAAGTGGATTCATTTCCTAAAATACACCATATTATTTATGAAGCATTGCTTATTTGCATGTCAGTAAAAATGAAGTGAATAAAAGGAGAGGGTTGTTTTCATGGACACAGTCATGGAAACCAACGTACACTGTCTGTCACATACTTGATTCTGGACAAGTCTGGTGGTTGTATCAGAAGTTGAGAGAAAAGTGGGATTTTTTTCACACCCAGTTTCGTGTTCATCATAGATGATGATAGAGTATAAATTGAGGAAGGAAATTTGCCTTTAAGTCTCCCAAGACACCCAGCTCTGTCTAAAAAGCCATTAATGTGTTTTTATTTGTGTCCAAACACTGAGAAAGAGTAGAGTAGCAAGTGAAGGTTACTCAGAATTTAGCAAACATCTACAAAGTCTAATTCCACAAAATGGTGATTTCCATAGGTTTTTTCATAGAGGTCACAGAAAGGAAATGTTAGCTGTAACTGCATTTTGTTGTTTTTGCTTCATGCCTGCATTTTGTTTGCAAACACTACAGTAGCATTAAAACAAAAGATACTGAAGGGAGATGGATTCTCTCACGTTGCCATTGGACTTGTTGATTCCCATGGTGTTTTTATCAAGGGCCACTCCAGCCACGTGCATTTGTTTCTTTTTGGTGCATATTTCGAGCATGTTTGCTAAGGTACAGATGGATTATGCAATAAGGATTTGGTAACAGTGGAGAAACTTTCAGGGAAAGGTGTTACTTGTTCCATATTCCTTCTCTTTCTTTTAAGTCRAGTTCCATATTTGAGGTTGCTCATGAGCCACTTCTTGTGCTAAAACTGCAAAACAGTGAGCCAGTGGAGACAAAAATAAATTTATGTTTTTCTTAACTGTGTTAACACTGGACTGGTTTTGGTGTGTGGTGTGACAAGCTGCAGGCTGCTGGAACAGAGGGCAGGAATGTGTGTGGGATGAAGGGGGAAACAGCCAGCAGTTAAATCAGCTTGGCTACCCCAGAGCCTCAGCCACCCCAAGGTGTGTGGGAGGAGAGGCTGGAAAAGCTTTTAGTGCTTGTTGAGGCAACGAGTCATTAACTGGTCGGATGTGTCTGTGTGAGGAGGAATCACTCACGTGTCCCAGGAAGGCAGGAAGTGCTGTTTTAATTAAGGGAAAAGGGAATACTCTCTCATGGAAGAAAAAAAATGTTAAAAAGAACAAATCTTTGGGGCTGAAACGTTGCCGTGGTTCTGCAGCACAGGAGGTTCACTGCCAGTGGCAATACAGGATGTTCCCTCCTCCAGCTCCTCATTCCTGTTATGGYGTGTTGGCTGCACTGAGAGCTTTTATGACTTCCCTGATGTATTATTAGAAGAATAGAGCCTAGAAGTAATTTTCACAGAGCAGCAAGAATGGGCAAAGTGAGGAGACAGGGAAATTTTTTGAGTCAGTATTTCCCTGGAAGTGTGACCTCAGGTAGGGTGTGATTGGTTAAACTGGAATTTGGTGTTGTGCAGGATATTCCACAGGGCTGTTAAAGGATGATCTGAGGCACAGGTGTGTGGTGTCTACAGCAGAAAGGGAATTAGGTCTGGATTAAATATAAGTGGCCAGTTTTTGGTGATGGGATAGTGCAAGGACAGCCTTGGTGGGAAGAGGCTCAGGCCTTTGGGTTCCCAGACAGCCCCAGTGGGCCCAAGCTGAGCCCRTCAGCCTCATGTGTGGGGCTTTGTGCAGATACATCTCAGGGGGGGCAGGAAACACTGGGACAAAGTGTAGGGAGYGTGGAACAAAAAGCAGGGCAGGGAAGGAGCAGATTGACCGTGGCAGAGCAGATGGAGAACCCTTGCTGGGGTAGCAGAGAGGAGCCTGCAGTTGAGACCGTGGCCCTCACCCCTGCGCCCCTCACTGCTGGGACTGGAGTGAAGCAGTGGAGCTAAGCCCATGAAAGGGGGGAGGAAATTGCTTTGTTTCATGTTTATCTGCTTTTAATTTGCAAAAAAATAAGTTAATTTCATCAAGGCTGTTTGGCTGTAAATAGCTGGTAAACAATCTCCCTGTCTTAATCTCAACCCATGAGGTTTTTTTGTTCTTGTTACTTGTATCTTCTACCCCTGCCCAGCTGAGTGGGAGTTTAACATCTAGCAAAGGCAAATAATCCACAGGACAGTTGTGTGTAGGATGAAACAGCTGGGGCTGAGATCTCAATGTCTCCCTTGTCCATGCTTCAGGTGATGCATCATGCACGTTTCAAGACACACAGTTCAGTTTAGCTGTTTCTGGAAAAAATCCATTTGGGTGGTCAGGAGCTTCTCAGTGATGCTCACCTGAGGATGGTTGGTGAGAATGACATAACCAAGTGAACAAAGCATATTGATTTCCCTTTAAAACTCAGTGCTACCAAATCTGTTTAAGTTATAAATAATCATATCTTGCTGTAAAAAACATATAGAAGCATTTTAAGCAAGAAGCTTACTGTTGAAGAGACTTCCTTTCAAAATACTGTCATATCCAAGCTGTGGCTGGAAAACTCATCCTTTAAAGGACTGAACCTGGAAAATCAGAACCTGGAAAATCAGAATGTGTATACATAAAAATGACATGTGTCTTCCATCTTGCTAAAAAACTTGGAGCTGTCTGTCCCAAAAAAAAGATGAGGCTGCTACAGTCTGTGCATGTTACTTTTAAAATAATGAAATGGTGCTATTATGTAGGCTGCTAGAGATCATCTAATTCTTCCATTAACATACTTTGAAAATGTGTTCAGTATATTTGAGGTGTTTTAAAACCTTGGGTATCAGATTTTGAAAGGAAATTAGGTGTTTGCCAGAATTATCAGAGGTGTGTAGGATATTAGGTTGTTAATTCCCATGGGAATTTCAAGTGATACTCATGTTTTATGTTTTTTATCAAAGACTGATATATCTTTCTGTGCAATTATATGGAGTAGTTATCTTTTTTATTGCTTCCAGCAATTCACTTTCAGTGTCGCTCTCCACACATGAGGCTGCATTTTCTCTATGTGCTGATTATGGTTGGGAATTCTCTTTTCTAYCTTTGAACTTTTCTTCTTTGTTACTAAAGTCTGAACTTTCCTGCCCTTTAAATAACTTGAGTGCTTCTCTAAATAAGTAGCCAGATCTAAAATGGAAACTTTTAACATGTCTCCAGTTGCTGAAAAAACCCTCAAAGTTCTGTAAACAGACTGAAATTCTGGAACATTTATTGGTAACAGTTGTGTAAAAGGATAGCTTGTAAATGCTTTTTTAATTGTGATGTCAAGTATGAGCCTGTGTGTTAAACAAGATAAATGGAACACCAGGTTTTTCTTCCGTTTCTGGTTGTGTGACAATACCTTTCGTGCAGCTGGCAGAGGAACTTCTAAAACTTGTGCTTTTAAAACTTGCAGTTCTATTTATTATGATTGTTGTCAATTATGTTTAATTTTGAAAAAAGTGCTGACAGGGAAGGCTTAAAGAATGAACCAGAAAGTAATTTCTTCAGCCATATCAAGAACAAAAGAAAAATGAATAGATGAAAGGTTCAGAAAGGATTCAAATGAAGGTAAATAGTCCAGCCAGTAAAAGATGACAGTTTGGTTTAAATTCGAAGACCTACAGGCTGTGTTCTTTCAGCTAAATGTTGTTTACTAGTGGAGGAGACTGCTGTAAATATGGGACACTGACCACTACTAAATGATACATCACCTCTTGCTTCTTAAAGCTAACTTGCTCCATTGGCAGATTCTGAAGTTGTCTTGAACCTTTGTARGTGTCTGGAATATGAAAGGCTAAATTGAATATGGGATGTTTGTCTGTGACCTTTATTACTACACAACATGGCTCAAATACTCAGCAGAGGTTTAGAAATTTTAACAGGAGGTAGCAAACAGTTCATACAATGTGGTATTCAGAATGATGCCTTAGATAATAGTGTGGCTCACAAGACAATAACGGGATTTTTTTTGGGATATCCTTAATCACCTGGTGCAAGTGAGCATCTGCTTGGGTTTGTGTTGGATTCAGAATTTGTCTGTGGGTACTTGGGACTTTACCTCTTTGAGTTGCAGGGGTAAAATTTAATTCAGTCTAAAAAAGGCATTTGCTAAAGGATTGAGTAGATGCTGATGTCATTTTTTTAAGTGCAAACAGTGAAACATAWATTTCATCTCTGCCTTTTCTCCGCCTCCCCTTTCCTTTTTACTGGTCTGAAACATGACTTATTTTGACCTTTGGGTCATGGTCCAAATGTACTTCAGAATCCATCATCTCTTTCCTGCCCTGTGGCTTTGTTGAATCAGTGTGGTATGTGCTTGTCTGTCTCCTTATACCTCGTTTTCTTTTTCTTAATAGGCCTACTGTTGAACAAGTCCCTGCTGTGTTTAAAATAGGACTTTGTTCTGCTCTTAGCCCCAAGACCCCTTAGTCAGAAAAAGCCTTGTTCTGTAACTTCTATTCATTTGTTTTCCTGTTTGGAGATTTTATTTTCCACTTTGTTTCTCCTTCCTCATGTGCTGGTGCTCACTCTGAGCAATTGCTGCACTCATCCAATATTACACAGAGGAATAAAGGAAATGGCAGCATATACTTTCTTCCTTTCGGTTCTAATTCCTTTCAAATAAAGCCCACAAAATATTAATAAAGGGAGCAGCCAAAATAAACTATTTTGAGCACAATTTTTGCCTGTAAATAAAGCAGAACTTTCCTGCAGTCTCATGTTGGATATTTTTACTTGGCTTTCCATCTGAAATAGATATCAGATCCACGGTGAAGTGTGGTGGCATTAAAGTTTTACAAAGTGAGAGACAAAATACAAGCAGCCTATTTTCTGAAGATCATAGTCATTCACAGAACCACAGATTTTCATTCCCTTACACTGTTCCTCAGAGTGCTCATCTCTGATCCTGTTTGGAAAGGACTGGATGTGTCCTTGAGTGAACCTCTCTGCCTAGGAAAGGGATGGGAACCATTTAGTGTCAAATCATGGCCTTTTGTGATGGAGGGGAAGGTTACAGTGTGGCTTTAGTAGTTATTCTCCATTAAGGTGGTGTGAGAACTGATAATGTGAGTACTTTCCATAGTGAAAGATACACTTCTGTTTCCTTAGGTTGTAGAATTTTATCTAAATAAATAGATGGACAAATAAAGGCCAAATTTTACATTAAATTCTTTGTCAAAATTTCTTCTGTATCACTGAATGGTACTTCTGTTTTCTGTTCTGCTTGCACCTCCTAAGGTGCCATTACATGATGRTGTCTAAAGGATTGCTCTGTCATTTTGCTTTTAGATTGTATTTGCAAGGATGTCAGGGAGGGGATAATCAGGTGTAATAAGAAAATTCTGGTAACAAAATTTGCACTTTGTGGATYTGAACATTTTTCTTGGATTGAAATTAAGTCATTTCCAAACTCTCAGCTTTTCATTTGAATTTATAGATGGCTGAAAGATCCAGAGTCTAGCATAAATCTGAGTTACCTGTTAAATGTTTCACATTCACAAAAAAATCTCCATCTTGCTGCTTGCATTTTTCAATATAATTGATATATGTTAAGAATGTAGGAGGGCACATGTGAAAATAGTGCATTGTAAATTTCTTTCTAGTGTAGCCCAATTATATGGTGAATATTCTCAAACCAAGAAATGATATTTTTATTTCTTCATAAATGCATGTGTAGGTCATTCTTGAACAATAACCAATTGTATGGAAAGATAATAGAAAAGTAAAATGTCTGCTTCAAATTCAGACTGATATTTTCCTCACTTATCGAATTATCATCAAAGCTATTCATTCAAGATTTTGCTATTCTTTCTAGAATACAAGTAGATAAGTTAAAAGAAAAAAGTTTAAGGATGATTAAATAACAAAAATACCAAATTGTTTCAACAAAGAAGAAAGAAAATTAATGCAGTGTGGTTTGGTTTTTTGCACTTCTTTTTGTGCAGAAGGATTGATTTGTGATCAGAAAAAGTGGGAGTGTTGTTTAAAATAAAATCTTTTAAGCTTTGAGAGATTTCAGAGTGTTTTCTGCTCTTCTTTTAGCTGCAACTTTTCCAGCTTTATTCATTCTTCTCKAGAGCAGAGATGTAAACTAATGTATTAAAATTTGGTTAAAATTTATGCCAGTGTCATTTCATGTAATGTGATTTTAAAATAAATACTACTGAAGAAGTAAACTGCAAGAAATTTAACCRTAAGAAAAACACTTCTTTACTTCTGAGGATGATGAGGTACTGGTGTAGGTTTTCTGGGCAGGTTGTAGAGTTTCCACACCTGGACGTGTTCAGAGCTCAGCTGGGTGTCTGAGCACAGTCTGCTCCAGTTCACCTTGCTTTGAGCAGAGGATTTAGAGACCTCCACTTATTAATAATTCTGTAATRTGGTGAAAGTCTGTCTTCTGCATTTTGAAGTAATTCTGCAGTGTTGTTAAATATTTAGGATGAAAATTTCGGTGTAGTCTGCAACTGTACTTTCAAGGAACTTCTGTAGAGTTCTTCAGTCTATGACCAAGGAGATCTTCTATTTATATGGGAATTCAAGAATCTGTTACATTTTGGGAGATATGTGGGTATTTCAATTAAGCATAATTAAATGTCATCTTGTCAGAGTTCTYTATAAAGATTAATGATTTTTTTATAAATTTCAAATGTGTGCATCTTTCCAAACATTGTGTGCTAAACAGTTTGAATATATAGCTAATCTGCAACTACCTTTTTATCTTCCACAGATCTGAAGAGAGAAGCMAGTATTTGTCACATGCTGAAGCATCCTCACATTGTTGAACTGTTGGAGACATACAGCTCAGATGGAATGCTTTATATGGTCTTTGAGTTGTAAGTTTCTTTCCTTGATTCTACATTCCATGTTGTCATTTGCTAAATAAAATCCTAAAAGTATGGCTGCTCATACCTGTAGGTTTTGTAGCTCAGAGGGCTTGAGTACTTTGAAAATATTTATTTCTGGCAAGTCAAGGTTGTCCCGAATAAACAAAAAAAGTTCTCCCACTGTCTAAATGGTGAATACCAGGGCTTTCTAAAGACAGGCATGATCTTTTTTGATGGCTGCAAGGTTAGRGAACAAGTTGAAAATCTGCTGGTAGACATCGCCTTTGGGTAACTGAGGGTATTTTGTTCCAGTTGTGAGATTTTATTTATTTCTTTCCACACTGTTGCTTCCTTAGCACTGCTTTCCTAATATTAGATAAGAAAGTAAAGTTATTGGTGTTTTTAAGTGTTCTTGTAAATCAATATACGTGTTCACAATATATATGAAAAGAGGCTTTTGTCTACACGATTTGTTTTGAAAGCTTGAATGTTGAAGTTTAGTTGTAAGAGGGAACAAAACATGACTTTTTAGCAATGGACAGGTATTTTTATTCAACATGAAGAAACCAAGAAGAGGGGCAGCCCTGAAATTACCACATTCTTTCTTTGAGAGAAAATTACTGGTTCTTCCTGAGTTAGGTTTTATCTAAATGAGAAGGATACAACCCGACATGTGAAATGGTCTTTTGTGCGTGTTTTGTATTTGATCTTCTTTCTCTCTGCCTACCAACTCTTCTTTTTATGCTCCCTATGTATTCCTTCCTAGTCAGTCTGGGCATATGTAATTGYACCTCCTAAATTTCTCTGATCTTCCTGCATTGTGTTTTCTGGTGGATTTGAGCTGCTGATGTTGGAGTAACCACATCACACAGGTTTGTTAGGTAAAACTGGCTTACCCACTACAGGCAAGAATTTGATCTGAGATGTCCACATAAAAAATAATTCTCACGTTTTACCACTGAGGTAGTAGAAAAGCCACAATAAAAACATTAGGTAAAGCAGAAAATTGTTATTTGCGAGTCTTCTGCGTTTTTAAATGAGTTTATTAGCCTACAGTTTTGTGAAATAATTGTTCTATGCTTTCCTCTCTGTACATTTTGATTCAATACTGTCTTGCATTTTATTTTGAAAATCCCAAAGCATTGACCGAGACACTTTAATTACCCTATTATGAAATAATTATGTACACCTTGGGTAGTCATACTCAGATAATTAACAAGATTCTGAAATAGAAAAAAAAAAAAGGGGTTACTTCTATTTTTAACATGATGATAGCTCAGAAATGTGAGACAAAAGCAGTAATTAGTTTTTAATGACAACCCTATTATAATTTATGTTTGTACACACAAAAAGCAAGTCTGAACAATTTGAATTACTACACAAATACTGCACCTGACTTCAGGCCACATGAAAGAAGGAATTACAAAGCTAAATTATTTGAGGGGTGATGATTGTTTATCATATGTATGTCCTTGTTTCCTTTGTACACAAAAACCATCAGTTTTTGTAGCAGTGATAGAAACTGAGGCAGTAGGAGCACCTGTGCTCGAGATGTGGGAGGAAATGGAAGGGCTGTGGCAGGATGTGTTGTTGTGCTGGAGGGGATGCTTTGGTAAAGGGATTCACAGCAGACTGGTGTTTGTGAGGAGTGAGACTGCATTGTCTGAGTCTGAGCAGTTAGGGGCACACTCTGTAACTGTGACCARAAAAACAAACTTGGAGTTAGCACAAAAGCATCTCTGTACATGTAGGTAATTCATTTTCCTCCATTSTGCTCTCTGTTCATTATGCTGTTACTGTAACCAGCTCAAGTGATTTGCAGCAAATTTCTGTCTACAGTAATAAAATATATTTCATTAGAGTCTAGTTACTCTGAAGGGACTGAAAAGGGGAATATWACACAGATCTGCAGAGGAGACATAAACCCATCTGTGATGAGTGATTTGTGGGCTGGCAGGTGCTTTGCATGGAAACTAAGGCAGGCCCAGCACATAAAAYGTGTGGAATAACCAAAGCTAAGACTTGGTGCCATTACTTGCACATAAATGAAACGTTGGTTCACTGCTGTTCATAGGCTGTGAGCTGCATGGGGCAGCTGCTAGAGCCCTGAATACCTTGCCAAACYTATTGATACAGGAAAAATACAAGTGAAATAAGCGATTGTAGCATGTACCTGGGAACAACTGATTGAACCACTCAGGAAAATATACAGTTTGTGCCCATTTTTGAAAGCTTTTGTAAAAAGAAACATTTTAAAAATCAAAACACAATTCATAGAAACACTGATGAACAAGTAGCAATGAGGTTTAACACCAAAAAATGAGCTCTGTTTTGAGTGCCTTATTCATACACAAGCCCAAGCACTCTTTAGACTGGCCTGTATCTCAGATTACCAGCAGGCTGCATGGTGCTGCTGTAATAAATTGCAGTGAAGCAGATGGCCATAATTGATGAAGTGCATGTGTAGACTAAGAAGCAGACCCTATCTCAGAAAGCTTTATTGCTAAGGTGAAAATATTATTTTAAAAGTATTTAAGTGTTACTGCATTACAAATGAGAGAGCATCTACCTGTGCAAAATGATTTCCCTCACAAACATCCCAGCTGCCCCTGCAGAGGGGCTCTTTACTCTGAAGGAAATGATCCCTTGGAGACTCTGGAGACACCTTACATCTGAGAAAGGCCAATTCTGCTCTTTATAATATAGAGTTGCAATTTTCTTCCCCATTTTTGGTGTTATTTACTGGCAGCTGTATAGAATCATGACGTCATTTAGGTTGGAAAAGACCTCATAAGATGATCAAGTCCAACCATTAACCCAGCAGTGCCAAGTCCACCACTAAACCAGGTCCCTAAACTCCCCATCTACACATCTTTTAAAGAACCCAGGGGATGGTGACTACACCATTAACCTGGGCATCCTGTTCTCATGCTTGACAACTCTCTCAGTAAAGAAATTTTTACTGCTATGCAATGTAAACCTCCCCTAGCACAAATCGAGGCMAATTTTGCCTTTTGTGATTGCTTCTGTTACCCGAGAGAACAAACCAACCCTGACCTGGCTACAACCTCTTTCAGGCATTTGTAGAGACTGATGAGGTCCCCCATCAGCCTCCTGGTTTAATTTAGAATACTGTTTTCTCTGTGGTATACAAGTGTCACTTAATATTCTATTACATTTTTTCCTAATGATCATTGATTTTTATCGGTGAGAATACATTGAGAAGGGTCACAGCTTCTTGCAATATTTCTAAAAGAAAGCAAATATTCATTTTGAAGGGTCTGAAAACTRGATTTTAGATTTATGAGTACATTATTTGCAGTTTATCCTCAGTATATATGGACTGAGAGTATTTCCATGCTGAAGAGCTCAGATACAGGAGCAGTGAGTGCATTCCAAAATACCTTGGTATTTGGTAATTTGCAGAGTATTGTCTCACCACTATACATAGGTGGGTTTGTTTTTCTTGGTATATTCTAAGAGAAATTTATTTCTTGGGACATTAGAAGAACTGATGTGTTAAGATTTAGCAGTTAGGATGTAAATATAAATATAGTTGTGCACATATAGCTTTGCCATTTAATTTAGCTAACATGTAAAAATGCTTCAGATTTAAAATCTCAAATTCATAAAAAGCAGTACTTAACAGGGTTGCAGTTGGCTTATATGAGGTAAGTGAAGATGGCAAATATATAAAAACTGGCCAGGTGAGGGGAAAAATGCCATTGTGCACAAGCCTTAAACATTCATGGTGTAAAACTCAGTAAACTCAGTTAGAGTAGTATGTCAACTCTGAATTTTCTTATTTTCATTAAGTAATAATTCAGTTCCCTAAATTAAGCAGGGCTTCTAAAGCTTTCTCATTCTTCATCTATAAATTAAATTGTAAGCCACACACTATTAGGTCTGCAAATGCAAAGCTATCAATACCCCAGTATGAAAGCAAAGATTTCTTAAGCAGTATACAGTCTGTTCTTCAGTCACTGCTGGTGTCAGAGCAGATTTATATATTTTTTTAAACTTACTGTGTATATCTATTTATTTATTTTAAATATATTGGTCCCAGTCAGTTCATGTCCCTTCCATGAGCTCCCTCTGCTGGTGTCAGGGAATTCTCTCAGTTTATGACTGTGTTCTGATTTTTCMCAAATTTTTTTGCATCATCCATTTATGTCTTCAGCATGAATATATTTGTATGTTTACTTCAATGAATTTTAACTTCTTTTTTTTTTGTGCTTTTCAYGTGCTTATCCTGATAGTTGCAAACCCTTGAGACTTCCTGAACTTTCATTYCATCAATATTCAAAACATTATTGCTCTCATATCATACAAGGCTTTCAGTTTCTGCARAGTCATCTTGTGGTTGAGTTATTGCTGAGTTTTTAGTCTGTTGGYTCACTGCATTTTCTGGGATTTCTTATAACTGAGGTTGACTCTGGCTTTTTTTCAGCCTCAGCTAGACAAAAGTCTCATGATTTTCAGGTAAAATTCAATGTCATGTATTGAATATATTGTATCACATGGAGTGATAAAAGCCCTCTTTACACGTGAATCACTATCTTCTCTTTAAGAAAAAGATTTGTCTTGAAAAAATGGTCAATTGAAGTGGGAGATTAAAGTACATCTGACTCCTGTTTGTGCTTGGGAGGCCAACAGAGTTCATCTTAATGGAGTAAAACTTTAAAACATATGTGCCAAGAAGAAATTCAAACTGGCACTTACTGATACAAAATTTCAATTTAAAATGCTGGAATCTGTAAGTGGGAGATAGAAATACATGTTAAAGACCATGCTGATTATGAACACCTTGTGTAATAGAAAAATTAATGTGAAAACRTTACACTCCTCCCTCCCTGTCTCGGGAACTATTGATGCTGCTAAAAAGCTTGAGTGCCTCTGGATCTTTAATTTCACTGACTTGTTATAAAGTACAGATAATTAGTCTTCTAAAGGGTTCTGCTGCTTCATGAGAATGTCATCTCCTTATTTTTGGTAGCTGATCATACATTTTATATATTCTACATTTGAGAGAGGGTTGAGAGGTTGACATGAGGGATTTTTTCCAATGAGCCAGTGAATTCCAGGTCCCTGCCCCATGGCTGCTCTATGGACTCTGTGATATCCTCTGAGTGATATTTATATATTTATTTTTAAGTATTTACATCCTCTGGGATGTATGGACTCTGTGATACCCTCTGGGTGATATTTAGCCCTGTATGCAGACCTGGTGTCAGGAGTTGGGCAAGACAGAAAAACTGCTGGGAGTAAAACAGGAATATTGATGCAGTGAAGAACAGACATGGTTTGGCAATAAGGGGCTTTTTGCACTCTTCAATGTGCTTTTCTTTTGGTCATYAGTCCCTCTTACAGTTGTCAGTGCTCTATCCACATGGTAGTGTATTTTGAATGAGGGAGACCTTAGGGATTTATTTGGGAATCAAAGCTTCTGCACATGGCTTGTGGCTCCCTAAGCAGAAATTTGGCATTGCAGGTATGTAACAAAGCAGAAGTGATGCTGATATTCAGAATAACTTACTGAAATAGCCCTGGGAATGTTGGCTGTCCAGATGCCCTGGAAATTCTGCTTTTTGGGTTTTTTCTCCCTTGATTCTTTGTGGAGATTGAAAAAAAAAAGGTGTGAAGGCTGAAGATGTCGTGTTACATTGAATATTTTTGCAAGTGTCTTATTAAACATGAGTTATGTGATGTTTATTTTATTGTTCCTGTTCTTGTTACCTTGTTCTCTTCTTGCYGCATCAGGCTGAGAACATTTCTAGATAAAAATCTTAGGTCCCTTTCAGGAGATGGAAAAGAAGGGCAGCACCAGGCTGCTTTCATTTTAGAGAAATGCCAGCCTAATTTCAGACTAAGGTCTGTGAATTTATCTGTATCCAAAGTGTAGTGTTGCTCATTGTGGGGAGTTTGGTGATCAGAAAGATGAGGGAGAAGAGGAAAAGGTATCAAGTATCAGAGCTGGTGATACAGTATGTGGGCTGTCAGTCTTCTCAGGTGTCTGTGAGCTGTAAAATCTCATCTTGGCTGCTTAATTATGCAGAGGACAATGCCAACTGGGAAGACTGTGTTGTATTCCAGAGTATTTTTTAAAGTCTTCATTTAAAATTCAACTTGAGTAACATTTTTTTATTACTACAGTCGTTAGTATGGAGTTGCACTTGTAATGCTTATAAGAACACACTTAACCTAATATCAGGAGCTAATTGTTAAATTGCAGTGTCCTCTTTGCAGGGCATTGACTTTTCTTGCACACCTTGTTCAATGAGCAGTTTAAGCAATTAAGTAAATGTTTGGTGTTGGTAATGCTTTAAGAGAACTGYTACATGACTTGAGGGACATAAAATGGTTAACCTGTGGCAAGCCATTTTCTATTAGATTACCCATTAAATGTTGTTTTAATTGAATAATGCACTCTACTTGTATCTAGAATACTTTATGTAAGAATTATGTACGGGAAATAAATAGATTTTTTWAAGCATTTTTATGTAATTGATTGTAGTTACCAATTTTTAAGCATTTTTGCCTCTTTTTACCTGCAGTATGGATGGAGCAGACCTGTGTTTTGAAATTGTGAAGAGAGCAGATGCTGGATTTGTCTACAGYGAGGCTGTAGCCAGGTATTTATTATAATTTTAATTAATCCCTCARGATAAATAGAAAAGAATGGAATATAGTGTTGTACAATCTGTTAGCTAAAAGTTGAAAGTTGTACTATAAATAATCCTGTTTCCACACTCTAGATGTTTATTGCAATAATTAGCACAATCAAAGTAGAATTTTGGAGCATTTTGCCATTTACCAGTTACAGATTTGGATGAGATTATTGAGTAAAACTGTATTTCACATCTGATACCTAATTGGCTGTGTTTGCCTTTATGGGTCTCTCATATTGGCAGCATTAAGTGRCTTGCCAGACAGGATGAGAATTTTACTGGTCTTGCTATATGGAGTTGATTTGATTTTTTCTTTCTAATGGATCACTGTATTTATGGTCACCTCACCTTTTCACTTATGAGATTAACTAAGATGAAAGAGTCTATAAAATTGCAAAAGGATAATGAAATCCACTGTCCTAATGGTCTGATAGTTGATCTCAAAGCCCACAACATTCTTTGTTTGCTTTTCTCAGCACTGCAGATTTTTTAGCATGATAGGAGCTGGGTTGGAGGAGACATCAATGTCTGTGTTTGAGCCTCCTGCTCAGGCTCAGCACAGCATTTGTATTGTGCTGCTCAGGCTTTGTCCAGTGGGGTCTAGAATCCCTCCAGGGRGGGAGATTCCACAGCCTCCCTGAGCAGCTTGATCCAGTGCATTGTGATGTTCCTGTGGACAAAAACATTGCCTTTAACCAGCTGGAACCCCCAGAGGGCAAGGATTGACTCCCTGAGCCACAGTGATGCTCTGATGCAGCACGRGGTGCTACTGCACGTGTTGGCCCTGCTTTAGGCAGTGATCTGAGGGCAGTGATCTCTTTGGGCTTCCTTTGGACACAGTGGACAACAGGGTTGCTCTCCAGTCTGCACCAAGCAAGCCAAGACCTTCGTGCAGTCCTTTTCCAGAAAAATCAGGCACTGATAGTCACTTTTTTTTTYCCTTTGTGTTTCTTTTTTTACTAAAATAAATGAAGGGTCCCTGACTTCTTTGTCATATCAAGCAGAATTATTGAACGTTTGAAACCTTTACAAAAACCTGGAAAACACAGATTTTTCTTTTCTAATTTCCCTGATCTTCAATCAGAATAATTCTCAAGCTTTAGATTGTATTATTCACTACTACAAACATAAACTCCATTCTACAAAAATCTCTGTATTTGAGGGTAAATTGATTGATTAGATACAGTTAGACTCGTAATACTTAGATTGTTAAATGCGTATAGTAATTTTTCCTGCAGGTTTGTCATACATAATGTGTTTGTTTTTTCAGTCATTACATGAGACAGATACTGGAAGCTCTACGTTACTGTCATGATAATAATATAATTCACAGAGATGTGAAGGTAAGGGGGCTTAATTACTTTTTTTTTCTTCACCACAATAATGCAAAGTACTGAATTTCAATTTCTATAATTTAGAGAGTGGAGGAGCTGTAGAAAAGGAATTTCTATTTGCTGAGTGTGTCTTTACTCTTATTGTGTCATGTAAGATTGAAGCCCACCCTAATTCCATCAACATAGAACATTTAGGAGGTCTGTATTCACWAACTGTACATGCATTTGATTACAACATGCTTTGAAAGTCAGTTTAATTTCTAGTTTTTGAATATTCATACAGAATCTGCTTTCATTTTCTTCTTGTTAGGAAAATGTGTATATAAATTAATTGCATAAATTTAACTGGAATTGGTAGTTTATTGGCATCAATTTGACAGCATAATGACAGCCCTCATTCACACTAAGATTTCACAGAGATGCACAGGCTTAAATGCTACAATATTAGTAATATTGTCTGCTTCTTGGAGACAGTCCAATAAACATTTATTATTATGAAAACTTCTTTAATATAAATAAGTTTGGGAGGATAAATGTAGTGTTTAATACCAGTGTGTGTACATATTGGTTTAAATCTGGTAAACTTTATGCTGTTTCTATGGATATTTATGGAAGTAGTTTATCCTAAAGTACTTCATTGTAAGTAGCTGGGAGTTTTAACTCAAGTGGGCTTGACTCTCTTCAATTTGAATATGCATATTCTTTGTTAATGTCATTGCCTAAAGTAGTTATTCCCACTTCTCCAAGAGTTTGGTTTCATCCAAAGTGAGTCAAGTACTGTAGGAATTAAGGAAAATACTAGCAAGCTCTGATGGTGCAGTTTGAGAAGTGACTCTTGTATTTTAGTTAATAGAGAAGATGTAGAGAGGGTAAACTGTGCTTCAGACTCCTGCAGGTGACCTGTGAGGGGAGAGAGTACAGACATTGAACTGGTGGTTTTTATGAGAAGTCATTTGGTCTTCTGTACCAGACGTTGCAGGCCATTCACAACCTCTTACTCCTTTCCTTTTAAAATCAAGAAAATTATTATGTAACAGGACTTCTTTTTAAGTTTGTTGTTTTATAGTAATTTCTTAAAGCAGTGTCCAAAAATTAGAATTTTTGAATGCCAGCTCTTAATTGCTGGTAGAATGTCTCATCCTGTTCTGTGTTGAGGGTTCTAGGTACTTTAAATTATTTGGTTTTGGCACCATTTGCATTTCAGAATTAATGTCATCTTTATGTTGCTGTGCCTTTGTGAAAGCTCCGCTCGCTTTTCTTGGACCATATTCTTGAAAGAAAACCAAGTGTTTGCTTCAAGGGCCTTTGAGGGAGGCTGTTTGCTGAGGGTAAAGTGGGGATTTATTTTAGTGCTTATCTTGTCTCTTAGAACCTCAGAATCACAGGGTTATTGTTTTTTTTTAATACCATTCTTAGAAATGAACCTGTTCAAATTACATGGGTTAGGAAAAAATGTCTAAGGTATCGGTGTAAAGCAGTGTAAACCTGCAGTGTTTTGTTTTGGCAGAAGCAGTGCAGAGCTGTGGGGTTTGGGAGTTGAACACATTAAACTGCATAATCCAGGCTCTAGATGTCACTGTAGATGTTGTTTTGAAAGGAAGTAGACTAAATGACCACTTTAGAAATTACCTGAATGGGTGAAAGTGAAAGTGCTTTAATAAAATCTGTAAGGTTGATATAGTCGAGCTACATTTTTCTCCCTTTTAGCCTTTCTGTGAATGTTATTTTGAAATGTAAAATGCTTGGTCATTTTTTACTGCTCAGGAAAATCAGCACCTTATAGTCCATGTAAGGTTCAGGTGTCTTTCAGCTGTTTTTGTGCTCCCTTAGCTCCTGGCTGATGAAGAAGTTAGACAGTTTTAGAGTAGACAGAATTAAAGTTTGCTGTTATCTGGTGCCAGAAATTTCACCTGGCTTTTCTAAGTGACTCCAGCCTGGGACAAACTCCCTGTGCCCCACATTCACCTCTGATGTCAGAATCAAAATGTGAAACCTTTCACAGGATGATCTACAGTTGTCCTAATTGCTCTGTGAGACCAGATGTTTCTTGAGCCTGTTTACATCATTTGACCCCCTTCAGCATTGCTTAAAGGCTTTATAATCAGTGAGAATTACAAATCTGCTTCACCCTCAGTTAACATGATCCCACAGTGCTTGGAAGCTGGATCATATGGTAAGGAAAACAGAAGATGCAGGAARGTAGAAAACTCAAGACAGTTGTGCATCAGAAATGTGAATGTCAAGAACTTTTTCCCTTACCACAACRTTCCTGTTCTTTCAACCTACTGATAGAGGACTCAGCAATTCCTTTTCTTCTGTCATAACCTTGCTGTGTCAGGAATACCCAGCAGGTGACTGTTGAAGTAGCAGCATTGAAAGGAAGTGTTTTCCTTTACCAAATGTAATTACAGAGCAGCTTGTGTACAGAGAAATCTTTACGTAAGAGAACAACAAAAGGGAAGGGGGAGGGATGTGGGTCTGAAATGAGATTCTTGTGTTTTCTTGTAAAACTCCTGCTGCAATTTGAGTACTATTTGTTACTGGCTTATTTTTGCAATAACTTTAACAGAATGGTTTTTATCAGTAAAACATCAAGAGGTTTTGCAATCTTTTGTGAGCCTTTATTGTTATGTAGAATTTTCCATAGTTGCAAAATTGTTGCTATAAAAATACTTCTTAGTATAACTGAGGGATATAAGAGTGAGAGTATATAAGGTGTAGGAGTAATTTAATCATATCAAGAACTTTAATTGCTGAAGTTTTATCCTTAACTTATTCCAAGTGCTCCAGCTTTGTTCCATGATTTTCACATAGTTTGAGTACCTGTATATGTTACTGATTAGCAAATTGATGTGCAACTGGGGTCAGGGGGAGCCTGTCAGCAAAATGCAGACATCCAAAATTTTCATTGTGGCTTTATCTGGATAGGTAGGAATGTTTGTTTCCTACATGTGATCATCTAAATAGATAAACCTGCTAAAGCAAAAATACATATTCTGCCTTCTCTGTCATTAAGATTCAGTTCAACATTTCGGTGACTGGGAGTCAAAACCAGGGAGTTTTTCCAGCGAATAGCACCAAGTATTATGCTCTGCCCTGTGTGTCATATACACATCTGAGTTGGTCCAGGTGACCTGAGACTTGATCTGTGGGTAGATCAGCATGATGATTTTTGCACTATACAGAACTTAACCCATAATATGAATTCTGAGAGCACACTCAGTTACCACTTCTGTCTTTCATTGCCTGAACTGCTTCTAGCTCAGCATTTCATATTTTGCTGGTAGAGTTCAACACTCCTACACTTCTGCTTTTAGGCATTTCTAAAAAATGAGTAAAAGTAGTATATATGWGTTTGTGTGTGTTTATGTAACTGTATATTTGGCTATTTAAAAAATAACCAGAATAGAATCTTTTCTTTATCTTTTTCCATCTTTGAATACCCAAAACAAGATATCTGTTGCATGTTACTTTCCTTCCAGTCTTTTCACTTTGAAACTTCTTTTATGCTTTCTGGGGACATGCAGTAATAATTGGTRTTTTTTCTGTATTTTCTAGAGCTTACTAGATCCTTGAGATCCAGTAGCAACTTCTTGGTGAGGATTTTGTTGCAGATTAAGTTGTTACAAAGTGGTTAAGGCTGCAAAACCACTATCAGGTTGCAATTGAAACATCCTACCTGGCCACATTTTTTTCTGAGGTACACTTCCTCATTCAATGTACAAGTTGAGACCCCAAAAACAAAACTTTCAGTATCATTTCTCAGTGTTTCTTCAGGCAATGCTCTTTTCCCACTGTTTGTTTTTACTCCTGTGCCCCTGCTTCCTRTCTCAAGGTCCTCATGCTTGTTTTGTCCAGCCCTTTTCCTGTTGACCTGTTAGTATGTTCGGAAGCAGTTTTGCTGAGAAAAGTATTTCTTCTGCTTGGCCTGCCTGGAGTTGGAACATTTACAGACTTTATGGTCARTAAGTTTATATGTTTCAGTCATTTGCTCACACAGTCAGAAAACTCATGTCCTCTGATTGATGAGCTGGCTTCCCATGCAGCACATTTGAATGGCTTAACCAAAAATTTGACAGACTCTTGTGGTCTCCAAACTGCTTTGCAAACCAGGTGCTGGTGCCTGTTTGCCTTATGATTTTGTATTCATTGCAATAGAAATGAGTTGTTTTATTGTTTTCATTAAACAATTCACGTGTCACCTGCTGACTTCTGATTTTGGCACCAGCATGTCCAAGCAATGCAAGAAGTTTTCTACATAAGCTCTGTTTTGCTGCAGTGTTTTTCTAACTATCCTCATCCCTCATACCTTTAAGGTTTGGGGGATTTTCCTCTATAAACYCTACTGTCAAATGCTAGACCAGTGCAGGACTCAATTTGTAGTTTCTCAAATTGCCTGTACTGCACAAAAGCTTCTCCACTATTTGAAGCAAGAAAAACTTTGATGCAGTTAAGGACTTTAAAAGACATCATCTTGGGCAGATTACATAAGAAAATAATCAGGCAAATGTCATTTTTTGGTGCTGTGTAGAAGTGTTGGAATGGGATCTTGCTTAGAGTCTGTCACAAAGKTATATTTGATTAGTAGCTCCCAAAGTTTCATTCATTTTCTTGCCTTTTTGATAAGCACTGGGGAACAAGTGGTTGTGACTAGAAAAAGGTAGAAAGAATGTCTTCAGCCTATGCTGCCCTCAAAAACTGTGTTTAGAGAAACAAGCCCAGGCAGGCATTTTGCTGAGATAACTGCAGCTACATTCCCTGTAAAGTGTGCTTCAGGAAGGACAGAAGTGGTGGGGTTTGAGGAAGGACAGAAGTGGTGGGGTTTGTGTCTGTGCAGATCAGAAGAGCACTTTGGTAGTGAACAGCTCTGCTCACCCAGACTTGCAGCTGATGATCTGAAACCAGTCCTGTCAGCAGCACTTTGCCATCTGGAAARCTTTGACTGCTCAGTTCTGCCTTGCTGTGGTTACTTGGCTGTTGGATGTGGAGCACAATTGGGGTTCACCCATCCCAAGGAAAGTGTCTGTGCTTTGTTCAACCTTCTTGTGAAGGAAACCTGTGTCCAGAACTCTTGCTGATAACKAGAGCTGAGTCCTCAACTTCAGCCTAGTTTTTGCCTTCTTCCTTGACTTTTTAGGTAAAAGGAACTGTCTATAGGTCAAATGCAACGCGTCTTTTGTATTACATGGATGAATGGGTATCACACTCTACAGACTGCTTGGATTCATTTGGATATACACATTGGATTTATTATGGCCAATGTTGATGCAGCAAGCAAGATGATTTGAAAAGAAAATAAGATATGTTACCATTTTATTTAAATATTTGCCATTTTATATCAAAGCCTGCCTAAAGGTAGTTAAAATTAGTTTATCACTATAGTCTATTAAAATCTTTCCATATTCCTTCCCATTTCAGTGAAAATATCATCATTCCGTTTTTGAGGTTCTGGTGTGGATTTTGTAAACAGGCCATAAAGACTTTTCTTAAATGTTTTATCTAACAGAAGGGTTATAACTGGATCTAAGCTGCTTTTAGTAGCAGCAAGACAAGTAAGGACGTTTTTAATTTCCACTAAATAATTTAACCTTGGACAGTTATTATCTGTAAGCAATACATAGAAAATTGGCCTAAAAATATGGTATGGAAGAAAACAGACAGTTAATATCATCTGGATGACAAGAATGTTTCTTTTCACTGTTCTGTAAATGAGATGTTTTTCTCCAATGCAGGTGTTTTTTTGTATTCTGCTCAGATGTCTGGTAAGAGAATAGTACGACCACAAAACGGTCATAAAAGCCAGAAAGAAGCACACAGTGGCAAGATAAGCKGCAATCATTGCAGGACGTTCACCAGCTTCTACTTTGATGTTGTAGCACATGGAGAACTCTCCTGAAACCCTCTCCTGAACATTGTAGGTGATGGCTGTGGCTGTAATGCAGAGCACAATCAGCCAGATAACAGCACAAAAATACTTAGCGAACTTTGGCTGCCGGAACTCGTGCAGCAGGCGCCCRTGGAGGGTTCCTGGCAGAGCTGGGGAGTGTTGTGGGCCACAGTTCTTCTTCAGGGTGGCATACTGGCTGAGGGCAGTGGAGCACAGGATGGTGATGGTCACGTACATGCTGACATGCATCACCAGCGTCCCCAGGTGATGGGCGATCCTGCACGCCACCGACTCGTAGGGCCAGCGGTGCCCCTCCGCAAAGTAGGCAGCCAGGAAGGGCATGGTGCTGCAAACCAGCAGATTTGCAGCCACCAGGTTGGCCAGGTAAATGTACTGTGTCCTTCTGGTGGGCACTTTACGTAAAAATATCCAGGCACTTAGAATGTTCCCAAAGATTCCAGCGGGAAACAGGCAGGARTAGAGGATGGGGAGAGCTACGGTGGTAGCTGGTGATGGCTGAAGACATGATGAGTTGTTCATTTATGGCAGGATTCCTTGAGTGGTCAGAGCTGAAACACAATTTAAAAATTAATATTTCTGTAATGTGCATCTAACATCTCTTTTTTGCTCTTAGCTCAGCTGTTTCTGTCTCCCTGACTTTTCATWCTGTTACCTTAAATTTGCATGAGGTTACAGTTTGGGCATTCTCTTCCACTGAAGTTTCATGAAGAAAAACTAAACCCCAAAGCTTTTATGTGCCTAGAATCTAATAAAATAAATTAGGAAGCTGAAGGTTCAAGCTATGGTCTGGCAATAACTTCTATGATCTTGGTTTATTTCTCAGTCTTCTGGAAMGTCTGTAACCTAATTTGGAAACCACTTACAGACCATTTAAAATTAAATGAGCAAATTAAGTGCAAAGAATTACTTTAATTCCAGAAATGCAGAAGAGTATCTGTACCTCCATTTAACTATAAATTAGTGTGTATACTGCAAGAATCTCACTRTACATTTATTCYGTGCTCATGTCTATATGTGGTGTTGCTTTATCACAGCTCTAATGTCAGATGTACATTTAGCAACTCAGTCTATATTTTTTAGTATATATAGTGATTGTTGAAAACTGCAGTATATTAGTTTTTTCCAAGTTCATTTTTCAGTCTTTTCTCGATTTCCAAGCTGAAAATAGGAAATTAAGGCTCTGTGCAATGACTGTGTGCAAAAAGTGACATTTCAGCTTACAGCCCTGTAGTGGAGAGTTTTTACTGTTGTATGCATAGATATACATACATGTTTTAGTGGAGTGTATCCTGGTTAGTTTTTTTTCCATATCAAATCATATGAAARAAACCCAGATTTCAATCTTAGAGACTAATAATATTTTTTTAAAACAGCTGTAAACAAATGAACTCAGATGCTAAATATGGTTTAGTGTAGCAATTAYAAAAAGCCCAGAGACCAAGTATAAAAACTGTGCTGTAGGCAGTGTTTGACAAACTTGCAAATTAAACTAACTTTTGTAGCTCTTGCATTTTAGTGTACACTAAGTTCTATATGTATTGTTAAACCAAAATGTATTAAATTCTTTTATATAATGAGTTGAATTCACAAAGTAATTGTTGATTTACTTATTTAGAAGTAAATAAGTAAATTTTGAATTAATGAATGAATTTTGAATTCTTGAATGAATTTACTTATTTTWGAAGTCTAATGAAAATTTTTGTAATTGACCAAATTTTGTCRGGTAAAAACRAAGTAGTAATTTTAAGCTTACCTARACAAGTTGCAGGCACCTTCTTTTGCTGAGAGGAAATATTTCTGTCTGGTATCTGTTTGATCTCCACTGCTGCAGTGAAAATGCTGGCACTGGAACCTGGAGAGTACAGTTAAAAATTTCTCTCTGACATAACTAGGTTTTCAGAGTGTACACTTTCCTTTTACAATGTCAGGAGGCAGGTASGCATTTAAAGTTCAGAAAATATGATGTCTGTACAAAAAAGGCTTTGAAATTAAGTCAGGATCAGCTCCATTAGGGAAAAAAATATGGAGATAGCATGGAAGAGCAGCTGTGACAGTCCTTTAGGTACAGCACAGAAAAAACACCTTACATCCTCTATGTAGTAYTTTCCTCTTTTGGGGGTGGAGGGGTTCTCTTTAGGACTGCCCACTTTCCTTCACGCTGCTATTTTCTGCATGAAAACTTGTCCTTTCAGTCATGTTTAACAGGTTTTCAGCTCCACAAGCTGTCTGTTCCCAAAGGCCACATGCACTAGTGCTGTGTCCATGTCTATCCTCACATGAGTGRCCACATGGACACATCTCTTCTGTCTGGTCAGGTGATGGATTGTGGGGGAACAATTTAAACCTGATGCATCCAAGGGTTCTGGCAGGGRAAATGGACTCAATGGACTGTCCAAGAAATGCAGTGTTTCACACAAAGCATCCAGAGGTGTACACTGGACAGTTTCTTCCTCCACAGCATAGGTATGATCACAGGGCAAACTCTGGTCACCTCTGCAGAAGTTGAGGGCTTTCTGCTTTCTGATACATCTGTGGTTGTAAGATAACCTCTAAATAAGTTCCTTTATGAGAACAGAAGTTTGGTAAGGTTCTTGTTTTGCTAGTTTGGCCTTATGTTTAAGCATAAATTTGCCTCATGATCTGTTATCATTGTTCAGTCTCATTATTACTAATTTTTTTCTAAGATAATGGACATATGAGCTGGCTTCCTATTCTGAATTCATAGCTGAACTCATTTACAATTACATTTATTTGCTATGGATTATTAGTAATTAAGTTGTGAAGCTGTAATTATTTTGCATGTATGTTAATTCTTGTTGGATTTAGTTATACCTTGTTTTCCACTTCTGAATGCATATTATATTAAAAATCATTGTAACAGAGTGAGTCTTCTATTTGTTACATGTTTAATAGTTTCTTAAGTAGTGTTAGAAGTTCTTGTTGCTGTGGCATTCCGCAGAGGTTTAGATACAAAAATGCATATTCTGAAAAGTTGCTGAGAATGGTGTGAACAATTCCAGTTAGCAGGTTTTTTTTAATTGCTAGTATTATTTGGTTGGTTATTGAYTGTTGCCTGTAGTATTTATAATTTAATGATAATAACTCACGCTGTAAGAAGAGATTACTGCTACATTTTTTTCTGAATTATTGTATGATAGTAAATTGTTGTAGTGAACTAGAGTCTATCAGACTTTTTTTTTTGGAATGGATTACTGAAAGCAGTAGCAAAGTAATGAAGTATTATAAGTTTTTTTAAAATGCCACCTGTACCAGGAATACAGTTGCAGTTGGTTCTAAGCTGTAGCAAGCACCTTCCTTATTCTTTTAGTGGACTATTTCCTTTCACCTAACTTACAAATGGTGTGTTTTATCTAAATGTATTTGAAAATACTCAACTGGAACACATGCATTTTTACGCCATTCACTCTTAAGTTCTTCATAATTATTTTTATGTGTAYCATTCACCTCAATGATTTACATTTTCTCTATTCTCCAACCATGATCACTCTTAATTTATACATGTTCTAGATTTTATATTGCCAATAGGCAGCATATGTTGCATTTCATCATTGTATGCAGACAACTTGTTTTCTGGCCCTAAAAACACAAAACCCAGGAAATTCCCAGTGGTGGAATTCCTTGAYTTCAGCAAGGCTTTRACACTGTCTCTCACAGCCTTGTGTGCTGTCAGAGCATCAGACTAAAGCTTCCATATGTGAACCTCCCGGTTCTGGGAATAATGTGATTCTCACTTGTTTTTCAGTGGTATAAGCTKCACTCCTCTTTCAAAATTGCTATTTTTCTGCTCTCAGAAACACCACTTTGCAAGTTAAAACCATAATTGCATTTAATTTCAGTGCAAAAATGAAAGTTGATGTTGTGGTTTGACGCTGGTAGATGGGTGAGCCCTCACAGCTGCCYACCCACTCCCCCTCAGTGGGATGGGAAGAGTCAAAAGGGTAAAAGTGAGAAACCTTGTTTATTATTTTTGCCTCTTCTCCCTCTTGTTCTTGTGGCTRCTGTGCTGCAGAACAGACCTCCCCTTAAACCTGATGAATCCAAGGGTTCTGGCAGGGAAAATGGACCCTTCTGGTGCTCCCTCCTGCTTTGTTTGACACACTCTGATCAAATCTGCTGGTATTTACCAAAGTAGGTGGTTTTGGTTTATCCCAGAAAGCTCCTAAATCCCACACATTCACTTACTTCCTCTCCAGTGGGCTGGGAGGCAGAACCAGTAGGGTAAAAGTGGAAATTCATGGTTTGTGAGAAAGAGTTTAATAAGCTTAAAGAAAAAGAAAAAAAAAAAAAACTCCAAGTGATAGAAAGCAGCCCCACCTGACCAGTGCCCAGTGAGTTCCTAAAAGTAGCAATGCAGCCAGGCTTCCTTCTTGACTTCTATTCTTCTATTGCTGAGCATGATACCATGTGCTTTGGGATACCCCTGGGGCCAGCTGTCCCTGCTGTGTCCCCTCCATGTCCTCGTGCACCCCCAGCCTGTCTCTGCTGGGCTGTTCTGAGAGACAGTCAAGTCCTGCTTGTTGTGCAAGGGCTGCTTAGCAATGGCTGAAGCATCCCTGGGTGTCAACACTTTTGTTCACAAGCTCAAACCACAGCCCATCTTGTGAAGTGTGTCCTAGCCAAAACCAGCACAACACTGGAACATGTTGGTACACCAGCTGAAATTCATGTGTTTATAGGTCTGAGGAAAATGAGGTTCATGCAGTTATATAGGRATGTCTGTTGAGTTAGCCTTTAAATACAGAAAGCAAAACAAATAGAATTACCTTCATGTTAAAAGTCTTCTGAAGACTCAGGTAATCAGGAAACACTGGGAAGAGAAGTAAGTCACACTATTTGAGTAACTGATTCTGTGGTCATTTGACACGTCACAGTGTGACTTTCAGCAGGTTTCCCAAGATGTTTCAGGACTGTTTGTTCTTCAATAATATTTTCTCGTAAGGCTTGGTGTTTTACCCTTTAAATTTGGGAAAACTGATTGAAGAAAAAAATACATAAGGATTAAATTTTTTTTTAAAAGAGTAAATATACCTTCTTTTGTTTCTTGGTCAGTAGTAACTGCTTCCTACATGACAGTACTGTCTAGTTTCAGATCCCTTTCTGAGCCAGTTGATACATCTGGAATTAACATCTTGAAGCACTGATTTATAGAGTTGTAGAAATCCAAAAGAAATCCAGAAGTATTTTCTAATTGCTTTCTGAGTTGTCTCTTTCTTCTGACTGCTGCTCCCTTAATGCTGCACTTTGCCAAGGTYATGTGGTCATTCTTGTTCCCCTCCTCTGTGCCATTCCTGCTCTTAGAGGTTTTCTTGTAGACCTGYTCCCTCTCAGATTTTCATTTCTGAGCTGGAGAGTTGATTAATGTAATGCATTTTGGATTTTCATTATCAAAGCCCTGTACTACTACTTCATCTGCTGAAGASATCTGAGTTTATTTTGGCAATACTGCTGTGTCCATGAATTACAAACCTTGTGAATGAAAATTCTGGTCTARCACTTCATTCAAAAGAATTTTAGAAATCACATGGTGTTCAAGCTGCTGCTGTTCATGTCTGTCCTCTCCTGAATTTCCCAGCCCACACCCTCACCCCGACCTGCTGTTCAGTATCATCAACCAACTGCTCACTGAATGAGCATAGACAAGAAAGAATGATGAGATAACGTATAAATTTTGTGAAATTATGGTTTATAAACTCCACTAGATGTACCAGAATTGATGTCATTATGTAGAACTACACTATTGCATAAAATTGCACTGGACAAATACAAAACCAAGAGAAGCTTTAATATAATAGGATGGCAAAATGATAGATAAAAGATCCTGAAATGCAGTTTCTGTGAGAAGCAGTCAGAAATTATTGTACAAACACCTCTGTTGTATGCTGAAATGTTTTAAGAAAAAGTCAGTTACCATCATATCTTTATGAAATTACACATTTGTAGAAATCTTTCTTTTGAAGATAAAGAAACCCCATAATTTTTTTTTTTAAAAAAAGGAAAACAAAACAGACTGGCTAGTCATTGTAATTTGTTTGACGTGTTTATATCCAGTTCCATCAAATCTGAATGATATGAATTCACATCAAAATTAAGCCAAGTATATATCTAGCTGAGGTGAAGCCTTATGTTTACTTTGTTCAATCAGAATATTATGAGTATCTTCTGTAAAATCAGAATATTGTATAGAATTAGTAAAAACCCACACAGATTTGGCATTAACAGTCACATGATGCATTAAAGAAGTTACTGGTAGTCATATTAAAACCAACTTCTTTACACTTATGTATTTGAGCAGTATTGTTTGTGTGTGTAAAGACAATAAATCCTTATTTCACAGAGCTTGATGTCTGGCCTCTATATCTTTCACCTTTCTGGTCTGTTGTGCCAGACATTTAATTTGTTCRTGGTTGTGCTGCTTGAGTCGTTTTGGTGCCAGACATTCCCCACCTTCAGCTCTCTGGTTTTTGAGAAATGTTACAGTTTGAAATTTGTTTGTGCCTAAATACATAAAGGTGTTTAGTATCTGAGAATGTAGCTGTAGCTATGAAATGTTGTAATTTACATTGCTGTTCACATGGCATCAGCAATTATTAAGATTATTTTAATCACATGGAAAGAAAAGTCTCCTGCCAGGGAGGAARCATGCAGCTGGAGTGTGTGGCTTTGGAAATCTAGGAGTAGACCAGTGCCTGAGCCAGGCTGATCTTTTTGCTCCGTTCTGTGAGTTGATGTTCCTTGCTGAATTACTTTGTGCAGTCATCAGATTTGTCACATTGAAGGAAATCTTAGGAAATACCCACATCATCTCTCTTTCATTTATTTAGAATTTTCTGAAGGCGTTGCTTGCTTTTCCTCACGTGTTTGACCTTGAYACTCATTAAAATGTTGGAAATACAAAGGTCTTAGTGGGATTGARTGTTTTAATTTTGCTGCTTAATAAAACTAAGAGTGTCTTCTGTACTTAAAACTGAATTGATAGCTGTTGTATTCTTCACCTCATTTTTAAGACACATGTTGCTAAATTCTCAAATATTTTCTTTAAAAATGCATTTATAAATGTAGTAAAAATATTGATCTGTTGGAAACCTATTAAAACAGAGAAAACCATAAAATACATAAAATCTGTAATGTTATCTAGATCTTTCAAATAGGACAGAATTTACTTTTTGCAAAATTCATCTATTATTTACATACACAAGCTACTAATATTAATGTATATATACAAGTTTACTTTTACAGGTTCAAACCCTTTTGTGGAAATGTCCCTAAAGAGTTAGTGTTCTAGTTTAGTCCAACACAAGAAAGTCTGAGAACTTCCTAATTTGTTTCCTTGGATAAACAAGAGCGAAAAAATTCTTCTGAAAAGTAACTTCCCATTTTCACAAACCAGAAGTACAACTTCTCATTTTTCTTAACCAGAGGAAAGAGGCAGAATTAGTAACTCTAGAGTAGAGGATTTTGTGATCTGAAATTGGTGACCTGGAGTGACAGAGATCCATTKAAACATTCAAATCACAGACTTCTTCCTTGAGTAGCTGGAGTGAGGAGTGGTGGTAGATAATCGCTCTTGAGCATATTGTCCAAGTCTTATGTCTGAAGTGCTCTCCAGGTTTAGGCTTTTYTCTCCATGGAGTTTTCTGCAAATCAGTTGGAATACAGTCTTACGGAYACTTCTGGACATTAGGAAATACATAACTGGGTCTAGACAGCTGTTAAATGATGAAAATATGAGCATCACCTCATTGCAYGTGTGAATGATCTTCATCCAATGACAGGATAGGGTTTGTAACTGTGATGTGATGTAGACAACTCGGAACATGTGATAAGGCACAAAACAGATGGTGAAAATTATGAGAACAATGAAGGAATTTCTTGCTGTCTTGGTGTATTTTCCTGCATTGGGAAAATTTGCCCTTCTCCTCGAAATTTTCAGAAGGTTCTTGGCAATTTTAACATACGAAAGTATCAAAAGGAAAAAAACTATCCAAAAAATCAGCACAGTGATATAGTTTAAAATTGCTTCTGTCTTCTCTGCATTCTGTTTGCTTCGGTAATGAAAGCACTTGGTAGAGTTGCTGTCCTCAGTCTTAAAGAAAGATGGTGCAACTACCACTATAAATCCTGCCAGTGCAATGGCCCACACCGTGCAGCAAATCTGCACGCTCCGGGTGGTGGTGAGCATCTTTGGACGCTTCACAGACTTCGTTATTTTTATATAACGATCCAGACTAATTAGTCCCAGCAGTACTATGCTAATGTACATGTTCATGTAGAACAGAGTTCCCACAACCTTGCAAAAAGCCCGCCCGAACATCCAGCGGTTGGTGGCATGATAGAGGATCCGGAAGGGAAGGCAGAAGATGAGCAGGAGGTCTGCAACAGCCACATTGAGCAAGTAAACTTGGATAGAATTCCTCTTCTGATGAATGCCCAGGAAAGCAAAAAGGGCTACAATGTTTCCARCCAATCCAACAACAAAAATAATGGAGTAAAAAACTATCAAAGCAAGTGACAGTGAGTTGTTGTCATCCAAGGAACAGCTGGCATCATTGTGACTTTCTGAGGCATTTATGGTCAGGTTGGTTTGGTTACTCCAGAATTCTTCCTTGTGTGGACCAATGGTTGGTAAATCARCTGAAGTTGCAGCCATCATTTGCAAAGGGGTTTTAGCTGTTCTGCAAAAAGACAGAGATTTTAAGAATTAAATCTCCATTCAGGTGTCTGTTTGCTTTATAGCCTACAGTCTAATGTGRTATAAACATAAAAGGCAGTAGCTGAAAGGAATAAATGCACCAAGTATTGGTGTAGCTGAATAGAAGGAGTTTCATAAATATATAAAATATCATAAAATAGTATAAGTCATAAAGATATAGTATTTRTATAAAATAGTGTAAGTCTAGGTAATCTGCAGGCAAGAAAGGACAGGTAGTGCGGAGTACTCACAGATAAATATTTCTGTAATTACAGTGTTATTACTGTTGTGTGTTGTTTTAAAAGTCAACTATTACATTTTCGTGCAAACTTAAGAATTTTCTTTCTCTATAAGAGTAAATAAGTTTTTTAAGTTCGCTTCTTAGGACCAGGATTTCTAGCACAGAAAAAAATTTATCTAAGGRGCAGGGACAGGTAAGCATGGCTGAGTGTTCTCAGTGTTGACACAAAGTACATAGGAGTATATTAAAGGATGTCTAAATTAATYGGTGTTAATTTTAAATAATTCACATCTCTCACATGCAACTCACTGGTTCTCAATTAAAAAAGCATTCATCAATTAATAATATTTATTTGGCTTTGTACTGTGTTATAAGTAAACCTGTGAGACAGTATTATTGCAGTAGCTTGTCTTTAATAATCTGTACCTTCACATAAATGTAWGTGGTTTTTTCCTTTTCTTGACTATTCACAAATCAGTATTAGACAAACAAACTACTATTAGCTGGAAYGATGCAATAACAGGTTGTTTTCAAACCTTTCTTGTTTTCGTGTTTTTCTTTGCTTTCATTGAATAGTTTTTAATTTCACTAAGCTTATTCCTGACCAGGAAGGTGCAATGCGAAAGATAAAAATCAGCCTTGACCAACAAAGGAAAACCAGAAGTGTGTGGTTTGGAGAGCAGTCACATGAAGGCGTTTAGAGAGATGTTTATCACTGATAAGTAATGACAAAACTTTAGCCTTCAACTTGTTTGTCATAGCAACAAGAAATGCCATACAAAAGTTTATTTATAATATTTTAGTATTACATAGGAAAGAGGTTTTTTCCTATAATCTCAGAAATTTTCAGAAGTGGTTTTAGCACTCTGCACTTAGTTTTCTGGCAACTGTTACAGAAAAAAAACCAAAAAACCACTGCTGTATATGTAATCTTAAAATAAATTTTATGCTAGCTCTGTGTCTAAACCATGCAATTTGCATGCTAGGTCTTAAAAAATACAAATTTACATTTAATTCTGTGATGCAGCCACAACAGTGAAAATGGCAACACTTTGGGCAAAATTCTAAGAAGACCTAATGTACTTACAGAATCTGAATTCTTGAGAAGAGAGTCTAAAATATTTTAACATCCTGTGTTGTCTGACCCTACAATTGCATTAAACTGGTATGGTACATTAGCAGTTTCCAATTCAGCTGTTCTCATACTTGCCACATGATATTGTCGGGGCAAGTAATTTCAAGAGATTGATTTCAAACTGCAATGTTTTCAGATATATCTTGAAACCCATCTACTGCAATGACTTCATGTTTAAGTTGCTTTTCTATGAAARTGTTTGATATGGGGACTTGTATAAGGAAGTTTAGATCAATGAGAGAGAAACTTGGATTACGCAAATGGATTGGGAACAAAACTTTTCACTCTCCTAAGTTGTGTCACCTCTAAGCAAGTAGACATGCTTAAATCTAGATATYAAGACAATTACAAGAGAACTATAGCTGAAGTATAAAAGAATGAACTTACCATTTATGTGCTAAGAAGTTCTGCTGGTTCTCAAAAGCGCTGGTGAAGATGGGGAGGAGAAACGTGCAGGTCCTTTTATTAGAAAGCTGCAGCAGCAGCTTCTCTCTGAAAGTGGCGAGCTCCAGCTGACTCGTACAATTGGCAACAGGGGGAAGTTTAATCTGGTGTTGCAACTGGTTTGCTTTGTTTTTTAAAGGCATTTTTATCTGGCTCTACCCAGTTTATTTGAGCTCTGCTGAGAGAGGTTCTGTAATCAATTTTTCTCAGTTTTGCTCTGATTTGGAGATTGGAAGTKTTTTTCTCAGAGGTTTTGTTTCTGGTGAGCCGTGCCAGTGGTTTTTTGGGTGATGAKGATGTTGGTACTATCTGTCATCGCTTTAATACTTCGTGGAAGTAGTGTCACTTTGTTCCAGTAGAGGGTAAAGATAAGTTCAGCACCACAGGGTAGTGGTACATTTTGTAAATGTTTATRTAGTTCTCCCATCTACCTTTCTCCTTGCCCGGGACTAGAATTTTAGAATTCTTTCTCACTCCAAATGACAGTGACAAGAGGATGTGAAAGTGCCCAAAGTGTGCATCTGAACCATTTMACTAAGGCAGAAGTGAAATACAATATGCAGCAATAATGCCACCTGGTAATAATCTTCCAAGCAAGGCATAGGAATTGAAAATTACATTTATAAATTGGAAATTTAAGAGTGGATTCTAGAAGACCTAACATGACTAGGCCTAAATTAAACTAAGATCTCAAGAACATTGTTTTGAAGGTCTTTGTTCTCATATAATTTAAATTTTTACCAAAAGATGTGGGTGGTTAGAGATGATAACTTCACAGGTAATCAGAAGGAACTTTTGGTAGGTCCTGTGTACTTTTTTGAATTCTGAGTTTTGCAATTTAAGCAGTAATGTATTCTCAGGAAGTAGTATACAAATTTGAGGTTCTTCATTTTAAATAATATGGTAYAGAAAAGAGAGGCTTTGAGTAAATGCAGGAAGTTCTAAATTAAATGCAATTGTTTGGGTATGTGTATTTAATACCAAATTGTGTTCTGATAGATTTTGTCTGTATGTTGCTTCCTCCTGCAAYAGTCAGTACCCATCTGAATTGCTGTATAATTATTTCATTTATATATTTATTATATAATTATAATTCATTCACTTATTTCATTTTTATACATTACACCTCAGTCTTATTTGTGGAAAATCAAAGGTATAGATGCCTATGGCTGGACTCCAGTTTAGACACCTAAGGAATATCCCTCACTGGAATATTCCAGAGGTTTTCCTTTTCTTTCCTGCACTTGAGAAGTGCTGAGTGAATTCTGTGATTAAGGCTCCAAACAGAGTTTTATGTTCTCTGTGGGAAGGATAAGACCCCACAAAACGTATCATAAGCAAGATATTTCAGCTGGAGAATTGAAACAGTGTAAGGGTTAATGGGATGAAAGACAAAAACAAAAAGTAATACCAGGTAAGAAATTACAGACATGAGTTTTTTATCTCCATTTTATCATGATTTCACTTTGTGTTCCTTGCTAGTTCTGATAAGTTCTGAAAGGATTTTGCTRTGCCTGGGGCAATAGAAGGGAAGCCAATGTAGAAAGAGGAGTCCATGCCAGAAAAGAAGATAACTGAAATTAAGAAATTATTTTWAAAAACCAAAATCTAACCTCTGCTCACAGATTTGTGAAAGTAAGTGCTAAAATTCAGATTGTTTTTCTCAAACAGTGTAATAATTTCTCTGGATTTTTGTCTTTTCAGCCACACTGTGTACTGCTTGCCTCAAAAGAGAATTCAGCCCCAGTAAAGCTTGGTGGCTTTGGGGTAGCAATTCAGTTAGGAGAGTCTGGGCTAGTTGCTGGAGGTAAGAAATTTTCCTTCTAAGTTATTTAGTGTTGTGCATGTTGTACTGCAGAGTTGTGTTCTTCTGACACAGCCTGGCCTGCAAAACAAGAGCTCGAAAATAGTATTTCACTACAGACTAAGTAAACATGTTAAATGCACACAGCCAGTCTAAATTGGTAGTGGAATGTAACATGCATTCAAACWTTAAATCCCTGTAAATGTTACTTAACAGGAGTTCATGGTGGTTTGATCATAATAAAACTGAAAAAASCCAAAGAATTTTCCACTTTAATACACGCTTTGGCTTAATTCTGCCATGCTTGGTAAAGCAAAGAAAATAAAAATGCAATCATTGAAGCACTTGAGTAAGGACTTGCTGCAGCATCATCAGTGCTCCCCTGTTTGATAGGCAATTCCTGTCAGAATGCTGTGCTGTTTAATAGCAAAATCTTACTGTGATTCTTTTCTGTGTTTTAAAATTTCATTGTAATTATTGCATAAGACACCAATATCTTGATACGTATGTATATTTTTTGACTGTGTTTTGTTTTCTGTGGATTTTATTTCCTCTAGCTGCCTTCCATATTGTTCCAGACAATAGGGTTATGCTTTAATCAGCCTGCACAGATGAAGACCCAAGCAATTTTCTGATGCTTTCATTGCCAGAGTAGGAGACCACAACAAAATATTTTGTTAGTTTTATTATTTTTTTCTTCTGAATTAATAACTTTCTTCAGTACCATGCATCCTCAAAATCTCAGATTTCCTAATTTAACCGCTTAACATTGTGTCAATTTGAGTTTTGTACATTTTTTAAAATAAAAAGCAAATCAAATATAAACATATCAACAGCTTTTATTCCCTTCCAGATATTGCTGATACCCTGGAATATCCAAATATCTTTGGAATATCCAAACATCTTATTAACTAGAGACATATTTTCCAAGAAAGTACCCATTCAGTTAAGCTGTAATAAAAAGGTCATTGCTTTCTTTACTTTTCTTGTGTTACTCAAATTATCTGTACCTCACTCACTGCTTTTTTTAGTGGTAGTTTCTGCACTTTTGTTTATAATAATCTCATTTTTCTTCTTTATGTTCTGCTGAGCAACTTTACCCACTCCTTCTGTTTCGGCCGCTCTTCTGGAGGTAGTCAGATGCAGTGTACTTGCAGATCACCAATTGTCTAGCAAGAAATGTTCAAGTTCAACTTTGAAACAAAAAAAATTACTGCCTTTTTCCTGAAGTTTGCCATGGCCTCCTTTTGTGTTACTGTTCCCAGTGCTGTGATCCCCACTCACTGCTCCTGTGCTGAACCTCCAGCAGTGATTGGTGCTGGGGATTCTGTTTGCAGCTCTCACAGAAGATCTCAGACCTCATCACTGTGATATTTATCAGTATTTTTTGCTTCTTCCACCTCAACTTCTGCCATGTTGGTCTGCCTTCACACAATTGKTTTTTTCCCTTTTTCCTCAGCTGGCATCTCCAATTTGCAGCCTTTTCATTGGCACTTGTTGCTTTCAGCTTCAAATTCCACTCATTTTCAGGGATACCCAGAGTAATTCCACTCCATTTACATACTGTGGAAAGTCTTCTTAAGAAACTTCTCTCTTCCTTCTCATCTTCCATTCCAGTCTTTTAAGCACAAACTACCTCTGTTATCTGACAATTCTTTTCCCTGCCAGAACCCTACCTGAGGACAAATTACTAGACAGTTCCCTACACAGAACTGGCAAGGTCTTATTTATTCAGTTTTACAATATAACACRTGTGTTATATGAAAGCTGTCAATACTGGCTGTTGGAACTGGACTATAAATTCCTTATAAATCAGTGTTTATCTACACATTTAAGGGTGTTATTCATAAGGACAAGTTTTGTCGTAGTAGTAACAATAATTTACAGGCAGTTCTTATTTCTCAATTGTCTCATAAAAAAAAAGTAGAAATTCTCCAAATAGAGAAGTCTGAACAGCATCATAACCAACCTGTTCACTTTCACATTGCTTTTCTAATTTTTAGTGGAAAACATTGATTCCTCTTGACRTAGTCAATTATTTCCCTTTTAGCATAGCATTATTTCCCTTTTAGCATGGCAATGCCTGCATTTGGTGGTTAGTAGATAAAAAAAGAAATTCTCTATTAAATAAAATCTATCGTGGCATTAAGATAATTTTGCTAACCTGAAATCCCCTGTGCTTTGTTTGTGCTGTTTTTCCTACTTCTGTGCACCTTGACACACCTGTGCCTGGCAATCCCAGATTCTGTGTAGCCCCAGGAGAACAAACTAAAGGGAATTTTCTCCCTCAGTATGTTTGAAGCCAAGCTTCAAGCTTACAGCTTTTGCTTTGTTTGGGACTGTAACATTTTTTCACTTGACAAAGACATCTTTATCAGAGTGTGCATAAATTGGTGGAGAAGGTTTTTTGTAGTGGAGTTAAATTAAATTCCAGGTATTCAAATCACTTTATATAAATCCAAAGACAAACTTGTGATGTTTAGAAGGATTATAACTGCAGGGTTCTTTCTTTCAAGCAGGCAGATGACTGTTTTACAGATGTGTAAGAGAGCTCATGAGAACAAGCTATAACATCATATTAGATGTCATTGATGAAAATGTGTATGGAGGAGATTTTAGGAGTGACTGTATTTATGTCAGCTAACAATTCAGTTGACATTATTTTCAAGGAAGTTCAATTATTAATTATTATTTACTTTATGTAAATAAAATAAAGTAAAAAATAAAAAGGACGTAGCCATAACTCATTTCTTCATAAGGCCAGAGGGGAAAATGTAAGGAAATACTCTTTGTTCCACTCCATTTGCCCCTAAGCTGCAGTAAATGGCTAAGATTCATATGTTGTCATCTGAACTAGAGGAAATAGGTTTCATTAGCTACCAGTCTCTGAAGGTCTCTTCTTGCTTCAGTTCTTATGATCAGAAGTGGAAAATTGTGCTATGGGCTTCACTTGAAGCCTTGAGTTACTTTATAAAGGAACTCTGGCAGTATACACTGGAGTTAGAGAACATCATAATTTATAAGTGAATTCCTTTAAGGAACAGCACAGTTCCATAAGACAATAAACAGTCTGTGTTGCATTATTATGATGCAGCTGGAGCAGTGGAACCTCTGGGAAGTCAGTGATTTAATAGACTAATCTCACATTATGATCTCTGTCTCCTTCCTTGAAGAGTTTTTCTTACAGAGCATGGTATGAATTGTCATAGTATTTTCTTAAATGTGACATCAGATTTATCTGATATCAAATATCTTAGATGCTAAATCTTGGAATTTTTAACTAGTATATGGCAAAAAAGTCTGAAGGAACAAAAACTATCGAGTTCTTAACTGATACTTCCTTCACTTAATCTACTTAATTTCTCCTGGTTTCAAGTAGTGCAAAGATAACTGTATAGACCTAAGTAGGATGAGATTCTTTATCTGGGGATAGTTAACTACCTTTCACATTTTATCTTCTGCAGCAAAATGTCACAGATACCATAATGCTAATCCAGTCCASTATTAATTTTCATGTATTGTTAGTTAGATGCCCTAGACTTCCTCAAAATCCTGTAGTATCCTAATATAACTTATCATCTTATTGGAAGACATCTTTTGTGTTCTTAGTAGCAGTACAGCACATAAATACCAAGTGCACTTGGTTCCTTGTGAGCTGTGTTTTTAGACTTACTACAAAAACAACAAAGGAAGGCATTGCCATAAATTACCCTCTGATTAAGACTGAAATGGGGGGAAATGGGGCAGAATTTTTCATAGTTCCTTATTTTTGGTGTTATTCTCATCAATGTAAAAATGATCATAGAATGGGTTGGGTTGAAAAAGGCCCTTTAAAGCTCATCCAGTCCAACCCCCTGGTAGGAGCAGAGCACCTTCCAACACRTGAGGTTGCTCAGGACATCCTGATCTTGAATGTCTCCAGGGGTGGAGCATCTGCCACCTCTCTGGGAAACATCTTCAGTGCTTCATCACACTGGAGCTTGGTGGTTTTATAACCCCCAGGTTAGAAAACTCTTTTTTTTGTTTGTTTTTAATGTTGGAGGGTGTTTATACTGTGCAGACACTTTTTCCTTTTCATCATCAGTGTCTGATTGGTATTTTGAAGCTTTCATTTGTTTTCCAAAGAGAAATAAAATTTTGCAAGCTGAGATCCTACACTACTATTCTTCTTTCTCTTACAGGGTAGTGTTTTCACTTCTTTTTGTTCTTGAAAAATAAAAGAATGAGTCCCTTCACAGCTTTGCCTTTTAGAGACTTTGTTTTATTTAAAAGATACAACTGTGGTTTACTTTCTCACAGAAATGCCATTTCACATCTGGGCTGATTTGAGAGTGCTTACAGGAGGCTAATGTGTTGAGAAATCATTAGGGTTTACTTCCTCCATCATAGTTTTATGGCAGAAAAGGCCATTGAATTAATTATAMTTAGTCTTGTTAACATGTGAGTTTTGCTTTGTTTGTTTTCTGGACACTCATATCCAGTGGTCCAGTTGTCTGCTGATGCATCTTTTAAACACATTATCTTCAGACAATCTTCTGTGCTGAAGCTAAATTACCCCTTTTTCTGCCCCCTTTTTTTTCCTTTTTTTTTTTTTTTAATCTACTCATCTCCTCTGTAGACCTGCTTTAAACATCTCTATTGTCTGGAGTAATGTGGAAAGGAATTAATAGTAGTAAAGTACTGCCCTCTCTGATCTGTTGTGTGTGATTCTTTGATTCCTTCCACATTATTCTGGACATCCCACTCTTTTAGAAACACCTTAATTTGTGAGCATATTTCTTATTACACTATTGTGAGAGGTCAGATGGTGATGTTTATTAGTACCTCACTTTTTTTTCCTAAAAATTATTTGTTCCAGTTGTTTCCTTATACATCGTTCAGATACTACTGCTGTTGAAAGACTCTCCTTCTGATATCTTGGTCATCAGTCCCCTGCCTTAGGGATGACAAAATCTGATTGGGTCTCTGTATATACTCTTCTTCTTGTGGAAAGCATAGTCCTATTGTCTGGAATAATATGGAAAGAGTCATAGAAACTAAATTACCAAAGGTAAGTCAAAATTTATCTTTAGTGCTTGTAAATGATGTCAATTTGACAGCACCTGAAGACTGAAGCTCTCTGTTTATCCACAGGAAAAACCAGCAAAATTAGCAACTTAATAAATTTACAGGCAGCCAACATGCCTTAAAAACTGACTGGTAAGAAAGTTTACCTCTAGAAATAAGGTATCCTTACCAGTGTAACCTGGATGTCCCTGTCCAGGCAYTGAGTGCTTCCTAACTCAGCAAACACCTTGGTGTAGGCATTTGCAGTGAAATGGATGGAGGCAGGTATCACATGGACTACATGCCACTGTTGAGTCTCTGTACAGTGATGATTTTCAGTTAATGCCACTCTAGAACAGAGAAAAACAACCTAAATGCACACAGACAGAAAACTGATTCCAGTCTTCCRTATGATTTCTTCTTATATATGGATGCAACTAAAAATTCTCTGTGTGTGCGTGCATGCAATCTATATTCAGTTAAAATGTTGTTTTTTAATGCACAGTCATTTGAATATATTCGTGAGTGTGCTTATGTTCTGAAGAGTAAAAAGCCTGTGGAAGGCAGAAGTCACCTTTTTCAGAGAAAAGTGCCTTTGCTTACTGTTCTTTCTCACACTGCCTCCAGAAGATGCAGACTTTCTCTCAAAATACCAAAAACAATTCAAAAGTTTCTAAAATATTTTAAAACTGAGCTATTTAGAAGAATTTTAAAATTTTACACTGGACATGTTTAGAAGGCAGATTTTCTACTAAATAATTTTAGCAGAAGTGGTATTGGATCTAAAGGGCAGTGAATATGCATGGTTTTAGCCAACTTTGCTGTCTGTTGACTGTATCTATGCTGTTACTGATATTCCTTACAGTTCTTGTAGTTTCAACATAGGAAAATTCCCCATCTGTGTAAGTTCATGTGTGCACTTTGTTCATTTTCCTGAGCTAAGTTCAGTTCAAAGGTGCAGCTCAATAGTCCTTGCTCAGGTCAGGTTTTAAAATAACTTCAAAATCATCATTTGCTCCTTTGATGAACCCAGTGGAGTGGTCACAAGGATAACAGCTGGCCCAGAAACTTCTACAGACTTTTTAAGATTCCAGTACATATATTCAGATATATACATATGCATTTTTAAATCCTGTTTGACTGTTGAACAGTTCAGTCACAACCAGTTAAGTTTCTGTGTCTTCTGGGTTTGCTTTTTCATGGACGTAGAATTGTGATTTCCACCACCATAAGTACCGACGTCATTCCTCTCATCTGCAGTATTGGAATCTTGTAATCAGCATTAACAAAACCAAATCTGTCTCTAACTGTTTCCACTAATTATAATCTAGCAGTGGTAAATGACAGGATTTCATTAATCTAGCCTAATTTTCTTTTTAATTTCTTTTGTATTTATGGAGTTTCCATTTTAAGTTTTAAAGTGAATATTAGAGTTTAATAGCGCTGGTTTTTCGGTTTGCTTTTAAGTAACATGTTTTTCATCTGGGTTATGGCAGCTGCCTGGTGGGGACTTAAACAGCTGTGTAGTGTTTCCTTTTACAAAATTATTCTTTTCCTTCTGCTCCATGACAAGCAGTTCATCAAAGTGGATTTTTATTGTGTCCTGGGTTTGGACCAGGCCAACAAAGATCAAGTTCTTTTACCTGTGATGGAAGAAACACCTTCTAACTTCAGGGGATCAGAAAGAAGATGTGTGATGATCAGAGAGGGACTGGTTTTTGGCCATCTCTTGTCTGTTTGTAAGAGCACTTGAGCACCAAGTGAAGGTGCAGCCTCACATTCTGATGTGAGGTCTCCAGATGAAGCAAAATAGGAGCTTTGAATTATCAAATAGATTTGGATAGTGGGAAGCAAAGACAGAAATTAAACCACCTCCTCTCCCCACCTTCCCCAGGTTCAGCTTCATCCCCTCACTCCTGACTCACCCCCCAGCCCCAGGTGGTTCAGGGAGGATGGGAAATGGCAGTTCCCAGTCTCCTCACTTGCTGGGCAGGTTTTTTTCCCTTTCTTACACATACTTTCCCTGCTTTCTCACACTGCTGGCCTGACTGCTGGGCTGAGCTGTGCCTGCAGGGATCCCATTGGAACTGTCTGTGTCTGGCATGGGGCAGCTCCAGCCCCTCGTCACAGAGACCACCCCTGCAGCCCCACTGCCTGCCAGCACCTTGACACCTAAATTCCTACACTTCATCATTGGATTAGATTCCTACGCTTCATCATTCAAGCTATTGGATTGCTTTTATAGCATGTGCTGCTGCTAAGTATGCTATTTACACCAGGAGAAAATGTAATTGTTTGCAAGGACACAAGATATTCTTGAGGTTACCCTTCACTGAAATGCCCAGCAGACTTAAGTGCATTGACAAAAAAACCCCAAAGCCAAATCCCAAACCTTTAAATGTTCTCACAGCACGCAGTCATTTCTGCACCATGTTCACCTCTGCAATTTCTTATTGAAACCACAGAAAGTTCTTGAGCTGAGAGGGCTGGTACAKAATTGTTGAAAATACACATTAAATCAACTTCGATATCATTTGATATCTAAGGTTCATGGTTTCATTAGCTACTTTCTCCAGACTGCTGTACCTTAATGCCTCTTTTAAATAGCTTGTTACCCCATGTGATATTTTGTCTTCTGCTGATTTCCCGTTTGTCTTCAGAGTAATCCCTCTTCTCCACACTTGTCAGATTTTGTAACAGCAATTATAAAGCATGGTGGGAAGGCAGAATTTTCAGAGAATATACAGTTTTCCATTTGTATTTATGAAAAAGATATAAGTGCACTTTAGTGCCGCAAAAGATATTTTTTTCAACATGTAAGAAAGGTTACACCTGTTCCAGAGTTGCACATGGGTTCCTTTGCACCCGAGTCTCAGGAAGTTTCCACTGAGACAAACAAGACCTGAGTAAGGCTCTGTGGTCTGTGATCATCTCCTGAGTTAAAGGTCTCCAGTCTATGGTAGGTACACCACGAACATCACGTGAGCAGTCTAAGGGGTAGAAAAATGCTCTTTGAACAGGCAGGTGTTGCTGCTTATGCACAGGCATGGCCTGATGCAGAGCTGGAAATGCTGATGCTTTTCCTGTCACCAATGATGGCATCCAGAGGGGGGAAAAAATGAGGAAACTTTATAGATGCAAGTTTTCTGGCACATAAAAAAGGCAAAAAAAAAGACAGCAAATTATGCGTGCTGGATGTGTGTGTATACGATGTCCATTTTCCTTGTCTTCCCTGCCACCAGGCATCTAAAAGAGATAGAGTCGTCTAAGGAGATAATTCTGTACCTCATATATGTGATTTTGAAAATTTGCCTTTGAGGTTTCTCAGGCTGAAATTATGCCATAAACCTCCAAAGTGTGTACAGCCCACAAGAAGAATGACTCATCTTTCCCTGTGTGGATTCTTCCTCTGTCCAGACTACATATCCTTCCTCCACCCCCTGGGATATGGATGAGCTGGACTTGCAGCATCTTGGTGGTTTATTCTTTTTTAGCTCAGGAAGGARCTGCCCCTTTGCTGTCAGGTCAGCCTGGAGTGCAGGGACTTGTTGAGATGCCAGYCTAGCTTAGTGATGAGGTCACATCCCTTTGTCACAGACAGATCCCTAACATTTGTTTGGCAGAGGAGTTCCCTGCTAAACTGGGATTTGAAAAGGTTTAACAGAAAGCCACATGAAGTTTGGCAATGGTGGTGTTATTTCTTAAGAGTATGGTTGAAAAGCTGCTGTCCTCMTGACAATATTTTAATCTTTTAGATGCAAAAAGGACTAATTAAAAGAACATGGTCAGATAAAGTTCCTGGATTAGGTGGGATAACCAAAGGATGGTCTTTCCTGAGGAAGCCATGTCCAAATAGTCCCCCAGGTGTCGTTYTCAGTGCTGTGACTTGGCTGACTCCCATGTAGAGGGTGAGCAGGACAGGTTGATCAAGCAAGAATCTCTTTACAAAGATAAGACTGAGTTAAATGCATGCCCTGCAAACTCCCTGGATCCTCTGGGCTGCATTTTAGGCTCTCCTAACCAGCAGGTGCTGCAGGCCTGGAATGGAGCCTCTGAAATCCACTGTAATAAGCAACAATAATTTATGAAGGAAGTACTAGTGATGAAAGCTTGCTACACTGATGTTCTTTTTCTTCTGTTGGTGTTTGGTGGAACCAGGGTAGTCCAAAGACTGCAGTGTTAGAAAGTGTCAGTGATGATCTGAGCATTCCAAGCTAAATTTTTGCAATGGAGACAAAACTCTTTACAATGGGAAACATTTATAAGGAGAGTTAAAATGTTAATTGCTTTATCTGGCTTAATGTGTTACATAGAAATTAAGTTATTCTAATCAGTTTTATCTGCTCAAAAGATCAGTTGGTGCTAAATACACTTTGTCTTCATAAGAAAACATTAATTACACTCAATGAAAGCACTCTGTGAAACAAATTAGCATTATCTTTTCATCTGCAGTAAGAAAATGCCCTCTTCAAATAAATGAATAACACATTTGCTGGCATTTTGTATTTTTGCTGGCAGTTTCAGTAGACGAGCCAAGGTATGGGCAGAGCATCAGACCAAACTCTGCTCTTGCCGATTAGATGCAGCTTTTTCAAGTTATCAGTGTGGACTAGAACTCTACAGCATCTTTGTATTTGCTCTCTAAGTAATTCCTTTTCAAAGATTGTCCAAGTTGATGGTTTACTTTTATATGAAGTATAAAATGTGTAGTTAAATGTATACTTTTATATGAAGTAGAAAATGTGAAGTATAAAATATGAAGTTTTACTGAAGAGTCCCAGTGCTCTTACAAGTCTTGTTTCACATTCTGCCAGCTTGGRTAGACTATTCCTCAATTTATAAAAGTAAAAATTAAGCATAAGGGAAAATGCTGATTTATCTTGCTACATATATATAAAAATATAAACTTAAGGTAAAAAAATTCTGTTGAAAGCTTTAAATCATGAACAAAATGTATTAAAACTGTTTTTGTTTAATGCAGTGATRTTCTTCATTTCCATGTTTGACGCACATCACTTTGACTCAATTTYCTTTTTATTTCCATTTAGGACGTGTAGGAACACCTCACTTTATGGCTCCAGAAGTGGTAAAAAGAGAACCATATGGGAAGCCTGTAGATGTTTGGGGTTGTGGTGTGATCCTGTTTATCCTGCTAAGTGGTTGTTTGCCTTTTTATGGAACCAAGGAAAGATTATTTGAAGGCATTATTAAAGGCAAATACAAGGTAAATGACAGCATACCTGAATCCTTTTCCAATGAGATGAGCTCTGTTGGTAACATTTCTGAAAATTGATGTTTGTATTTAGCCTGATTTAAATTTAAAGTTTATGGAAATCTGTCACACAGGAAGAGAGATTATTTTCCCTCCCCGGTCTGTCTTGTACCTGATGTGTTTTGTATCATTGCTAGGAATTAGAATATGGAAATGTTTGTTCAGATGGAATAATAAATAATTACAGCCAGCCCCTAACTGTACATTGAGCCCAGCAGGAAGAAGACAAGAGGTTTAGCTGTGAATTAGAACATACTGTAACCTCATATTTATAAACAATTTAAAATTTGATCTGTTATCTGTTTATAACAGAGTTGTCATACACATTCATCATCACCTTGATATAAAACAAAATGCATGTTATTTTACAAATGYAGGCAGGCATTTTTCTTCTTAGTGCAGTTAAGTGCAGCTGATGATTCATCAGGAGCCACTTGCAGCCAAGGGCAGGTCAGGGTGCACACTAGAGAAGCTGTCACAGCCTCAGCCCACAGACCATTGTGGAGACAAATTTAAAGCTGYAGCTTCGCTGTGGGTTTGCCTAAGATCAGCTTTGCTGTGCTTTGGGACCAAGGTCATACATGAGCTGTGCATTAGCAAATTACAAATGGAAGCTCCCAAAGCTGTCTGACAGTCTGATTTATTATATCACCTTAACAGCCTGCTAAAATGTAGGTGACAGCAGTGTTACTGTACTTGGTCAGGAGCACATATTTCATTTTTTCCATTTTATAATCCTAGAAACAGCAGCATTTCTTCATGGCACTAGTTTTGRGATTGCACAGACTGACTGATATTTCACTTTATGGAAGATTTCTTTATGGAATCTCTTAAGCAGCTGAAACCTTCTGGAAGGATACAAGTTAACTTCCCTTGTTTAAAAAAAAAAAAGAGCTACAACCAGTACATTGTGTCCCCTTAGTTCCTTTTCTGTTCCTGTTTCCACAGTAATTTGTCCATTCAGTGAAAATCCTGTCAAATTTGCAATTACCTTCATTTCATTAGARCTGAAAAAGAAATTAAATCACAGCTATAAATGTGCATTTCATAGCCAGATAACATTGCTGAGTGCCCCCATTCAAAGTGACCATTTTTTTGTAAAGACTGATTTTAATTAAAATGGACCTCTTATAATGATCRGATTGTAACATTGAAAAGAGTCTGGTTATAATTTGGAATTTGCATTTAGTACTTTGTAAAGTTAGCTGTCTATCATCTAAATAAAACTTAGCTTCTTCATAATTTAAGGAAATACTAGAAATACCTTAAAGGTATTATTCTTTATATCACATAAAGAATTTTCTTACTTTGGTATGGTTTTATCAGGTGTCCATCACTTTGGCTGATTGGGCACAAACCTGCATATATGCACAAAATGAAAATATATTCTAAATTATCATTCATACTGAATCTCCTAAAGATAAAGTTCTGCTCTGAAAGTGTTGCAGTTGCTGATTTATTGTATTGTCTTGTCCTTTTATGCTTTCCTGTGGAAAGGAAGAAAAAGGACATTTTCCTTTTCCTAGTACAAAAACTTTACCTTTTGTGAAGTTGAAAGGAAATTATTGGGAAGAGGCATTGTCCCATAGCACCTTCAGGACAGGACCAGTGTAGTTCACAACAGGCATTCTCTTATTCCTTTCTTACCCAGAATCACTGGCATGAAACTGTGGGTTGAAACAGATAAATTCTCATGCCATATATTGATTTCAGGAATAGATTTAATTTCTACATTTATCATAGGCGTCATTAACAGTTAAACAGAGCTTAATTATGTTTTGCTTTACCTAGTGAGTGGTGACTTTTATCTGAGCCGAATGTAGAGTAGGTAGAAATTACACTGTGATTATAACATAATAAGGACATGTCAGGGTTTATGTTTTCAATTTTTGTGCCATTTCAGTAGCAAATAGTGTTCCATTTTTACAAGTTAWTAAAACCCTTAGAAATTTCCTTTTACGTTCATTACACGGAAATGTTTGCAAGCACCAACCACTGTTAAATCTCTGCAATTATTGTAGATAAACACTAGGTTCTTTTCTACATTCTTATTACTAATTTAATTTTTTTTCTGCTTCTAATCAGATGAATCCTAGGCAATGGAGCCATATTTCTGAAAGTGCCAAAGATCTGGTGCGCCGCATGCTTATGCTGGATCCAGCAGAGAGGATAACAGTGTATGAAGCRCTGAATCACCCCTGGTTAAAGGTAGTAAAAGCAGCTGTTTACATGCTACTTTCTCATTTAAGGGAGAAAACCATGGATTTCTTTGTTTTTCTGGGCTTTTCAAAGTAGACATGAAGTGTACAAAATGTGAGATAATATGCCTTAAATGCTTTCTAGGATTAGAGCCTGAGATTTTGATAATTGCCAGGCTTAAACTCTTGCTTAAGAGCAAACTCAGTTGGAYGTCTTCAGCAGCACCAGAGTGCAGGAAGTAGGGCTGCAAAACATAAAGCTTAAAGAAGGTGTTAATGTGTCTTTCTGTGGCTCTCAAACTGCAGAGCAGTAATTTCTGATCTCCTTTTTGCTCAGTCATATCTAAACCTCTTTCCTGTTAGTCATGTAGCCATGCATTCTACTGCTATAGGTTATGCTGCTGAACTGTGCTGCTTCCTTACATTAGATTCTTGAAAATATCCCACCAAAAAGGAAGAAAGTGGAGTATTGCCCCAAGACCACTGTGACTCTAGAAAATCATATGACATCTGGTAATCAAATTATTTTTCAGTGATGGCAGAATTTACAACACRCTTTAAGCCAGTGGAAGAGTAGTTGCTGCACACTGAAGGTTTACAACAGGAGCAGGAGAAAATACACCTGTAGCTTCTCAGCAGTCCATCACTGGTCYGTGCTCAACATTGGGGTTGGAGAATGATGGGTTGTGCAGCAGAATTAAAAGGTGAAAAGTGCTGGTTCAGAGCACTGTATTTTCTGTGGCAGAAGATGATGAACCAACTATTTTCTTAGTTGTCCTTTGATTTTCTATAGTGGGTGTCCAGGGTAGAAAAGTCATAATATCATTAACTTAAACAGGGCACTTATTTTGAAAGGGAGCTGGTCTGGTGTCTACTGCTGGCCTCTCTTTATGCTCTACATGAGACAAAGAGAAACCCASAAAGACAGAACCTGGGAAGAACAGGACCATATGCTCTTCTCCCTCCAAGTAAATGGTGTAACCACCAGTGAATGAAGTCTTATTCCTCTGCTCTCTGCCTCTGACTCTTGTATTCCAAGCTGCAGAATGATCCAGCTTGCCAGAGGAGGTTGGGAGTATGCAGCTTTCAGAAATGATAGTGGTTAAGGCAGCTCTTCTGTGTGTTGGGAAACTGCAGGTTCAAACCATTCTGCTCAAAAAGAGGCAAAGTTCTGTCTGTTGGTCTGGGATGTACATAGTGTATCAAATATCAAAGGGTATGGAAATGAACACTGTGTTTTGGAATCCCAGAATATTATACAAACACAGGTGATCTGTTTTTACCTGCTTGTAAGTGGACTTTTTCTTCACTTTGAGAGCATACCCACATTGAGATGCCAAARCTAGAGCTTGGTTGAGGGTCATTTTGGCAGAAAACCTGTAATTTTTGTTGTTTGAGCAACTAAGCTAATTAGGTTTGTTAAAAAGACAATTCTGTAATGTGCATGTGCAAGCTCTGCCTGTGCAGCTTTGCACTTTTGGTGTCTGTGGTCTCTTTTTGACCATGTTGTTGTTTGTTGGAAGTCACATAGTTTAGTTTATGACAACTTTGTTTGCCAGGCATTCCACCAGTCAGTCCTCTCATTTTTGCCTACAATAAACTGCCTTCTCTGCCTTCTCAGAGCTTTCTAAACCATTTATAGATAGGAGCATGAGGCAGAGACATCTTTAGTGCCATAGAGCGATTGCTGTGGTTTTGCTCTGATTCAGGAGAAGAATGTGATAAACTCATTAAATTAATGATTTTATATAGCTTCAGGGGGAAAAGGTAGATGGCAGCTGCAAATTTTGTCCCTTCTGTCAATGCAGTTGTTCACTGGCACATTTTTCATCTGCACCTACAATGGAGAATTCTTCCTATACCATCCTCTGGCTGGCATTGGGTTGGCATTTCCTGCCCTGTTGGACAGGTACCCCACCTCCCAAACTCACCTGAAGTATCCAGCACCCTGTCAAAGAGTGCTTGAACATGTTCCTTCACTGAGGTTTGTGAATTCCARACAGCAGAACTGCTTTCTGCTTCAGAGTTCAGTGCTGGACACAGACTGACAGCACAACAGTAAAACAAAACACTGGGGTCTTACTACAAGGTGGGAAGCAACTACAAAAAGAAAACATCCTTGGCCCAAGTTAAGAATTCTGTCAAAACACTTTAATCCCTCTTAATGTCTTAAAGTTTTCCTTAAGTTGCAACAAATCCTCATTTTCCTTATGATATTTATGAGCTGGTGTTTTTCTTGTCTGGTTTCTTAGTGTCAAGAGGATATTAAAAGCTTGTATTTAATGTTCTTTTGGTTTGTTTTTTGTGGGGTTTTTCAAGGAGAGAGATCGCTATGCATACAAGATTCATCTTCCAGAAACAGTAGAACAGTTGAGAAAATTCAATGCAAGACGAAAACTAAAGGTAAACTGAATGTAGTGTTAAAACAGTATAATTTCACAGCTTGAATTTTCTGTGATACTTGATTCATTTAAAAAGTGTTGAGAGAAATCCATGCTTTGAAGTCAGCAATAAAAYAAAAAGTTGCAGTGGGCCTTCACAGATGTTTATTGAAATGTTATATTAGAAGAGCTCTTTGTCGTTTGTTTTTAAGTGCATCGTTTTCAAATTTCAGTGCAAATTGTCTGGTATCAACCAAGGTGTATATGAGGCCTTCATCTTCAATAATTCAGTGTAATATGAATTACTGGAGAGAATCGTGCAATCACTTCTGTTATTACTGTGTTACATTTACAATAAAAGGAACATAGTAATTTTTAATRTCTTTGTGGAAGAAGAGTAAATACATATTCTTCAGTTTATCCTATTTATGTTTAACTACATACTAGTTTATTTCTAAGCCATGTTGAAAAGAATGTTAACATTTCAGCCCAAAACAACATGGTTTTCCTTCTGTTCCTGTCATGGAATGTTTAACAGAAACATTTCTGAATTCACTGAAAGGTTCCGAAAATTATGRCAGGAACCTGGAGCATTACAGTTCATGAGCTGTTTTACAGTTTGTAATAAAACTCAGAATCAGGTATTCACATTGAGCTGCTGCTTTTCATGTGGGCTGATGATGAGGATGCACAGCTGCCACAGTTCATGAGCAGCTCTTTTCTCTTAGGTGGTTTGTATATCCAGGTAATCCTTCCATTAAAATGCTATCTRGTACATTTTAGAATATGATCTGATTCCTGTTCTAGGTGCAATTTCAGATATTTCCTRGATTTCTTCCTGGGGAGGCCACTATATTTAGTTTCCTGAGCTTTTATACCTTCRTTATATTTTTTTATGCCATTTTATCCAAAGCACTGTTCTGCAGTATGTTTCATGAAATTCATCCATATTTCCATAACTGTGAGACATTTAAACCTGAGTGGTTAAAGTGTAATTTACTTGAACAAGTAAATATATGTCAGAGGAGGGGACCATTTTTCTGGGTGTGTAAATTCCCCTGTAATGCTCATTCTGGGACTCTGCAATTGTCTATATAACTGTGTTATTTTTATATTGATGTATTATAGGTGTCAAAGTATTCTAGTGCTGTCAGTGTCAAATTATGACAAGTTCTAAAGTAAAACCATAGTGTTTTGCTTTAGAAAGTGAATTTTTATTCCTGCTAATCCACTCAGTCTAGGTAAGAGGAAAAGATAAAGAGATTAGTTATTTTGTTTGCATTGTACTACAATGTGAATTCATGCCTCACAGTTATTATTTCAAAATGCATTCACATAAAGAACTGTTCTGATGAATCCCCTTGCAAAGAATATTTTTGCTGTTAATTAGTGTATGCCCAGCTCTTCTGCTAGATATGGTCACTGTGAAATGGGAGGCAGAGCTGAAGACTAGAAAATGTATTTGCTCTTCACCGAAGAGGTCAACAAACAAGAGACCTCAGGAGATTGAGTGATCCAAGGGGTCTGGAAATGTTTTGTTATCCTGCTTTGTGTAATTGAGACTGTGTGGGTATTTTTATTCAGGGGGCAGTACTAGCAGCTGTGTCAAGCCACAAATTCAACTCCTTCTATGGTGACCCCCCTGAAGAGCTGCCAGACTTCTCTGAAGACCCCACCTCCTCAGGTATTTTAACAGAAAGTGTCTTTGCTGCAGTCAGCATGTCCATACTGACCAGARTACCAAGTATTTACTCATTTCTTGAGATTCAATAAAATTGAATATTAAGTTAACATTTACATGTGAAAGGATGAATAATTTTCAGTCACAATGGCATTCACAGCTGGCAAAAATGGAGAGAAAATCTCGGCACAGTTTTAAGCTTCTACAGAAATTCTGTCTGATTTTTTTTATTTTTTAGTGTATGTACATTTAAWTACAAATAATGTTATAATCTCACATTTCTCTTTATATTCCTTGAGTATCAAAGCTTATTGAAATTTTGTCTTGAATTCTTAGGTAGGAGCAAAGCTTTAATACCTTACTCATAGTTATTTATAAAAAGAAGCCATTGTGTACCAAAGTTTCCTGACTCCTGTTTTAGAGAACAATATGACTGTGTCCTGTTTAAAGCACACTGGACAGTATTTCTGACCCCAAATCTTCAGAGAGAGACAATACACRTACTCAAAGGGGAAGATAATACTTGTGCTGTGATCTAGGCCTTGGACAGGATAGTGACCTTACCAAGCAATCCTTTTGTCCATAGCCCATATTCAKAAATTTAAATCACCTGTCAGTCCCTAAACTAACACAGCCCCGTCTTAGTTATGTATCTTAATTTTGAGATAACATTGCTCAAAATATTTCCAGTGCAAAAGTCCRGGTTGGTTTGTCTGATCTAAAATTAGGATTTAGGATCATTTTAAATGAACCTTTAAGAAAAACCTAAGACCAAAACGACCGTCTTTAACTTTTCTAAACAATTTAGGAGTACTGGCAGAATATTTTAGCTATATAATGACTTCTCTAGAAGACATTTCAGGAACTTAATTGCGTGTGTTGATCTGCTGTGTGATAATTCTCTGTCCCAATATTTTTATAGGTGAGAAAATTATGTATTGACTGCATATATTAATTTTTTTTCCTTCTATTTAATTTAAGCAAGTAATTTTTATAAATTGTTTCAATGTCATTAATATAGGAATGATATGCCCCATAAGAATGGGAGCAACTTTTCTTGGTTGAAATTCTTCAATTTCACTTCTTGGAATCCAACTTCAAGTCCCATAGAAATTAATGAGAACCTCAGATCTTTTATTGCAAATGGATAATCAAAGCCTCATGGCTTAAGTTCAGCCACACAGCTTTTGGATACTTGTACTTGCAGTTAAGGATCCACCTTTCTTTTAAAGAAAGAATAAGTYAGTTTTACTTCACCTAGAACTACTTGCAGTGCCTTAATTTTTGTTTCCATCTACTTCCCCCATTTCAGTGGTGAATGGCCACCAACATGACTGGCAGTGGCAACTTTCCTAATCTGGAAACAGCAGTTCTGCTTTCCAGTTTCAGTCTCACATCAACAGGACATGTGTCTTCCTCAGAGTGATGTAATTGCAGATATCACTATACAGGAAAGTTCCAAGTTCTATTTTTTTCTGCTCACAGAATACTAGAACCCAGTGGACATGTAAATTGTACAGAATATCTGTGCTGGATCCATTGCTAGCTTGTGTTCATCTCTGAAATAACTGAAACAAAAGCTTGGAATTCTCAGGAAAGCAAAGTTACTTTCTAGCCTGACATTGTTGATCAAACTGATGGGGGATCACAGTGATCAGGAAACCATCCTAAGTGGATATTTTGAATATGTTTCTCTGACCCACTACTTTAGCTGACAAAATATTTAATATTGAACACTAAGCCTTGCAAGAAAAGACTCTACAACTCTTTTAGCTTTCTCTTTCAGAGATTATAACATTTCAGCTGAAATTGCTAGATACTGAAATCTATTTTGTTTCCTCTTCAGAAGTAYGCTAATAGTATTTTCAAATACTTCTGGCTTGGAGGATGGGTSTTGTGATGATTCTAAACCAAACTAGTTTGGAGAAATTAAAACTCAAGAATTGCAGTAGAAACTTGATTATCTTAAGGTTATTTAAGTTTCCTTCCTAGTACCTCATAATGTTATTCCAGATCATAAACTCTTAATGAAGACCATTTAATATTTTAAATGTGGCTGCCAATTATTCCTCCCATAAAATTTCATGAAGCCTGTCACTGTAATTAAATGGTTTGTCAGAAACAGGCAAATACAGAACTCCTACAGAGATAAATATACAGATATATAGATGCTTATTAGGTTATGCAAATCACATTTCCTATCTTCTAGGGCTTTCCAAACACAGAAACAGAAAAATTCAGTTCTCTCTTTTTACCCAGTTAATCTAGAGGTGTTCTTTCTCAAAGTTCAGTATGGAAACCTGGGGCTGCTAGAACCTTGGAGCATCTTTCTCTGCTACCAGAGGGTTATCCCAGGATGGGAAGGCGCTGCAGGCAACCAGTCAGATGACTTCTGTAGATGCAGAATCACAAAGGATCTTCTTGTTAGAGGGTTTTCAAGTGAAAGTCAGAAAATTGCATAGCTAAAGTAGATTGGAATGAACAGAGATAAATTTTGTTTAAGGTCAATCAGKTTTTTTTTCTGTACACATCTTCCTTTCCTTTGTACAGTGTTAACAACTCTTGGTTCCAGCCACTTGCTGACCACTGGGTGGTCTGTTTCCTCTTTTGTCAGCAACCATCCTCTCAAAAACTTGAATTAATCCTGCTACCATCCTGTTGGTAACATGGCAAAAACCAGTCTTGCTGAATGTTGAGTGCAATAAAACCTTTTAAAATACTTGTAAACTACARTGCTGCTTTATTGCTGACAGTCTGTGTTCAGTAACTTCTCCAGCAAAGCCACCAAGCAGCTCAGCTGACAAGCTTGCTGCAAATGGTTTTCTCTAGAATGTGAAACATCTGACTTTCAGGTTGCCTATCTTTAAGACATTCTACAATGTGTRTTCCCCAAGGCAGCAAATGTTTTGGATATTTTTAATATGCTGTAACAAACATAAATCAGAAGTTAGCAATCAGCAGCCCTGAAGGCTAAATCTGTCACAGGAGAAAGACTGGTCCAGTAGGAAGTATTTGAAGTGGACCATGAAATCCATAAGGTGCCAGGGAAATTCACAGCATTTTCTCTCTGCTGCCCTTCCCCATCTGCCTCCCTCTCTTTCCCTGCCCAGTGCCTGACCCTCCTGATTGCACATTAGCTCTAGACAGGATTTCCTCTCCTTCTGTCATATGCTGGCCACTTGTCCCCCAGCAGAATGTACAGACATACAGTTTTCAAGTGTTTTCATAACAGTGCCTCAGGCTGGGAATGAACAGCACCAATGTAAAGCTTTTAATTTTTCCTCCTTTTGCTTCTTGGGGTTTGACTTGAGAAGCTGAATTGAGGATGACTGTTTCATATGGGGTGTTAAGTAGATTCAAAATGGTTATGTTTTCAGGCCAACAGTTAGAAAAACTGATAAATTGAAGAGGTTTTTTTATAAACTTATGTTTCCAAAAGCTTTTTGTAGCCACATTTTCAGAACCCAGTCAATGCTGGAGTTAAGCTAGTGGATAGCCCATAGGCTTTGGAAAACTGCGTAACTGAGTTTTAATTAAAGCAACCCTTACCTTTTGGTTAAAGGCTGTTACTCTCTGATGTCTGCTGGAATTGCTTGGTCTGTGGCACACATTTCTGGACTGTGACTAAGAGGTTTCAGAGCAGCTTTTTGCCACAGACAGGTCTGGATTCCTGTAAGGGATCCTCAAGCTGTGCTTTGGGGTAACCTCAGAGCAAGAAAAGAGCCTGAGTGGCCAAATGTGCTCCTGCATCTGTGCTGAGCAGTGGCAGTGCTGCAGTATTTCCTGCATTCATGTCAGTGCTGGGCTCTGTGGTCACTCTGGAAGCAGATAAACAGAAGCAGAGTTTTGCACTGCACACAAAGCAGCCACACTGAGGCTCCTTCAGTGCTTCTGCCTCGTTTTCTCTGCACACAGCATTTTTGCAAATGCTTTTTGGTATTTTGTGTCAGGATTGATGTGTGCAAATTGAAATTTTCATCCTTTTCTATTTTGTCAGACTCTGTGTTGTCATGGCAAATGAGAAGTTTTTAACAGTGTGAGATCTTGATTTTCAAATTTGATAATAAAAATGGGAATAAAGCTAAATCTCTTAGGTCTTCAGAGCAAGGTCAAACAGCACAGATACAGACAAGTTGTGAGCTCACTGTTTCCAACATACATGAAGGTAGCTGGACTCACAAGTCAGAATGGTTACTTGTTTTATGGGATTTAGAATTCATTAAATATTGTCAATACAAGCCCATATTAAAACCCATCAGTTTCATCAACAGAAGTAAGAAAAAAACCCACTTTTGTTATGCAAAAATTAGCATTGATTTTGTAAATATTTGCAAAGGGTGTTCCATAACATTTTAAAATATGAATGCTTGGGGGGAAAAAAAACTACATTCACCTTGTAAGTGTTACTAATTCCTTTGCTAGGATTACAAGCACAGCTGTCAGTTTTGAGATCATGAGTTTGTGTGTTTCCAACATTCCATTATTAACTTGATGATTTTTCAGCTATTGATTCTTTGCTCTGATATGTTTAAAATTTTTTAAAAGGGCATAAAGACGCTGTTAATTAAAAGCAATAAAGAAGTGGTTGCATTTCTAAATGGTTCACATAACATTTTTCACTGAAACTTGTGATTTCAATATGACATTGCTAAATTTTGCTTACTAAGTATATTAAGATGTTATGCATCATTTGCAGTATGTTGAATTATTTTATCATTTCAACTCTTAAAATATTTTTACTAAAAAATCCCTTTTTGTCCATGAGTTTTTTTAAACAGTTTAGCCAATGTTGGGAAAAGTCTGGTATTAATAGATCTCTAGCACTGCATCCATGTGCTGCCTTCCCAATGCCAAGTGTTTGTTTTCCTCCCATCCCAGTCTGCCAGTGCCATTTGCTTCACACATAGAAAATCCATATTAAAAACTGGGGGAATCCTTGTCACTTTATTGAGACTATTTTGTGGCTAAATTAGTCTGCTAGGTTGCAGCTTTATAAATGGCTTGTTCTGAAATCTTCATACTGTTTGTTGTTTGTCCAAACGCTGCCTTCCTTCTAGGACTTCTAGCAGCAGAAAGTAGGTATCCCTTTGTTTTCCTTTAAGGCATATCAGTCAGCTATGGTGTGTGTCTTTGCATGTTTAAAAATCTGCTTTCTTTTGCTTCTCTTTGCTTTTTTGAGTTTTAATACTGCCTGTTCAGACAAAATTATATGGTATTGACTAAATCTGTCTACAGTGTAATATATAATCAACAGTATAATTAAGCAGAAGGATGATTTCCAGGGAATTCTGAAGGTTCTAATWTAGAGGCAGTATTAAAATTACCTGAGTTTTGGGGTTTTTTCCCAATATTTAATATTTGCAACACAACTGAACTAAAATTTAATTTTCATTGAATTGATAAAGTATATTTTGGGTTTGCATTTTCATTCCAAAATTGTTTTCATGGACTAATGTTTGCTTTTTTTCTTTCTACTACCAAACATATACTGTAATATTAGTCAAATACTATGTTCTTGCTCTCAGCTTGCATGAACTTTCTTGATCCTTCTGTGTTGATGTGTTACCTGATCTATGCATATGCCATGAGGATATGCATACACCTGATTTCAATAACTATCCWAAATGTGTTTCCTCAATGAAGGAATGTTGTTGGCATGTAGGGAGGAGGTTGTTCTGCAAGGCATCTGCACACTTTGTGAGAAACTGAGACCACAAGCATTTCTAAAACCTGCAGACTATACTARGCGGAGGAGAAGCTGTGAAATTTTAGACCCTTTGATACAAACCACAACCATTTCAAAAACAACTAATTCAGCAAAACTAATTCCCCAAAAACAAGCTATAGAAAGTGGGGGTTTCCTGCAGCAGTTTGAGACTTGTAGATTAACAGCTCTGCTTCTGTCCTAGGTCAGGACATGTCAGCAGGACATGTGTCCCTGTCTCCCCATCTCTGATCAATCATGGATTTTGTCGTTGGTGTTGTTTGGTTTGATTTTACAGATTGTGGGGGAAGTTGTTCCTTTTCCTCCTATTTGCCCATCTCAGAATGCCTGTCCAGTAACATGAGAGTGAAAGTTCAATGAATTTTTGTATAAAAGTTTTGTGATAGTATTATTTTTAAGCAGTTGTAGGGGGGAAGAAAAAAAAACCTCATACAGAGCCTGTTCCATGATTGTTGAGTTTTCGTTCGTGCATRGAGACTTTTCTTCCACAAGCTGACTTAAAAGGGTGTGCTGCTGTCATGCTGGTCAGAAGGGGGTTTTTAGATATTTTTGCAATGAAGAAGAAAAGGATCTAAGGAAGGGATAGTGAATGGCATTCAGCTATTAAAATATTTATTTGTTTTGTTACATGTGAGTGCACTTAGATGTAAGCTGTAAAACAACACTTCTCCTTGTTTCTTTGCCAACAAACTAGACTGGCTTCTSTCTTATCTGTGGTTGGATTTTCAGTGAGGGGTAGCTGGGACAAAGAGTTAAACTATGTGAAGGTGCCAAGTATAGAGACAGGAGAAAGTGGAGCCTTGCCCACTCTCAGTGCCCCTGTGTGTGCAGGATGAAGAAGATCTCTCTTCAAAATTAAACATCAGTTCCTTGCTGCCCTCTTTGTCCTCTCCCCCACCACTTCCTCTTCCCCTCCATCCTTTGTTGTTTTCCATACATAGTACTCTCCTCTGTATTCCTTCTGCTGTTTGGAAACAATCTCTTGTTTTCTTGTTTTCTTTTTTTATTTTCTTTATTTTTCTTTTTTCCTTTGTTTAGCCTCTTTCTCCCTGTTTTTCTCTCCTGCACCTATTTCCTTTAGTTTCTTTTCTGACTTTACATGCCTTTCTCTCCTTTCTTGTATTCCTTGGATGTTTGTACYTTCTTTATTGTAGCTGTAAATCCCAATACCCTTCCATTGCACCAGCAGTCWTCTTTCTGAATTGTTGTTGTCATCTCCATAAGCCTCCATCTTTCTAGCTCTCTTACTACACTCTTCCTGATTGTTTTATATACATGCAGTAYATGTATATACATATATTTCTTTTATCACTGCATTTGCTTCCCAGTAGCATTCACAGAACTGTGTGCATGTAGGAGCTTATTTGTAAAGTTACAGGGTGTCTAAACTTCACTGTTTGATTTCAGTCCAAGAAGGAAGAAGTCATGAAATGCCATATAGCTCAAATATGAGCAGGACAGAGCCTTTACTTGCCTTACGTGTTAATTACACTGCTGTGTATATGTAAAACATGGATCTGCCACCTTGTTTTAAACTATTATAATCATGTACATGTATGGACCTGCTTTGGCTGTCATCTGTTCCTGCAGAGTCAGTTGCTCTGGAATACAGTGAACAGCAAAGAGCAGCAAATTACTGTGTGAGATCAGAGGCATCTCAGCTCCAGTGATTCYTGCAGATGTTGTTAGAAGTGATGAAGAGCAGCTGGTCCTTAGCTGGCTTTCTTTAAATCTGAGAAGTTACATCAGTTGAAGTAGTGGAAATGCCTGCACTTTATAATAATGCCCAGGCTTGGTTTTTTGTGAGGTTGTATCTTGTGACTTCATTTTGTGATTCTAATATTTGATCTCTCTAAAATTTAACAATTTCTGATGATTTTTCGTCTTTCCTTGCTGGATGTACTATCCTCAGACCTCTTYACAAACAAAATAAAATGTAAATCCTGCCTTTTGAAATGCCTGTGCTTTAAGAGCCAGGATTGGTCTTTTCATTTCATTTCCAGTAGCTGCCCATGAGAAGGCAGCCACAAGATGAGGCTGAGAGAAATCAGCTTCTGTTCATTGTAGATTGGCTGGCTTAAGGACTGCACTGTGATATATAGAGAAATTGCAAATGACAGCAAAGCCTTGCTTAGTCATTTAAATACCACTGTAAAATCTTCAAGACAATTACTTACCTCCTATTTACACAACATAAAGAATAGTTAAAAAGCCAGTCAAATAAAGATAGTTTATAAGAATGAACAGGGTACAAAGGAGTGGCCGGTGTCATGAACTTCATTTTATGTGGCTCTGCAAATCTTAAGAGATTTAGATTTTGCCAATGTCTCTTTCATAAAAATTGCTAATAGTATAATGGTTTTTACAAGTTCTTCTGCAGAGTTATTTCCTGGCTTAGTAATTGCAGGAGAATGGCAAAAGGTGTTTACAGTTTTGTGTTTAAACAATGTCAGGCTTCTTGAGTTCTGGGCTTTCATTACCCAGAAATGAGTTTATGACTGATCCAAGACTTAAATGAGTATTTGTAATCTTCAGTGTTAARAAATAAATCAAGGAGTTCTTTTGCCCTGTGTCAGAATGTGTTTGCAGTCAGGATGTAGTCTGTGCTTAGTAGCAATATCTGAGTCTCTTTACCTAAACCCTTTATTCAGTTKTACAGTGTAACAGATCACATGTCACATGAAAAGAGGTTCCTAATTCGATTTACTGCCTGTTACATAACCAAGGGAGCCAGTTATACCTCCCTGGTGTGCTGAGAAGCCTCAGAAAATCAAACTTTTGGGAGGCTTTGTACTGGGGAGACACATGACTGCTGCAGAATATGTGGGCAATTCTTGGAATAGTACTTAAAATTCTCTTTTATGCTGTTCTGGAGAGAAGTAARCAACTCCTCCCTACCTTTAAAGTTCAGTTTCTTTAGTCAAACCACCTGTTSCAGACTAGAATAGCTGGATGTTATAGTAACAACACTATTTTACCAAAGCTTTGCCTACTTCCAGCCTGAAGAACCTCTGTCCATAGCAACTTCAGGTGCGCTGTATGACAACCACAGACTCTAGAGACAGAATTCAGCTGTAACAGAAAASTATTTCTCACTGGCCATCTCCAAAAATGAGGTGGCAGAACCTGCCCAAAATGCCCATGGTAACTGTGCACTGCATGAAGAGAAATTCCCAAGTTTCTGCCTCACAAGGCAAAAATGTGTCTGGTAGATAACAGATCTGCCTCAGTAGGCAGAAAACTGCTCAATTCATCTCTGTCTTCTCAGAAGTAATTGGGTATCATCCTTAAGAAGTCATTCCACTAACTGTAAAAGCATTTTATGTACTAGTGGTGACTGCAGGAGACTGTCATAAGCATTCTAATGTGATTTTTCCTCTTTTTTATATATGACAGCTCATAGTTTTCAACTTTTCACAGTTAGCAGTCCCCAGRAAACTCTCAATAGCTGCAGCCATTCTTTCTTAGGTTTTCTGTTGGGAATACAGGGAAGACAAGGTTGTGTGCATGGCCCAGACTGTCCCTGCTCCTTTTGACACTGAGGTCATTTACTGTGCATTTACAGGAGGATCCACAATCTTCTCACAGAACCATGTTTGGTGTGGATTTTGTTACTGTTTCTGCAGAGAAGAGTCTTCTATTTATATCACTGGAATTGCAGCCTTTCCTGTGCAATTGGATCTGTTTTTGTAGTAACTTAAGGTGCAGGGTGAGATTCATCTCACCCAAAAGTTGGGGCTCCTTGAAAATTCTGGGGCAGTGAGCAGCATTTTCTAACAGAGTTTACTTTATGGAGTCTTAAAAAAAAAATGAACATAGCCAGTTGTGTTAGTCAACTTCCTGGTTTTTCTTGCCTTAGTAATATTTATGCATCATTCTAATTTTCATGTTTCTAGATTGTCTGTAACTGCTACAGACCATRAGAAGTCTGAGATTTTATCTTGTATGAGTGTAATAATTCACTTAAGTCCTTTATCATCTGTGAAAAGGTTAAAATGGGTTCACTTCCAATGTTGAAAAGAGGTTAAATCCTATTTCAAGAGGATATAAGTTTTAATTATAAATATTGAGTGCCTTGACACTTTCCCCAAAGGTTAGAAATTCAGCTTAAACATGAGTCTTTTAGAAACAGCTGTGCTGTAATGGTTAGTTAACTTCATTTTATGTAGTATCTCTTCACTGAATTTAAAACTCTTCTGAAAGGAACTTTTAGACATTTTTAACGGATGTCTGTAACAAAGAGAGTTTAGGTGTTYACAAAAATTCCTGTAAAATTGTTCTGTCACTTTTTTTAAGCACTAACATGTTGTCAGTATATTGCTGCTATGCCATTTGCTCATGCAGGTGCACATTATTTGTAAATTAGTGAAGGGCATGGCAGTAGGTGAAGCATAAGATTATAGGTAAAAATAAAAACATAAGGTAAAAACTGTCATTTGGGAGATTAACAAAGTSACTGTCAGAAAGTCTCATCAGATTTCTTAAGGACATTCTTGGAAAYTTTACTGTACAGCCTTCTATTCCATGTGACCAATGGACAGGAGAAAAAAAAGACCTAATGATCAAACCCTATTTWTTTTTAATTCCCAAATATTCAAGAGGTTGAGATGCAAATATTGAAAAATCATAACTTTCATTTCTATTTCAAAGCCCTCAAAGTATTCYRCAAAATAAAGTTTGCAAAGGAAATAATACTGTCAAATAAGGAATGTGGTGGTCCAGAGCATTTGGTGTTTCASAGTAACACAGCACTGCAGGCAACTTTGAACACCCTTCTTACTGGTTCCAGATTTGGCTCAGGTTTGGGGATTATGGGCAACACTGAGCAGTATCAGAGACTCTTAAGATCCCCCTGCCTCTGAARTGAATCTTCTCTTGAGTTTTCCTTAAATACCCCAAATACACASAAAGGGCTTTGAACCCTGAAAAAGAGACTTTGCTTGAAAATAAAAKAATTCAAACTCTGAGCGTGAAAAGAGCAGAAATAAAAGAGAATTTTAACACATCTTCTTCTGCCAACTGGATGCTGGAAAGTCAAGCACTTTCCTTCAAGCTTGGAAATCTCTAATTCCATCAACCTGTAACTGATGTGCTGACCATGGAAAGGAAACAGTGMAAGGAAACAGTGCAGTCCTTTTGGGGTCCCTGGGTAGGTTTTTTCCTTGCCTTTGAGGCTTAGCTGTGGTCTCTCCATCTTCTTACCAGCAGATCCCCAGTCCTTATAGTCTGGCAGAGGGATGTRGATGGTTCTTTTCAGCTGAGCATTCTTGTTCATTATCAAAGAGGAAGCAAATTTTTCTCATTTTTCAGCGCACCCGACTTCGTGCACAGCAACTACTAAAAGTAAAACCGTTTGTTTTATTTGCTGACAGCCACAGATTTTTAAAAGAACATAAATTAGTCCATCAAATAGGTGTAAGTATTCAGACACACTTGATGGGAGAGAGCTAAGAAGTTTTATTGTTCCTGAGACATGAGTTGTGAGTGAGGGGGATATTGATTGTGGTTCTCAAACCTTGTACAGAGAACTGTGAGGAGAATTTTAGGCTGAGGTTTGTACTGAATGTGATGCAAGAGTTTCTAGATTTGTAATTTATTTCTCCTTCTAAGCCATGAGGTTGCAAGTCTTGTATAGTAGTTTTTGTGTATTTTGTTGTGTTTATTCCACYTTTTCAAGACTTTCAGAGAAATAATTAAACTTTTCCTTGTGTGGTTTAGTTGGGTATATTGTTTTTATTACATTCTGAAAATGCAGTACAGAAGACTTTGAGTTGAGGAGGGCTGGTAAGAATTGTTCATGCAATAGAAGATAAAATTTCAAGGAATGCAGTAATTTTTTTAGATGTTATCTATCTTGTCAAAAAGACACAGGCAAACGTATAAGTAAACAGAATAAGCATATTGATGAGAAATTAGTGAAATAGAGAATGTCTAGAATTCAGTATCCAGAATTAAGAATTTATTTATGAAAAAGCATTCAGTTGTTCACTGCCAGACCACCAGCACTGCTGCAGACTCTCACTGGATTTGCTGCCTCTTACCAGATGCTTTTACCACAGTGGAAAAAGTGAAGACATGATTCATGGGTGTTGGAATAAGCCCAAGTTGGCATCCTAGCAAAGCACACAGGTGGCAGCCACCACTGATACTCTGATTTTTRGACAAGTTGTTTCACACAGAACGACTGTGGAGTGGTTTACTGTGGGTTTGTGTTGTKTTTCTTTGTCCTCTCAGCTGAGAGTTCAGCTTTTCCTCATGGACTTGCACCTTCCACAATGCCTCCCATTTCTCCTTTTTGTCTCCATAGCTCTCACTTCTCTCTCACCCCCATGCCATATAAAAATCATCCCCATCATCCTATSACCCAAAACCATGCCCTGGTGAAAAAGCAGGGTAATAGCTGGGTAGGAGATAACCAGGCAAGCAGGACAAACAGAACAAAAACACATTACAGCCTTTTTTGTCCCTCAGGATTCAGCTGTCAGGTGTTTCTCCTTCTTCCCTCCTTTACCCCAGTGCTGATTTAAAGAATATTTGTGAAAGCATTGGTTCTTCCTGATTATACCAATGTTTCAGATTTGATTTCAAAATAATTCTTACTGATGTTTCAAAATTTTACAATCTGTATTTGAAATTGTCTGGCAGTTCAAAAAGAGAAGTGAAGGTTGGGATGGGAATGGTGAGGACAGGCCAATAATCCAAGTGGCTCCGTGAGACGTTGTTGGAAGCAAGGCTAAAATAGAACAAAGCTGAGCTTAATAAAATCAGGTTTTAACCTCTCTCCCATTAAGCCATTTCTTATGTATAATTACATTATCTGTGAGCACTTTTGATGTGTGTAAAATTTATTCAGTGAATTTTCCTGTTAAAACTCCAGCTTTTTTAAGCTCCTATTCCAGTTGTACCAGATGAATTGAAAGTTTCCTTTTCCAAAGTTCAGTTTACCATGAGCCTTTGCTTTATTGATTCTTTTTTCTCTTTTTTTYCCCTGTCTGTTACCCCATAGGAGCAGTCTCACAGGTGCTGGACAGCCTGGAAGAAATTCATGCACTTACAGACTGCAGTGAAAAAGATTTAGATTTTCTTCACAGTGTTTTCCAGGATCAGCATCTTCACACGTTACTAGATGTAAGTTTTCTGGGATAAAAATTTGAATGTGTTCATCTATCTGTTGTTCATTGGGTAATATTTTATTTTATCCTGAGCATGTTCCCTTTTCTTGTTTGACACCAAAATCAATTTTTTTTGGTTGTAGAATGTAAGAATCATCCAGCACTTTATGCAAAAATACATTTTTAGGACTGTAATATAGAGTATTGTAGAATGTGTGATTAATAATTGTAGTTAATAGGTTTGCTTTAAAATAATTCATCAGAATAAAAAAATTTTAAAATATTTTTTTCTTTTAATAAGCACCAGATTTTAGTTTTTATTTTAAACATGAATTGCAACTTTATAACTGTACATATTCTATTATTATTAACATTAAATGTATTAATGTTAGGCCAGTTCTGGAGATATTCTTACAAATATGATTTTTTTTTGTGTGATGCACCAAGGTATGCTCATTTCTCTTTCACACTTGGACATGGTATGTAATAGGCTCAGTCATCTAAAATCTGTATTTCTCTGTGGTTCTGGAGAGCTGCTAGTCCATAAGGCAGCAGTGTCTTACAGGAGTGCCAAAACACTCACTGAATGACAAATTCAAAAGCCCATCATGCTGTCAGTGACTTTGTATCTGCACAGCACTGAGGTCTAAAATAAAAGTCAAAAAAGGCAGCAGAAAAAATACTTTCCCTGATGGTTTTTTTTTCTGGGCTATGTGGATACTTCATGYTGAAGACAGAGGACTTGCTTTTAGGGAAGAGCAGCTTTTTCTAAAGCAATCTACACCTTGCACTGAGAAAAAACTCCAGATGGAACCAAATGCACAGGGGCACCTTGGCAGGTGCTGTGACACAGCAGTGGCACATCTGCAGAGCAGAGCAGCTGGCACTGAGGAGCCAGGGCTGCCAGATCTGTGTGTTTTGACTGCTTTTATTTTATGCCAGTTGTGCTGCAGTCCTGGGGGCTGAATAGCCACTGGTAGGTGGACAGCATCTTTTATTTTAATGTTGTTTGAGGGAAATATGCTCTGGTAACAGTGTACAGTGAAAATTAAAGAATGGTAGGTGGGCATAATGAGATTAATTTAAAATATGCACTCCTGGATCAAACCATAATGTTTGTGTGATCCACAGGGATGATGACCTTTTTAGTACAATGTCTTAAGCTGAATAGCTCAGTGAATATCACAAATCTAACAAGATGTGTGTGTTTTTCACTTGGGGAAAGAGCCACAGGAGTAGGAGTCATCCAGCTGCCTGATCTCTAGGTAGATGATGRTGTTTGTAGAGACTTGAGAGAGTTCCTGCAAAACTGTTGAATGCTCTGGTTCCTCTGTGCAGCTTTGCAGGAGCATGAGCTGAATGTCAACAGTGCCACAGGTCCTGTGGTGTCCAGACTCTTTTAAATGTAGTGAATGATTTGTACACTTGTTACAGTTTGATCAGTCACTTGAATTCTGTGCATTCTTGAAGTTGAAGGCATTCCAGTCTGGAAGTGGCCCCAGCTGCTGGGTTCTGAGCTGGCCTGAGCACAAAGCTGCTGGCACAGCTTACCCACAGCACTGCTGCCCCTGGAACTGGAGCATCCAGAGATGGGGATGGCTGCTAAGTGATGGTGGCATTGCCCTGGCACAACGCTGCACTTCTCATCTTTGTTCTCTGATAACTGTTTATGCATTTTCCATTAACAGTCATTGGATAAAATTATATGAAGCATACCAGAGGAAGGGACTAGGAGCTCATGACTTCCTGGTTGCATCTCCAACAACTCATCTTTGCAATTTGTATTAAAATATGTATTTTTTCCCTCTTTAAGTTTACCTAGCTTGTGTCCCAGATGCTTAAATTACTTTTTATATGGCATGCTGCAGTACAGAAAGGTGCTCAGTTAATATGAACAAGAAATAAAAAAGTCTGGAGAGGAGTRGAATAAAATGAGTGTAGTAAGAACCAAAAATACTTGTGTCACTCGTGTAGAAAAGTTTTAGATATTTATTAACCATTATTGTGTTATCTTATAACTTCTTGGGCTTTGGTAAACCACATGGCCTTAGTTTGRGTATTTTTCAGGATGACGGGTCTGCCAGACATTAAGTCATGCTTCTGCAATGCTTTTGCTTTTTTCTGCTCTTGACAGTACCAGTCAGGTTCCTAGTACTTCATTCATGACCTGGTATTGCTGTAATGGTCTGTTGTAGCTTTTCAAATAAGAAACACCAGCAGTGAATTAGTACTATTTTCACATTCTTCATCACAATCATTCTCATAAACAGAAAGGGATGCATTTAATTGCACCTTATAAAGATATCTATGAGAACAAAATGACATCAAAAAGCATTTTTCTTTTATTATGTTATGTGGAAGGGCAATGATAGAATCTTCCCAAGGATACTTTGGTTAGAAAAATAGAAACTAAAATTCTGAAACAGTGCTGTGCCCTGAAATACATCTTTTAAAGCCTGAAGCAAGTTTCAGTATTATTTGAAAGGAGCTTTTTCGTGTCAGTAACTTGCATGTGGGAGATTGATTTCTGGTTTTGTATCAATACTACTCCAATTTCTTTCTCAGGAAAAATCACCAGTTGTACTTGGATGAAGTTCTGTCGGGGAAACTTTTTATTCCTCTTAAAGTATTTGAGTTTACTGAAGCCTCCAGACCAAGTAACCTATAAACCATTATATCCCACTAAGTAGGAATTTTCTGTTCTGTTGTGAAGTTGTGGCTGTCACTTTGCATTAAATACTGTTCCTCTTCTGTGGCCATTTTCCACAGTTAAATTTGTTCTCATGTTCCTACTCTTGAGAAAGAGTTATCCTTATTTTTAGATTAAGCACATGATGGTAGATCATGCCTACTGCTGAAATATCTTATTTTGCCTCTGAAATAACATTTTCTGAAGGCCAAGAAAGAAAGAACAATCTTTTTGTTAAGGGTGCAAGTTACCCATGTGTTGGGTTTTTTTCAGACTACAAAATAGAAATCTTCTTTCTCAGTAATTCATTAACTTGGGTGTTATGAGGGCAGGCACCTCTGAAGGCCACAGAAGGCATCATCCTATTGATTGTTTTTAATTTATTAATCTGTTTAGGTAACTGTCTTAAGGCTCTCTTTCAATTTACTTGGTGGCCAAAAGTCTTCAAAACAAGGGAAAAAAGGTGCCAACTGCTTAGAAAGTASTTAATCACTCTCAGCCAGATTCTGCAATACAGAAGCATGTGCTGATGTGGGTTTATTGAATAGTTTCATTGTGTGTTTTTCTCATCATTTTATAGAATCCTATTATTTGTGTTGAGTGGGTTTTTTCCTGCACATAAGGTTCACATTTCATTATTAAAAACTTAATTGTGTTTACTGCAGAGTAAAGAAAAGGCCGTTCTAGAAACAACCATCTAGAAATATTCACTGCCTAAAAAAAATTATTGTTTAATAATTGATTTGTTTTTGTGGGGGGTTTTTGTGGTTTTTTTTTTTGTTTAAGTAAAAGAGTAACTTTGGTTTGGACAGATTTTTCTTTTCTCTTGCTTTGTTAAATGTGTTATGATCAAAATTTTGATGACTGCTGTAGGACATTTCTCTGTGTCACTTAGAAATGTCTGGATTTATGACTATATAAAGCTTTATAGTCTGTTTCATTCCAGTATCCAATTTAGATGATAAAGAATGCAGTACAGTATATAAATAACTTTATGGAAAAACAGAGTTAAATTTAAGTAGTGAAAGCAGTTTTTTATTACCATGGACAGATTTTTAGAAGCCTTATCAAATGCTTGAATTAAATTCTTTTTTATTGACTTTCATGAAAGACATCCTGGGAGACACTGCTGTCTTGTGTTAGCAGTACTGATAAAGAAGTTGGAAAGAATTGTAAGAGGTTACTAATTTTGGGGGTTTTTTACTTCAATTATTATTTGTTAAAGTCTAGTGGTGTTCAAGGCTGTGCTTAGTGGGGTAGCATTTTATCCACGATGTTTCATCTCAGTCAGTGCATCAAAGGAATTCTGCTCAGATGGAAACCCAGGAGCTGCTGCTTGGTGCAGCTGCCTGCCCTGAAGGAGATCAGAGACATCATTCTCCTGTGCTTTGGTCACCTCTGCAGGGCCCTGGCTGGGCTGACTCTGAATGCAGATGTCCCTCAATTTACAAGTGAGATTTTCACCCAGCAGGAGAACAATATCAGCTTTTGTGTRACTGGGGCCTCTCTGCTGGCTTTGTCTGCATCTGTCTGTCCCAAGGCAGAGACAGTTCTCTAGGCTGATGTCTTTTGGCTGTTAATTTTAAAAGTTTGTTACATTATTTTCATAGATGGGATCATTGAGGTAAGTTTTCAAGAAAGTTTATTTTACTTTTTGCTGGCTTAATACATTACACACATATGGTTTTAACTAAATGARGATAAATACATTTTGCACTGGCCATTTATATCATATCTATGTGTGCAGCCACTTTTTCTAGTTTAATTTATATTTACAGTGCATATATTTAAGGCATGCTGATTTCTCAAGAGAATCTCACTTCTGTGTCTCTTATCCTTTGCTGCTTATGGTAGTGTTTCACAGGAACCTGCATCTGTGCACACTTCAGAGTTCCCTTRGGATTTCTTTTGAACTCTGTCATGCAGACAGATTTCGTCCTGAAGTCCAGACTTTTAAGGAAACATATTTTCTCTTTTGCTAAAATGAATGTTGTTGGAACCTCAGTTTAGCTTCTTACATGGTTGGCTAAAGCTTTCTGCTGGGTTTATTTTGGTTTGTTCTGTTTACCCTCCCARGCTGGATGTCGGCACAGTAAATTTGAAAGACCTTTGTAAAAGTTGCASTTATTCAGCAGTGTCCAGGCAGGGCTGATGCTATAGTCCTCTGCTTAACAATATTTTAAACTCTCCATGCATTTATCCCTGATCTGCTCTTTTTTGAGCAAAGTGTATTATTTTAACAATTGTAATATATACTTTATAATTTTAAAAAGGGAGAGGAACAAAAACCTTTAGATTTTTCTCTTCACGTTGCTTTCATTTCCTTTTTTCTTTTATTTTAATTCATAAATAGACTGGTGGAATATCTGTCATATGATGCAGAAAATAAAACTAGCAGATGTGTATAGAAAGCTTAAATATTTTCCTAGATCATCCAGTTTTACTGTGTTTTGATTTGAATAGAATGATTTTATATGTGAATCACATAGTGTGTTGTGAGWTTTTTTGGGTGCTCGTTGGTCCCTACTCTCTTGAATACTGATTTTGTTAGCACTTATAGGAGGAACATGTTTTAGTGAAACCTGAATGCTTCTCTTTTGCACAAACAGACCACAAAGTGTGTTATGGATGTCTTGCTTAAAATCCCTCAGACCATGTTATGCTTAARTGAAATATTACTTTATCATTTTTAAAACACATTGTTTTCATATTTTTAATTGTCCTTTATTTCATATCATTGTAAGACAAAAACACATGGAAAATATTTGTTWAAAAAAAAAAAMCAACCAGAAGAAAGTATGTTGGCAGGAAGGCACCTTGCTATTTGGGGAATCAAATCTGGCTTTTATCCCAGAGCAGAGGCAGTGTGCTCAGCCCCAGGAGTGGGAGGGACTGTCCCACACTGCAGTGGGAACTCCTTTCCCAGGCAATAGAGACAGAACAATGGCCAAGCCTTAGGGAGAACTGGGGAGAATTCCTTCAGAAGGTGGGCTGGATCGTCACCACCAGAGCAGTGCATTTGTTCTCCAACAGGTAACTTCTCTGGAAGCTCTGTCTGAAAGAACACAAAAAGCAGAGGCTATCCTGGAATTCCTTCTGCATCATTTCATAAACATTCTGTAAAATACTTTCAATTTTCATCTTCCATTGTACCTTTGCATTTCATTTTCTCTGCTGYTGGGATAGGTGGATCACTTTGCCACTCAGCATCCTCTCGTTGTTTTCTTGTTCTTCCTGTTCCTCTGCCTTACAAATGAAATGGGGAATTTATTTTATATTTAGTCTTCAGAGCAGAAGACACTGTTCCACATTTTTATAATATGTAATACTGATTGAGTGGGTCTCTTAAACCCAAGACTAATACAAATATGAGCCAACAGTTACTTTTATATTAATTGAGAGTAATTTTTGAGAAATTTATGTATCCACCACTTTCCAACAGTGCAAAATTCTGGCTCAGTTTTCGTGACACTGTGAGAGTTACTTTGTTATGCTTAACCTGTTTTCTTTTTCACTAATATTCTGTCATTTTGAGTATTTTTAAGCTTGATACTAATGTGGTGAATCCTCAAGTGAAATTCAGCTTGATAATGTATTTTAAATGGGAATTTTAGTACTTAGCCATTCTTCTTGGCCTGATGTCATCTCCCCTATGGAAAAGGTGTGTCATTGTGTCTGTGTGCACCAACATCTCTTACTCCAAATCTATAGACTTCTTTTTTTATGTGGAACTAAAAWTTCCCATTATTTCAGTCTGTTTTTAAGTTACTGGGCCCTGATACATCAAAGAACAATARCATTGTATTCCTGACACTTGTGGAATATTTAATTMACTTCACTGATAATATCTTGAGATMAAGRGGATCAATTTCCTATTTAACTTTCTACATTTTCTTCACTTCATGCATTGTGTGTAGTTCAACTTTCTTTTTAACCATGAGGGCTACCTGTTGTATTTGGGATTTTTTCCTTATRAACCTTCAGATTCTTAGGTTTATTATTTCTCCTAGAGTTTGGGATCTGCTYTTAGAAATGACAAAAATAAAGAAATGCTGCAGCACCTGGGCTGCAAATTTTGAATAATGCTTCAGCTTCTTAGTGTTGGGAGCTTAACTTTGGAGTGATACTTCRGTCTGCACTTAGTTTGCATTCAAAAACCCAAAGGCAATGTATAAACAGCCCAGTGAGCTCTGCCTCTGTCTCTGAATTCAGTCAGTCCTCTCTGCCTCCTCCTTCCAGTCCTTCAGGTACTTGGCTGGGGCCTGTTGACTGTTCTAGCTGCTGGTGATCTCATTGCAGTGTATTTTTATGTATTTTTACTCTCACAATATGTTTGCAGACAATTTATGTGAATAGGGAGAAACAAAAATAGTTGTGAATTCCAGCATTAGCACCTCCTGGTGCAAGGTGTGCTCCATGTCACAAAGCAGGGGAGGAGCTGTGTTTTCTTCTTAGTTATTGTGCATTTAACTGGTTTTATGGGTTCTCTGTCTCCCTGGAATGAGGTTTGTGGTCATTAACATTTTTTCTTCAGGGTGATGATCCAACCCTGACAYGGTACTTTGGCCAACAGGTTTGGGAATGAAGCCCATTCAGGTCCAACTCAACTCTGTTAGTTCCTGTTCTTGGTTATTAAAGTCCATATTGAAGAGTGGGGGAAAGCTTATTCTATGGGGTGTAGCAAGGTGTTGTCCATGGAATAAATCTCTTTATAAAGCCTTTCTGTACTGAGGGAGTCATTTTTCTGGGTGCTTATTAAATCATTGARGTTGGAAAAAAATCTTTAAGGTCATCAAGTCCAGCTGTAAACCCAACACTGCCAAGTGCACCCCTTCACCAGGCAACCTGTTCCAGAGCTTGATAACCTTTTGTTGAAAAATTTCCCTAATATCTAATCTAAAACCTTCCCTAGCACAACTTCAGGCTATTTGCTCTTGACCTATCCCTTGATACTTGGGAGAGGAGATCAACCCCAGCCTGCTCCTCCTCTGAGTGAGTTGTAGAGAKTGATATGGTCTCCTCTGAGCCTCCTTTTCTCCAGACTAAACTCCCCAAGTTCTCTACACCCCTTGTTTAGACTTATGTTCCAGACCCTTTATCTAAACTCCCTCCATCACCTCAATGTCTTTTACATTTACTTTTATCTGATCAGCTGCATGGTGTCATCTCTAAAAAGTGCTTTGTCTTGGTTTTGTTAAGATCAGCTTCAATTATATCCAWTGCAGTAAAWAAGAAAAAAAAAAGTKACTTTGTTATTGAAATAATGGGATTTTTGTTTCCTYGAGGTCACTAATATGGCAGAGTACTGTGGGAAATACTGTTCTAAGCCCAAGTTTTTCCCAGCATTACTACTGGTACATTCCAGARTGAGAGTGTTTTGCTTTTTTTAAATGGGACCTTTGAATTTTATTGTATTGGTTTTCCAGCTGCTGTGCTGGKTTTGTTGGTACTGCCATGTGCAAATCAGTACCTTTAGCTCATCCTAGTTTGGCATATTTCATCTTTGCAAAAGACATTAAAACATTTGCAGAGTGAACAGAATAAAGTCTGGTTATGTCTGTGTTCTGTCTGGCATGTCTTCAACATCTGCTGTCACTGGTGGAGAACTGCAGCTTCTACAGTCAATAACATTTTTATGATGAGTATTAATATGGGTTTTCCTTAAAATAGGAGACAAATTACTAGGTTAGAGTCCTACTTTGTAAGGAAATAAAATGCTGTCAGACACCAGTGTCTGGGTTCATCATACATGAATGAGGCATTTAGGGACACCTGAAATTTAATAGAAGAAAATGTCTGCTGTGATTTTGAGGAGTAGCATAACCATTCATTATCAGTACTTCTGTGAGACAACTTGAAATAAATAAATAAATAAAAATCTTCTTGGTAACTGTGAAGCAAATCCAGAGGCACAATTCCAAAAGTCAGTTGTGGGGGAAGAAATGCACACACCTGGAGTTTTATTTTGTACAAATATAGTCCTTTCCTTGGCTCTTTTGCCTCTGAAGTATTAAGGCTTAGATTTTACAGAGTAAGTGCATAGCACTTGATAATCTCTGCTGAAAAAAAATATGTTCCACAACAGAGCTAAACTTTKTAGCTCATGTACACTGAAGGCAGAAACTTCAACCCTTGCAAAGAAATAGAATATACAAATCAGATATTACTGAGTATCTATGGGGTCTGAACCAATGTTAGCAGAAATGTGTCCTTGAATCTGTTTGTCACTGTATCTGTCTGGAGCTGCAGGGATTTGTGTAGTCTTTGTTTCAGACTGAACTTGTGTAATTTCACTACAGTTCATGACTGCCTGCAGTTTTGCTACAGCATTATAACCTTTTGAGAGAATTGAAACTTGGATACATTTTCACTTTTTAAGGTTTTGATCAAAAGATATACAACAGATATGCCAACACTTAGCTACATAACAGGATGAAAAACCTTTTCAGTGTTCTTTACCTGAACCTTCTGGTTCCTCTCATGTCTCCAAGCATACAAAATATGTCAGTGGAAGATATACTTGATAAAATATTGACTGGTAATGTCTAATGTCTCCCTGCTGCTGACACAGGTGAAGGGCTTTGTGCTTTCCTTACAGCTCTCGTGTCACCAGATTGCCTCTGGCAGACCCTGGGAAGACAGTGAAGAGGATTTCTTTCTGGAATCCTTTTTACCCTTTGGATCACTACAAAGGCAATACATGCACAGTCTTTGGCTGTGGCTGGGGGATGTGTTTTCCTTCTCAAAGGAGCCTACARTCATTTCAGGGTTCCACCTTGACTAAACGGAGCTATATCTTTCACCTGTCATTTATGTTCATCCTCAGTAAAATAAACCTTCATCATCTGTGTTTTACTAAGATGCTGTTCTGGCAACTCTGTCTGACAGTTTGTTGTCTATATAACACACTGAAGGGTCAGGAATTTTATTCTGTCAGTTCTTCAAGTAGATCAGTTTGTGCATTTCCTTCTCCCATAGCAAGGCACTGTCCCCTAAGAAACAGGTATTATCTTTTGTGCCTCAGAAATGTGGTCGTTAWCAACCTGTTAATACACATTAAACATTCTCCAGCTGGCATTTAGCTTCATTGGTGTGCCAGGATTTCAGGTTTTGTGCAGTGAAGWTTATCATTCCCACTCCCTACAATACACGTATTTGCCAGTCACACACAGTGGGAGCTGAACTAATGCTCAGTGAAAAATGGTTCTGCCCAGTTGAGTTTATCTCCTCTGTTCTTACCTCCAAAAAGTTAYATTTTGGTTTATAACAAAACAAGTGAAGAAGCCCAGATGAGGAATGATCAAAAAAAAAAGTAAGGCAGCTTTGAGTAAAAGCTGAAATTGAATAGGGCTGACTGAGTTTAGCTGGCATCATTTTCTCCTACATGTAGTAGGTAAAGGTCTAAGAAAATCTGRTTTTATGTTTATTTCTGATACAGGTAGCACCAAGTGTCACTCTGTTCTACAAGACACATTATATGAGTATGTAGGAATATAGATGACTTCTGAAAACAAGATACAGTYGGCCTGCTTTTTGCAGATAAAAGTTTCTCTAAAAATTTGAGGAGTATGTATTTCTGCTCTGTCATGTGAATGGTCAGACTTGAAATTCAGGGTCCAATTGCTACTGCAACATTTTTTACTGGAAAGATTATTCATGTGTTGCTTGAATGTGAATATGCACAGAGGAATTGAGTATTTCAAATCTGCATAACCCTTGTCAGGGTTACTGAAAGTCTGAGTGCTTCCAGTAACAACCRGCAGTGTTGGCAGCTGCCAGTTCTGGGGCATGACAGAAACAAGCACTTGTTCAGACAGAATTCATGTTCTGCTTCAGACTGTCTTCTGTGAACACTTTGTCAGGGAATCTTGATTTTTAGCTGATAAACTGAACCCTTTTGCTGAATTAGTATTGTTTGCATTGCACAACATTTCGCTGGGTCAGGAACTGGCATGCAGATGTTGATTATGCTCCTCTTCTACAGTGAGTGTATGAGAAAAAGATTTGAAGCTGTAGAGGGCTGTAGCCTGTAATGCTCTAGCAGGCACAAAGTAGAGTCTRAAAGATGCTTTGGGCTTTAGTACAGGATGGAACTGTAACATGTTCTGGGATAATTCTGTAGAATTATGCTGGGAAGCAAATGTTAGGTCTCTGATGCTGAAATGGTAAAAATGAACTTCATGCATGGTCCGTAACAGTGGAGAACASAGGGCTGGAAAGAATAAACTGTCTTTAAACAAAGATAAGGCCTCTGCTGTGACCTTGCTACTCTGTGTTTTCCAGTAAGAGTTATTAGCTTCAGGGATGTGTTTCCTTGAGAGCTTAGAATCCCAGGAAAAGAGGCACCCATGGGAACATTATAATATTTTGCATGGAAAAGGAGATGTGAAACAGAACTAGCAGAAGAAAGAATGATGTGATCTAGCATAAATCTAATTGGCCMTTTAATTTTAGCCATTCTTTGATACTTCTACTTGTGAGTATTATTTATTCAGTGGATCATGAACTTCTTTCAGTCTCTGAGCACGTAAAACCTCTGGGGTGGATGGAGAACCAGGACAKGGAGCTGTGGGAGGTGACGAAGCAAAAACTCTCTTTGTTAGTAAATGCTGCTGTGCAAGGGGCAGCACCTCCAGATGAGAATTTTTTAGATGGTCCCAAAACCTAAAAGTGATGAAAAACAACCCTCTAATATCACTGTGTTGCCTGTGGTTAAACTGTTCAGAAAGTGAAATATATAAAGACACACTGTAATKATTATTTTTAGGTGTTTCAATGTGGGAGTTTAATATTTGAGGTTGGCAGCCAAGTATCTGATCTGAATTGCAACTGGATCCCCACAAAATGTGTGTATTGAATGATCAGGAGGCTTTATGTTCTAGCAGTTCAGTAGTTCGTGTTTTAAGAAGTTTCTCACTTGCCTCACAGGAACTTTGAGGTTTGGGTAGCTAAAATACTTACTGATTTCATTGTGTGATCTGATCTTTATTACATTCAGGATCAGACCAGGTGGTGAAGCTGCATTTCTGCTACTTGTGAAATATCTAAATTCTTCAGTGCGACATTGAATGGGGGTTGCATTGGGACACTATTCTGACTCCTCTTACAGGAAATGGTTAAAAAGGAATTTCTGCACATCTGAAAAACTAGTCAGAAGAGCAGAGTTTGTTGTTTTGTCTCGACTGCCTGATTGTGGATTAGGYTTTGGGCTGTCTGCTTTAAATATCAGAAGAGAGGAGCTCCCTTTGTACAGGCAGAAGACAAAAAGTCTTGACAGTGCAAAAGCTGGTGAACTGATAGCAACTCAACTTGTGGGTATTCTCTTCATAGCTTTTGTGTTCTAGCATACAAAATTTAAATCAAAACTTGTTTTGATAAGCAGTACTGTACTGTTTATTAGCTGTAATGTCAATGTATGTTTGTTATATCAAATTTGTTAATACATCAATTGGGATTGTTTATCTTGTCAAGAGCAAGCTCTCAATTTCAATTTTCTTTCTAGGAAATGCAGAATAATTGATGCTGAGGAGTGAGACTGACATACAAAGTATTCAAAAGTCTGGAAATGCCAGAAGTTACATATGCTGTGGCATTTTACWTTTTTTTTAATTATTATAAATTTTTTATTAATATGTCTATGCTTATTACTGAGTGAAATTGTTGGAGGTTGGGTTCCTGGGCTGAGGGGGCAGAGTTATTTGCTGGAAAATAGAGACTCCCAGCAAAAAGAAAGCCATGATTAGGGCACACATTTTGTCCTGCTGTAAGTTTGTTGCTTTGCATAGAAAAGCTTTCTGCAGAGGACAGTGAAGAATGAGCCATTTGATTCTTCTCTACAAGAAACCACCTTTGGTGTGGTYCCTGTAGACCTTACTTAGATTTTAAGAGTTGCTGAAAGGAGGCAGCATTGTGAACAGGATGGGATTCTGTGATGAAAATGTTGTAGCTAACTGCACAAAGTAATGTGTTCTCTACCACAGGGAGCATACAGGGCCTGGCTGAAGTGTAATTAATGTTCACTTCAATCTATGATGTGTACAAACAGGTGTTATTCAAAGTTTTCTTATACAYTTTTTTAAAACACTCATGKAAATGCRTGTTAGGTTCTTACATCCAAGGGAGCAAATGTTCTTTTTAATGTCTGAATGAAACCTTTACATTCAAATGCTTTCACAAATTAGTTATGCAAGCTGTAAATTCCTTAATTCTAAATTGCTTTTGCTACAGCTAGTATTTAAGTGCAAAAATATTGAAAAGTATTGCAAAACCAGTCTTTTTTCAAAGATTGCAAGGGAGATGGGACTGCTTCACTAGTTCTGGTACATTAATGCACATTATAAGCTTTGCTCCTCTTGCCTCTTGTAAAAAAACTCCATGAACTAACTTAAATTAGAGTATGGCATCTCAAAATGAAGAGATCTCCTCATGCTARTGAATCTACCAAATTCACATCCGTTCTCTGGGTGAGGCAGTGTTCTAGCTCCACAATTAATAGATCCCTTGCCTTGGGTAATATATCATCCTTAAAGCTTAATGCAAATATGAAGGTTTTTCTTTTAAGTGCTGTCAGAGTTCCTCCTTATAGTTTGATACCTTCAAAGCAAACCTCAGTAAGCAGAAATCCTGGAAGATGAAATTTAGGTGCCATGCCTCAGCATAAAGGCACTGTGGAAAAATAAATGCACTCTTGTTTAGTCTGAACTTTGCCTTGATTTTTTTTCTAAACATTATTTGAAGAACTCAGCTCCCTAATTTTCTTTTTGCCTCCTTCCTAATCTCAGAAGATAACTCTCCCATGTTAGTGGGGGAAAAATTGTTTCTGTAAACTGCTGGTTGCTTTGGGTCACAGTAACAAGGGAAATCAGCAACTTGAGAGACTTAGCTTCTCAACCATTTCTAGAAGTAACTAATAAAAATACTTTCAAGGTAACTTTTCTGTAATTTCATTGCTCTTAAAAAGGAATAAGACATTCAGTAATATTGATGGCGGGTGTCATGCATTTTCTGCTGYGCTTTGGTTAGGACACAGTGCTCAGTGCAGTTTCTTAACAGGCATAGGGTGGTATTTTGTAATTTGCAGTTGCTGGAGTTTGGGTAGATTTTGTTAATTTATTTAAGAAAAGGAAAAACAAATAATTGTGTGCACAAATAAAATATCTCCTGAACTACAAGCTAGGAGAAAGCTTTTGTCTCAAAGCTTTCAAGGCTGCTTGAACTGTGGAGTTTAGTGGTGTTTTGGCAGCACAAGCTGAAGTTACTGCATTGGAAGAAACTGATTTAGCTTGACTTTTCTACTTTTCTTTCCCCAAGAGAGTGGTGTAACTGTCCTGCAGGGAATGTTTTTTTGGAAATGACACTGCTGGTTTTGTGCTTATTTGTGTATGGGCTTGAAATGTTCAACATGTTTGTTAAATTGTTAACCCAGGGAAGTGATGGTGGTATTGGGTTGCATTTATGGCAGTTTCTGTATCTAAAACTGAGTGGTATTTCATGTTGTGTGAGACAGAGAAGAGGGCAGTTCCATGTCCTGGCAGGATTCCCTTTTTCAAACATCCAAGGCCATTCTGAGCCAAACAGTGGAGCTGAGAACTTCCAGAGGAAGCTCCTGAGCRCTCCTTGCTGAGCAGCCTAAATGGTGATTTCTTGTTACCTCATCCTTGGCAGTGTCAGGGTTTGCTGAAGATTTTAGAATCACTTTTATATTTTGAATGCTTTTTTATATTCAGTATTTTGAATTTCAGTTAAATTTTGAGTGTTTCCAAAATTGAGAGATTCCCCAGCTTCCCTGGGCAACTTGTTGCAGTGTTTCACCACCCTTGTTGTGATAAAAATGTCTCCAATTCCCTAAAACTGTTATTTGTGGGTTTTTTCTGTCTTATATATCAAAGAAATTATGTAACATAATTAGGAAATATTTACGGACATGACCATCTTTCTATCACTTGAAGTGTAAGCCAAAAGGTTTTRTTTGAAAATACAGTTTATTACAGTACCTGTTTATTCTTAAGTATACATTTTTTCCTTTAAAACAGAAACAGTCTGTTAGGTTTGTATGAAAAAGAGCCTGTAATGTCTAATCTCTAATTCGAAACTTGAAGAAAGATCTTTCTTCTGTTGCGCTTTGCATAGTTGAATGGTTTTTAAAAGGGTTTTTTAAAATAATAAYTAATGTGGAAGGTTTGCTGTATCATGTTTAAATACAATGACATTCTTCTGTCTAACAGAAAATGCTAGTAAAATAAGGTTACCCTTTTTATGAGTACTCATTCTTGGAAAGTTTGTTTTTCTGTTCTCAGAGTATTTGGCTTTTGTAACATTCTATCTTCAAGAGCATTTTCCCATATTCCAAGGTTTATTTAAATTACTGCTSAGAATATTTGATTTATTGAGAAAAGTGAGATATGCAGATTAGCTTGATTTTAGAGGAGAATGTTTGGTTTATAGCATTAATTCAAGATTCATAGGGTCACTTCTAGTTGAAGAATATAGTTTCTGTAAATCTGTGGCAAAAGCATGGGAGGTTTGCAGAAGCCCTTAACCTCTTGAACTTTCCCATGTCATCCTATGAACTCTGAATCTATGGCACTGCTCAAATCAGGAAATGTTTAAAAATGAGAAGCCAAAACCCTAGGCTGCTAGATTTTGTATACAGAACATCTGGGGGTTTTGCAGTTTAACAATCATCCTAATCCTGGTAAGATAAGCAGGCTGTTGTAAACACTCATTAATTTATATAAAGTAGCATATGATTTCAATAGTTTGTTTTCTTGTTATTTCAGCTTTATGACAAAATAAACACAAAATCTTCACCACAAATCAGGAATCCTCCAAGTGATGCTGTACAGAGAGCCAAAGAGGTAATGGCTTTAAAGTATGGGGTTTTTTTACTTTGAAAGGTTGATTGCATTTAAACTGTCATTTACTTTTCATCATTAAGATGTGTGTTCTGATTCATTATCTGAATTATTTCTGGAATATTACCATTGCTTACCCAAGTTATGTAAACAAGTTGCATAAATTTGCAGARTTCCATTATCTGTGTAAGGATTATGAATATTACTCAGTTGAATCATTTAACCTTTTCTTCAGCAGTAGTGGTGTTGAAAGGAACATTCCTGCTGGGTAATTGCAGTATCTCTCCTGTTCAGGTTATTTATCTGCACAAGAAATCTGATGTTTATAAAATTTAGTCACAAAAACAAATGTTTTTAAGTGTCAGCTTTTTAAATTGAAAAAAGCCCAAGTTTATCATAGATAGGTCTAAGAAGAGCAGACTTAGAAATGCAGTGAAGGTGGCCCTCTAAGACCAAAGACAGACCCAGATGTTCTTAATTCTCATACCTTGCAAATAGTATGTTGTTTGCTTATTTATAGCAAATAGTAAAAACCCCAAACCCATATTGTGTTATGTATTATCAGTAAAAATTCAYGCAGTTGTTAGGGATTATGTCATAGGAAAACTGTTTGTTCTGCTATTAAAGGAGGAAGACTTTAAAAACTCTATGTAATAACTAAAGTCACACTGATAGATGCCCTCAAGTCCTGTTCTGTGGAATTTGCTGTCACTTAATCCTGGGGGGTGCTTCCAGAAGCAAAACRCTCTGCTTTTATTGTCCAACTAGCTGCATGTGAAAAATAAGGTGTAATAATCAGGTTACAGGCAAATGAGTTAAAGCTTCTTTACCATCCTTCCCCAGTGATAAAGTGGCTCAGATTTTATAAAATCTGGAGCTTGGAGGTGGGGTAGCAGATGACCCACCTAGACTTGGTGTCTTTAACAATTGATTTTGTGAGTGTTTGTAATTCTGCTTTTAAAWAATTTGTTTTAATAAATTGAAACCATGTAAGAAAGAACAACTGGTGGAGGTCTTGCATGTCACCTGTTAGCACTCCATTCCTGTCCCCATGTATTTAGCTGTTGGAGGAATGCTGCCAATTGAAAAAAACCTTCAAATTAAAAAATTCCTTCAAATTTCTGCTTTAATCTCTTTCAGAGAGAAYATTGCAACAAGGTATTTAATTCTCTTGGGGCAGCTGGGTAGGGGCACATTCCCTGTGTTGGAAATGTTAGTGTGTAGAGTCATTTGGGGATGTTCTGACTGAGCTGTGAGGGGTTTAGTTTCTTCAATAGCTTTTAAAGAAAGTTACTATGGGACGTTTCTCCTGCTTATTTTGCAGGTATTGGAAGAAATTTCATGTTACCCAGAGAACAATGATGCAAAGGAGCTAAAGCGTATTTTAACACAACCTCATTTCATGGTAAGCAGATCCTACTCTTCTTTGGKTTTTTTTTCTTTTTTTTTTAATATTCTTTATGTTAGAAAACTTCAGTAAATTCTCAAAATCTGCAAGGGATGGAACTGCATACAATACACCTATTAATTAGTATTTCTAACCTGCYACTCTGGCAAAAGAATTAGTATTGGTCCTCATTACTGTCCTGAAAACTGTCAGCAGTTTGGAGTAGTGTAATTATGGAGCAGTTTCACTGTTTTTGGAGGTCTGTGTTGCACATGGAAAGAAGAATGAATCCTTTTGAATGTCCATAGATAGAGCTGGGATCCCCCTTTTTCTTTTTATCTTTTATCCTAAGAAAGGTCTTCTTAGGTTAAAGATGAGTGAATTCATTGCAAAATAAGTGTTTATTTAATATTATTTTACAACAAATCAGTAGTTTGTACAGTCTGTTGGGTTTGTATTGCATATCAACACTTACTGTGTCTGTTTGCCAAATCGAATTTGTGGGCAATAATTGTCCTAAATTCAGGGATGTTACTGCTTTGTAACTTGGTTCAAGTTGCTGAAGTCTACTAATTTGAAGAATTTCTTTTGTTTATGCTGTAGGTGAAGTTCATAAATTGAGAAATAAACATGTTTGCTTAAATCTGCTATACACTATTGTCAGCTTAAAATCAAGAATTTGGCTTTCCCTACTCAGCTTCATTTGGAATCAGACAGGTTCATTTTATTTACTTTTTTGTGTGTGTAATTACCCCACAGTATTACTAAAACATGAAGCACTGTTCAGAAAGAGCATTTTTTAAGTATAAATTATTTTCAGAGTAGGCATCAACAAAATGATTGTGGTATATAGAAATTTCATATATCGAATCAAGTGACAGGAAAATGGAGTTGAAAATACTCTTTTTTAGGTATCTCTGTTCCCTGATATGCTCATAAATCTAAAACCATCAAAATTCTTTTGCTGCAAATCTATGAAAAGTATTTTTTCATAAGGAATAAGCTGCAATTCCATAACAAGTACTTTTGATGAGAAGTAATTTCAGCAAGTGAATCTGTGATATCCCAGGCTAAATTGCCAGTTGCTGAAGTCCCATTATCCTTTTTCCCCATCTTTCATCCTCTCCCTTGTAGTTCTGACTTTCATCTAGAGCTGCACTTTAATGTTGCCCTCAGCTGAACTAGTAGAAAATTTCTCCAAAAAAAAAAAAATCCCCAACTAACCATTTAGCAAAAAGAATTTAGGATAACAGGGATGCTGCCAGAGCCATAATGAGCAGGGGAACAGAAACAGTTTGTGCTAGGGAGGAATGTAAAGCAGCAATTAMAGCAGCATAAGTTGGTGTGGATCCACACCTGCAGATCCCACAGTCTCCAGATGCCAAAGGGACAACTCCATCCTCTCCATCATTCCCACTCCTGCTCCCAGATGCACCTTTATGGCTTGCTTTAATAAAATTATTCTTACATTTCTTGCATTCTGCTAAACTTCCCTTCAGAGCAAAAGCCTTTATATTTTACAGGAAACTATTAGGAAAAGGAATAATTGTGTAAACCAATATTGTTAACCCACACTCCAGGGGTTGTACAGAACAATATTCTTGTAATTAATGCACATTAATTCAGTAATTAATTAGGTGTAATAAGTAGGAGTCTGCATTAACACCTATATGATAATGGACTGTTTTAGTATTTTTTTAATCTAATGTGTATCCCTAATGAGAAGAAAAAAGTGTATAACCTGTCTTGTTTACTTAACCACAGTGTTAGTGGGTTAAACTGTGTGCAGGCTTCACAGAACCAAAGCCAATGTGTTTGTAACAGATCTTAGGGTGTTCTGTTCTAATTTTCTTTTGCCCTCATGTGCTTTATGGCTGCAGAAATAAATTATCAATTTATTCTGTGCATGTTTAACATTTTAATTTAAAGAAATGTTTGTAAATTTTGCATGAAGGCCTTTCCGTAGATAATTAATTTAAGAATTCTAAAAGCATTGTCAAGTACCTCATTTGTTATGTATGTACACATTTCAAAGAGCTTTTATTCCATTACACGACTTTCAGTAGTTTTTTAAATATGCCAGTTTCRTGTGTAAAAGATTCTATCATTTAAGTTTAATGTGTTGTAACAGTTAAAATATTTGCTAGGAGACTTTTGCTTAATGCCATATTGAAGTTTTATCCATCATCATATGCCTTCCTGTTCTCTGCAGTGATCCTGCAGTACAGCAGAAAGCAGTTGTTCTCATTAAACTAATTTTTAGCAGGATTATCATGTTCTGCAAAGGAAAAACTGACAGGAAAAAACCACATTATCAAAATGAGCAGAAATGCCTGAAAACAGCCATCTTTAAGTAAGGTCTGATAGGAATCTTTTTATTAAATGTTTTCAATATTAAATTGAGGTTGCTGTACTTTAATGTGTTTCTGAAGTAGTGTTCATTTTTGTGAACATATTCAGAAGTCATTAGTATAATTACAGACCTTTAAAAATGCTGCAAGTGCCAAATTTTAACCTCCTACAAGGTGAATATAATGGCTAAAAATAATATAAATCAGGGCAAATATTTGATATGATAAAAATGTAAGCACCTGGATTACATAAGAAATGTAATATTAAAGCATGGAGAGTATAACAGATACATGTAGGGGCACAGAAGCACCTCCAAGGTCATCTGTCCAACCATTAACCTACACTGGAGTTCCCACACATAAATAGACACACAAATAAATCAAATTTCATTAAATATTGTTAAAGTGGTTTAACTTACAAGGTCCAGATCTCTAATATAAAATGTTGCTGCAGTAGAGCAGACTAATGCAGAGGAATTTTTGGGAGTTGAAGCTTAGTGGTTGACAAAATAAGATAAAAAATAGGAAATGCAGATACAGGTTAGTATTTAACTAAAAATAGTATACATGTAAGTGGGCTTGAAACACTGGGAAAATGGGAGGGAATATGGGCAAAGCATTGTTAGTTTAGGGAATTTTTTTCTCCATCATTATAGTGCTGACTTCCCAAATATAGTTTCAAATCAATTAGAGAAATGAGAACATCCAGTRTTTTAAGAAATTACCTTTTATCACACATTATACTTTAGAAGTGCTACTGAAGTAGCTAATGGAAGCTAATGAAGCAGTATTTTAGCAGTTTGCTGGTTTGCACTGTTAATTTTTGTGAAGCATTTTGAACTCGGTGGTTGTGCTGGGACCAAGTTCTTGGGGGAGGGGGGWCGATGGAAGCAATTATGGTAGCAAACAACAAAAAAACAGTGTTTTCTTCATTCAATTGGTATTGATCTACAGTCTGCCTTTATTAGAGTGAGATACCGTGGGTAGCTTTCCATTTTACTTGAGTAATTGTTATAGAATGGTTTGCACAGAAAGGTAGATTCCTGATTCTCTGTCTGTGCCCATTAAGATGGATTCACTCTGAYACCCTGCAGGTGTTGAGAGGATGAGGGGAAGGGAGGCAGCATCATTCTCATTGAAGTCCCTACAGTAAAAATCACATTAGCTCATGCAGGCTTTAGAGTCTCASTGTGTGTAGGCATTTGTAGTCTGAAAGACTATCTTAGACTCCTTTAAGGGAAAAGTTCTTTAGTAAAAAATGGGGCACAAATATCTTGGATTTCCTTGAAAAGCTTGAAAAAAACCCTTACAAGGAATGAGCAAAGGACATGGGAGATGATGGAAATGTGACATTTTGTTGCTATGCTGTCCTGCAGGCCTTACTTCAAACTCATGATGTAGTGGCACATGAAGTTTACAGTGACGAAGCGCTGAGGGTGACCCCTCCTCCCACCTCGCCCTACCTGAACGGGGATTCCCCGGAGAGCGCCAACGGCGACATGGACATGGAGAACGTCACGCGCGTCCGCCTGGTGCAGTTCCAGAAGAACACAGATGAGCCCATGGTATGGGGGAAGCTCATTATTTCCCTCTGTGCTGGTAAAGACCAGTGTTGTGATGATTTTTGTGTCATTTTTCACTTTGAGGTGGGGTTGTCAGTTAACTGGAATAGATATTTGTCCTCCTTGAAACACTTTCTGTGCACTCACACTGCTGCTGTGCCACTATGGCTGGGTTTGTTTAAAAGCTGCAGCAAATTACTCCTTAAACCCAACTGGAGCCTTTGCACTTCAGTATAAAATCCCATTTTTAACAAACCAGATCCTTATATACTCATATGTGGAAGTATTGCATCCTCACTTATTAATAGTATCTGGTCTTACTGCTCATCTTGAAGTGAGYGACTCAGATTTTATTTTAATCTTAAAATTTATACYATGCCTTCAAGCTTTCAGGAAACATGACTATTCTTAACCATTCAAAATCACAGTGCTTAATATTTTATTTTAAAAGTATAAACATTCCTTTTTTTCTAGGGAATCACTTTAAAAATGAATGAGCTGAACCACTGCATTGTGGCAAGAATTATGCACGGAGGAATGATTCACCGGCAAGGTAATCACATCTCATGAAGAGTTTTGTCTTCAAACACAGTTATTTTAGATCCTTTTGTACAAACTGTGTACATTCTCCTGATTTGGATTGCCACTATTCCATGGCAGTGTCTCTTTGTGCCTGCATGGACTCCTGCTAACTGCTTTAGTTACCTTCTAGTTGCAGATGTCTGCCAGGGTTTTGAGGTGAGAGCCCACTGTGTTTCATTTTGGTCTTAACTAGCATAATTACTATCCTATTACTGAGTATAGCTCAGCAAGAGATGGAAACACCAATAAATTYGGATCTGTACTTATTTAATCCTCTGTTTAAAAAAAAATCCTTACACAAGTAGCAGTTCTTTCTCTAGCCAAAATGAAAGAGCTTTATCCACACAGTTCTTGAGGATCTTTATCTTTTTCTTTATATTTTGAGAATCACAAAAATGGGGTTTGAAGTAAAAATATTACTTGTGCCTAGATTCTAAATCTTTATTTTCAGTTTTCACTACCATAAGAAATCCTACAAACATGCTTTTTTTTCTCATCCCTAGTCTTCTCCTTTTTCTCGTTTTGTGTGTTCAGATCAGATGTCCAGAAGTAACTGGGTTTTGTCCTGCTTTAAACAGATGAACTTCCCTACTAGGTTGTTGGCTGCAAGTTTGGATTGCAGCCATGAAAGGTTTACTTCAATTTTTTCAGACATCACATCTTTTTCTTGTGATGAAAACAAAAATTTTCCTAATTTTTCAGACTAGAGTTCCCTCTAGCCTACTGTTCTGTTTCAAAGGGAGTTAGGAACAGGTAATTGGGAAGACAAAACATACTCACTTTGTCTCACTGATATGGTAAAATCTGTTAGAGAGCAGGAAAGACAAAAGTTTTAATACAAAGATGCATTTCAGAGAGAATTCTGTGTCTTTGGAAAACCTTCTGAATTGAAATTTATTTGGCTTCTGAAAGTGAGTTTTTAAAGGAGATTGCTCTAAGATTCACAGGAGSAAGGTTTTCTTCCAACTGTGCTTGGGTAATGGTGATGCTCTGCACAGTATTGCTTCACATGACTGTGTTCCATAATGGGGCTAATAAAACTTTTAAAACCTGCTAAAACTGGGTAAAATATCCAACTATCCATTACAACTCTTCTTTTTAAATTATACAGTATCTTTTATTTCTAAAGATTTGGGAAATTTAACTTAATCTCTGTGTGCTTCATCTAGCTAAGGTAGTGCTTCTGCACTTGAAATTGAGCTTTACTTCAGTGTTTCTTTAGTATGGTCATCTGTTTTTTTAATGCTTCTAATTCTGTTAGTGCTCTAGATGCCTCTTAGATTCACTGCTTCATTCAGCATAACCTGTATTTAGAATATTTTTACTGAATAGAACACAAGTGTAATTTGACAATTGACCTCAAGCCCCATCTTTGAATCCTGTTGGTAGGGCCTGTGCCTTGAATTGGTTTTGAGGAGTGTTAGGTAATTTTTCTCTGCTGTCTCTTTTTGCTGTATGGAAAACTGCCAAGCAATATCAGCAGTGTCTGGATAACAAATCTGCTGTGAGGGCTACAGGAACTGAATAATTTCAGGTCCAGCAATATTAAACACAAACTGTGCAGTTCCCAGTCACAAAATTGTAGCTGCTGTGAAGCTGTCTCCTGTCTCTAGGCCAGCTCTGCCTAGTCCTGGTGATTGAAGTTGTTCTTATTCCATAGGTGGCAGAATTGAAATGGGAAGAAAGGCTTTCAAAGATTCCATCTACTCACACCTTCCAGAGAATTCAGTAGAAATGAAACGCCAGTCTCAGTCATTAAAAATTGTCTGCTTCTTGTTATGTCTGCCAAATGTCCATTCTTTATTCCCAGTTTTTATGTATACTTCTCCTTACAGTCATGAACATAGCAATATTCACTTCTGTCAGAGTGACAGAATTGGGAAATGATGCAGAAAAGGGGATTTTATTTGATACAGGGATGTTACTGAATCTGATTCTCAGTCTAATATGTAATTCCATCAGTTTTATGTTTTGAATAGTATCAGAGAATCTTTATGCTATTCCAGGCCATATGGTGCTTTTGATTCAGTATTATTGTTTAATAACAAAAACATGTTTTTCCTGTTTATTGAGAAGATGCCTGGGCATCTCTTGCTGTGTATTCACTGCACTCTGAAAGACAGATTTGTAGCTAATACAAAGTCCTTTTCTGAATCTACCAAAAAAACTATTTTAATGTTGTTTTCTGTTTATGCCTTTCTATGAATAATAGTGCTGTGTTATAATTATTTCAGTTTGTAGAAACTGAGGTGATTGTGTGTTTGTTAACTCTGCAGGTACGCTACATGTAGGAGATGAAATCAGAGAAATAAACGGAATCAGTGTGGCAAATCAAACTGTAGAGCAACTACAAAAAATGCTTGTAAGTGCCTGAAGTCTTCTTCATATCCTCTATAAAACTACCTGTCTTAATTAGTCAAAAATTTGGTGTAATTGTGTTCTAACTTGCCCTTTTTCTAGTGTTCTTGATAGGCTACATGTCCATGCAACAAAAAGTTATTTCATATTATAACAGTTGGGCTCATAGTTACTGAAGTTACAAATTTAAAAAACATTACTTTGAGCTCAGACAGTCTCTTTTTCCAGGAAAACTCCACCTTTGTCCTTGCTAGTAGAGTCTGTTTGATATTTCCATAAGACTTGTTAATTTTTCTGCACACAACACTAACCTTGACATCTTGGATGATATCACTAATCCTAGACAAGCTTCAAGGGAAATAGAATTTTTTTGGGGTCACAGTAAGCCAGCCAAAGAGAGAAAGGGGAGAAACTCTGAGATCTCTTGAAGTGATCTGCTCACATTTYTGTTCAGATCCAGTCCTGCAGTTGTCAGCCACGTGGTATTCACGAATATTCAGAGTGCCATGTGAGAAAATATGTTGTCACAATCTGCTGCTATTCTGGAATTACCACTTGTTAAAAATATTCTTATACAGTAGTAAATGCAAAGGGGCAGACCCCATGTCCTGTTTTGATGAAAGACTGTTTTTGAAATTCCTACCTTCTGGAAAATGCAGCTTTCCAGAAAATGAATGCAGTTCTGCTATTTAACATATATTATGAAAGGGAAGAAAATGCCACTTTGGTAGAAAAGACTGTAGATGAGAAGAATATAGTTACAAAGAAAAGGTTAACATGGAAGAAACCTACACATCTCTTAATCTCTCACATAAAAACGCAATTCTGGATTCTAGGCATTCAAAACCTGGTCAGGTGAACAAACTGGTAATGCATGTTCATCCTTTAGATTAATGGGGACAATATGAATGTTTGTTTATAGGTGATATGACAACTCATCCATAGCATTTTAGCTTTTCGTACTTGGCCTGTGATGTTTTCCTTTCTAGCATTAACAATTTGGAGATTTTCTCTTCAGTGTTAGTCTCAAAGTGCTTCTTTTTYCACAGAGGGAAATGCGTGGAAGTATTACCTTCAAGATTGTGCCAAGTTATCGCACGCAGTCTTCATCCTGTGAGGTAATGAATTTAATGAGCCATCCYCTTTCTTCTCAGTCCTGTAACTAACTGCCTGCTGATGGCTGAATGTTCCTGCTTCCTGGGAAATTGTTTCTGCCTGTCCTGTTAGATCGCACACCAATTTTACAACAAAGATAACGGAACACGAGTAGGTCCCACCTACCTACTCAGCCCTGCCTTCATATTCATCTCATCAGCACCTTAACTAACTCTTTACAGCCTACTAAAGAAAAAAAAAAATAGGAAAGGGGATCCTCAACTTACGCATTTAGGAAACCCCTTTAAAATATGACCATTTAAAYTCATACTTCAGTAAGTCTATTAAAGTTCCTAAGCTGAGGAACGATCCTCCTCTTTTTTAGGCTTTAAACATTATATTGCTGCTTTGGGCTGTTAAGGGTTAATTGATAAACCTGTTTCTGTATAACCCTGTTGAGGTAAATTTGTGATGGTCGTGTGTAACAGTTACATGTGGCTTAATATTATGTTTCCATGAAAAAATGGTCTTTGTCACTACAGAAGAAAAACAGATGAGTTGTTGCTGAACTAGAAACTTGGTATTGCAGCTTTTGCACAGCAACGTTTAATTCCCTTCTGCTCACAAAGTTAGATTCCAGATTGCAACTGAAGAGGATTAAATTGTATGAAATGGCTACTTGAGAGCCCCTGTTCAGTGTGAGCATTCCCAGATGGCATTTGCAGCGTGTGGATGGTGCCAATCTCAGCCGCGCGCTTTACTGCGCAAACAGCTCCCGAATTAGAACTCCCCAAGTGAAAYCACAACCCCTGCTGAAGTCAAGCACCTTGTCTTAATTAGAGCTGTGATTTCACCCTAATTGTTCTTAGGGCTCAGCAGATGCTAGAATACACAGAAACTGCTGTTGTGGTTGTCAGAACAATCTGTTTTGCAAGGAAAAAAATCACTGCTTTTTGGGTGCCTTCGCTTCTTCTAGTAGAATTCAACAAAAACTAAAAGGTTTTAGAGGTAGAAGGTTTGACAGATTTTCACCTCTGAGGCCAATTTTCTTAAAATAAATATGAAACCAAAAGTTTTTCATGAAATGCAAAGGCTTTTAAAAAAATTGCAGTATGCTGACAAATTCATATATTGACTTCTGTGCTGCAAAGAGGAGTAATACTAAAAGATACTTCACTTCCCAGTATTGAAATACAGAAACTGGTGAAACTGCAGACTTGCTGAGGAGATGATAATTTGGAAAGATTCAGCATACAGCTTTAAATTAATACTATTAGTTGTCATTTTAGTAATAGCAGATAATCTCTTTTCTTTAGTTTTGTGTCTTTAGGCTTTTCATGACTATTTATTTCACAGAAGAATGGAAAATAGAAAATATACTCTTACCTTTCTTTAGAAAAAAATGGCTAAATTAGAAATGTGTGATCAAAGAGAAAAAGAAATCATGTCTAATTATCCCACTTTGTAGCATTTAACATTCATTAAGTCAGAGATGGATGAGTCCTTTCCACCTGCTCAGCCACACTAAGGCTTTGGCTTGATTTTCATCAGTTACAGGTGTACACAAAACCCCCAGTGTTCTTAAATCATCCTGTTAAAGCATCACTAGTCCTTTGGTACAAAGAGAGTTTTTTTCACAGAATTTTTCAGGAAGGCGATTCAGAAAATGAATCAAATCCTTAMCTCTTGAAAAAGACTAAAATTCAATATTGACTGACAGAACTAACACAGAAATCTTGCTTCTCATGCCCTCCAGCTGCATAAATAGAGAGATATTGGGTCTTCACTAATATAATCTTCCTAGTTAAGGTATTTCTTGGCAACATTTCAGTCTATATTTGGTTTCTCCCCTCCTTCAATCATGGACTGGTGCTCATGTAGTGTAGTTTTATGAGAAGAGCAATATAAAACAGAATTGAGGACTGGGGACTTTGAGGCTCCTACCAGGATCACATCRTTGAATTGCAAAACATCTTGTTAATCTTGAGTAAGAAAAAACTGCATATTAGTAGAATCAGAGATGATGTGCCTTTTATTTACAATCTTAGGCCTTCACAAAGGTGAGGGGGGCATGGAATGTTTTCTTTTTTAATAACTGGGATTTGAATTTCACTTGCCATGTTTGTCTTCTTTTATAGTCATTTAAAATAAGTGTTATTTTCTAAATATTGAGCCATTTCTGCATATATATAGGGAAGTCTWTTTCCTACACTATGTAATTCAGGGTCACTAGGCAGTTTGCAAAATCTCAGCTGAATAATTTCAGGKTTTTTAGGCATTTGTGGCTTTTCCTGCGCCCATGCTTTCCATTCAGTTACCAGACCTTCTACTTCATGGAGCAGACCTTGCTTGAAGACATAACAATTTTGAATTCCCTTGTGTAAAAATGRGATCAGCTGATGTGGTGTGAGGTGACCTCTTTAGTCACTGGCATGGCAAATGACCTGAGTTAACACACAAACTTAGGTAACAAGGGGCCAGGGTGTTGTTTTCTTCATCAGATACCAGGAAAATTGCAGATTTACATAAACATGAACTTAAGTAACTATTGCAACACATCCTTCTTATGGCTGATGGCTTTGTACACTATTTATGTGTTTCAGTTTTATCCCAATGATTAAGCTTTTTTTCTGGCTRCATTTACATTTTTACTTTTTACTGACACAACACCCAGAGTGACTTTTTATAGTGTCAGATATGTGASAATGATAAGAGAAGTACTTTTTCTTTCTCTTTTTTTTTTTTAGACAAAAAACAATCCTCATAAACATTCTTCACGTTTCAGATTGCCTTTGTGAAAATCTGAAGTTGTTTCATTAAAAAGAAAAGCTTTTATACATGGGAGTTTTTAAAAGCCTGGTGATAATCACCACAGATTTTTTCCTTTATCTTCCATGGTTTCCATTAGTGCTCAAACATCAAGAGTTTTTATTGTCTTAAACCTTTTTAAAATTTGTATTAAAGATACTGACAGATGTGTTCCTTGAGCAAGACAGAAATGTAAAAGTATTTCCAGAATTTTGGAAATTCTGTCTTGTTTTTATTGGAGGTTTTGGTTTTCTTGGTTTTCTTGTTTCAGTTTCTGTTTTTATATCTGGCAATAATGTCATTGATCCACCTGGTTTTGTCAGTATCTAATTTGATCAGGTCATATTTATTAGACATCATTTAGTTCTTCTGTAGAGGTTTGCATCTCAAATACATTAGTTTATMATTCAAAAACCACACCTAAAAATGGGGAATCAACAGGAAGCTGGGTTTGCCATCRTTTGGAAATAACTGTGGTTGTTTCCTCTAAGGCTCTGGTTTTGTGGCTCTTCAGCTGGATAGTGATGACCCCAAAGGTTTCTGTCTTTTTTGTCTTGGGGCTGGAGAAGGCTGSGAAGTCCAGACCATCTAGTATGCTAAAATATATTATAATAATCTTTCTACATTTCTCAGAATCATTGGATCCTCCAAGTGTTTTTTTGCCCCTATTCCCAGGAAAAGTAGGGCTTCTGCTGATTTACTGGAGAAACAAACTCACAACCCAAACTGAATTTTTCCAGGCCAGTCCTAAGCAGTCTTGTTATTCTACAAGGATCTCTGTGCTTATTGATTTGGTTCATTAGACTGTCCATAATACAGTTTTTCTCCTGTCTTTTGAGTCTGGTATTTTTTGGAAGAACTCCTGTCCCTAGAAAATTAAGAATCTAAATGCCTTTGAAATTCTGACAGAACAGCCTAATTATGTAAAAGTCATACATAAAAAAATGTCTCTTGACTAACTTGTTAGATTATTTCTGACAGTACWGAAATCACCAGTAGCACTGAAAATGTATATTTTCCTCAGTATGTTATGATGAACATTTGCTTTGAATAATATGCTGTCTTGTGTTGGGAATTGTTGGAGGAATACAAATCAAAACATTCTCAAACCAAGAAAATTTCCTTCAAAGGCAGAATCCTTCAAGACAGTCCAGAAATAGTGGCATTCTCTAAACTTGTTTTTCTCCACATGATTTGGGTGCTTGCATCAGTTTCCAAAGTTTACCCTTGCTTCCTTGCTRAACCATCACTGACAACAGATCGTAAGAAAAAATATTTTAAAAACAAGTTAAAATTTATTTTTCACCTCTTGAAAGTAAGAAAATAGCAGAGACAGAATTGCAGAGCAAGCATATAATCTCTTTATAAAGCAAGGAAGTTACTTCCTTTTTGAAAAAAGTTCTTATGGTTATAATTTGATAAAGGTGATGCTGATAATCGATGCACAAAAGAAAAGAAAGGAATATTGATTCCTTTAGGCTTTTCTCCTTTTTTTGTATTTTTTAAGTTTTAAAATATTTTTTCAGTAATGAGTGGTGTATTTGCTCTCATTTGAATATTTTAAACTTGTGCTGGAGTGATTTTGTWATTAGAATTGGAGATGATTTCCCCCAGTCCATTACACATTGCAGATACTTGAGGGAGGCAAGTTTTGTTCTTATGTATGTGGCATTAATCCCTGATTAGTGTTGCATGAACAGTTTAGCTCCAGGTTTTTAATTATTCACAAAATAATGGTATTGATAAAATATAAGAGGGTTAACTTTGTTTGCTTAGAAAACTGTTTTAGCCTTTTTTCTCTGCTGTCCTTGATGTTACACAAAATGACCAGACAKTCCTAAGCTGACTTTTGCCATGGACTGTTATATTCCAGAATTCCTGTGAGGGTAAAAGGGATTTTTTTTTTACAGTATATGAGTGGATTATTTTATTTTCAGAAGAGATGGCTCAATTATCTGACCTCATGGAATTAAGCACTATGCAGTCAAAATGGCATGTGAAAAAAATGGCTCTGAAAAACCCARCAGAAATTCCTGTTATCCTTCTTGTAGAATTTCCCAGTGTGCTCCCTGTGTCTGCTGTCTCTGCACTGAAGTGTAGGGCCACACTGGTAGTCTGGGTCAAGGGAATTGGCTTTTTTAAAGTGCTGTATTTTGGCAAGGTTTGATACTTTCAAGCCCATAAAAATGTTGGAGGAAAACCCTCACTATGCTGCAAAATGGATGAGAAGGGAGGAGAGAAAATCCAGCTTTCTCCTCAGTGTCTGTGAGGCACTGCAGGGAGATGCATCGTGCTGAGTAGAGACTGACAAACACCACAAAGCTGAAAAAATATTCAGAAACGTCTTTAAAACAGGATATGGGCCTCATTCTATTCCTAGTACTGTTCAGGGTATAACTTCCAGGTACTTCAACCAGGACTGGTGTGTGACTGAGGGCTGGTAGCATTGTCAGCCATGTGAGATCTCTGAAGTCCCAGTTATTTATTAAAAAGCTGAAGRCAACATAGAAATACCAGATTTATTATTACCTCAGATAAATTAAAATGTCAAACCTGAATCCTAAGCTGTGGAAAAGCTTTTCAGCTTTACAGAGCTTGTAGTGTGGAAGCTTTCACAAATGAAGCAGCTAAGCAAATGGTTATAAGGCTGTGGATGTAACTGTTCTTTGAAATATTTCTGTGTTCCTGTGATAGTGTTGTGTTGTTAATGAACCTTGTGTCTTATTTCAGAGAGATTCCCCCTCTACATCCAGACAGTCCCCCGCTAATGGTCATAGCAGCACTAACAATTCTGTTTCGGTAAGATTTCCAGTTCCACACAGAGAAAGTGTGAAAGTTTTGTTGGTGCTCATCTGCCATTACTGTTATACTTATCGTGTGGTCAGTGGAAAATTTTGTCCTGCTGAGAGAACCCAGGTTATTGCATATGTAACTCCCCATTTTCTTTTTTTTTTTTTTAAAGGGCTTTTTCCAACATGTTTTTCTCATTAAAAGCCATACAGTGAATTAAATGTTAATAACTGCACTGTGACACTTCAGTCATCCTTAAATCATTGTCAGCACTTTCCTCAAAACTGAGCAGAGGTTTAAAGTGGAAGCCTTTATTTCCATCCTGAACTTTGGAAGCAGAGTTTGAAGGAAGGGAGTAACTGTGCAGTTGGTATCCCAAGACATTTTAGATCCTTTTTTTTTTTTAAGTTTTGTGTTTGAGAGCCCTCTGGAACGTGTACTGGTTTCCGCTATCTGAGTTAAGGAATTGGTGTGCTCTCTGCTGTCGTGGTACGTGCACATACTGTGTGAAACATGAGCCTTGCCTGGATATGGAAAGCAAAAGGAAGTGGCTTTAAACTGCACTACAAACCAAGCTATTACCATCACATCTTTAACACAAAGTACTTCTGTTTTGTATGTATTCAGGTAGAAAGGTGCTGTCGATCTCCCGTTCTTCCTAAAGTACATTGGTGTTAAAATTCGTCTTGTTTCTCATTTGTTGTTGTTTGGACCAATGTAGTAACTGCACACAAGTTTCTTCAGTGAGTGCTGTCAATATCATGAGTTCATGGGACTAGATAAAAACAAACCAAAAAAAAACCCAAAACCAAGTAACTATTTCTTTAATTATTGATAGAAATTGCAACTTAGACATTATTTGCCACAAAGTAAAGTGCTTGTTAATTAGTAGAATGAAAAATAATTGTGTGAATGAAAAATTTAGGACATTTTTGTGAATTAAATTAAATTTATAACATGAAAGTAGTTATAATCTTAATTCTCAGCACAACTGATCACATTATACATTTTTAATCATAGGTTTTTTAACATTTATAATAGCCTCTCTCTTTTGAAAGCAAAACTTGATACTTAAATGGAAAAGGCATTCACATAAAGAGCCTCTTTCACTTGGTGGTGCTTTTGTGTTGAAGATGCTGAATTATTTATTAAAAAGCACATTCTCTATCTGCTTAAACTTTTTACCTGCTTTCTTCAGCTTGCTGCTAAACAGCCTGGGTTTGATTTTTCTTTAAAAAAATGTTATTTCTAAACATGGGTCTATGCTTTATACTTTTGTCTAACTTACCATTTTACTGTAATGTAGTATGAATCACTAACAAACAGTGTTATGTACCCTTAAAAAGTAAAATGAAAATTTCTTCTCCTGGGTTGACTTTATTCTGCAGGACTTGCCATCGACAACACAACCAAAAGGACGACAGGTGAATAGATATCCTCCATGGGAATTTTTGTAAACTTAGCTGCTAGCAAACATCCCTGCTTACCTTTTCCCCACTCATATTCTGTATGTGCTGGACTAAAACATTTAAGCTTGAAAAATTTGTTTCATTTTTTCATTTTTCTTTTAACTCATTTGTTTGTAGCTAATTTAAAATACCTTTTTTTTTTTCATGTGTTCACATGTGTGAGAGTTACAAATTAATTGAGAATTTAACTGGAGATGTTGATTTAGTTCAGAATGCATTAATAGATTTCCTGTTGTGCAGTGACCTGTTCAGGTTTTAATCTTAAAGGAAAGCTGAAATTCCTGTTTTAGCTGGAATGGAGACAAGTAGGGCAGGTGTCAAACTCTAAAATATTGTGCTGACAGRGATTGCAAAGCTTGACTTTATCTGAAACTAATTATTAACATTAACAAAGTTTTTCAAAGAAAAACATTAAGGGTAGTTTCTGTTAGGGCTTGATAAATCTGAAGATGGTCTCTTAAAATTTCAGTCCTTAGTCCCATTTTCAATAACCCCCATTTAACTTGGTTACCTTGACCTGGTGATTGTGCAAGTCAGTACAGACCAAAGAAAGATCTTCCCTCTCCAGAAAAATCCAAGAAAGCATGTGGGGCTTCTCAGAGGATTCCCCATCTTTCTTTTTGCAATTTTAAGAATTTTTGTTCTTTTTCTGCAGCCTCCAAATGAGCACATGCCATCGAGTGATTTGTGATTGATCTCCATTAACTGCTCCAGTTATTTATAGTCTTTCCAGAATCTACCTCTGAATTTTTAACTGTGTACTCAGCCTCCTTCTCTACCAGGAATTTTTATAACAGCTCTTGCAATTCCATTCAAGAAGTCAATCAGCTACATTAACTCTTGTCTTTGAGAACCTTTTTATATTGCTGTCTGGTTGAGTTGGCTGGAACTTCTATTACAAGAATGGTTTGCTCTTACTTCACTTCCCAYTTTTAAAGCTCTCTGTGGTTCTTTAAACTTTCCATTTTCTTCTGAAGCTGCCTGAATGTAAACTTGGAGAGGCTCCATGAAACCTTCCAGACATTTATATTAGGTTTTCATTTGCTCCTCATAGKTTTTTTTTTCCTAGAAGAAGAACCTTTGTTCAAGGCGATATCAAAATAATGGTGTTTCTTTTACTCACACCATTTATAATTACATTATTTTTTCAGTTTTTACCTGATTTTTCCCATTGAACCAGCATATTTTTCTTGTCATCCTTGAAACCAGTGAGGGCTTGGCTAATGGATATATTTTTATGTCTCAGGAAGTCTGTAGTGTTCCATGAGCTGCCCGTATGATAAGGGCTCAAACTGGAGCAGAGACTTGAAAAACAGGGAAGTTTCTAGATAGTAAAAATACTGCTGATGCTTTTAGACCTGTATGAATAARCTTCAGGCAAAATAAGGGATTGACTCAATATTAATTACTTCATGAAAAACAAATTACTAAGTAAACATACTTGGTTTCAAAATATCCTATTTCTCAAGTAATTAACAGAAGATGGGTTGCTTTTTTTAACTCAATGCACAGCAGAGCAAGGGTCAGATTTAATATATTAAAAGTTGAGTTCTCTATTGGTCTTATCATCTGATGCTCTTACTGCAAACCAATAAAAATACATCAGATACAAGAGAAGAGTGATTAGCCATTTTAATTTATCCATGTGTTGAGGTGCAGATTGGATTACTTTTTTAAGTGCCATGAATAGTGCTAACACTGCACAGTTACAGCTATTACTGGAGAAGAATTTGARCAGAGTTGAAAAGTGTTACATTTTCCAAGAAGGATATTAGTTTACAATGTAATTGTTGGGGATTTTTAAATCTAGTCCATTTTTAGTAAGAAAATCAGCAGTATGTGTATACAAGGCTGGCTGAGATGCAGCAGGGTGATGTTGAAAGTTCATGAACTGTAGAAATTGCCCATCTAGTGCATGACACTTAATTTTGATTTTGAGTTCCTTGGGTGCATCAGGGCTCTAATTAGCAATCAAAACTGGGTATCACTTTTATTTTTATTTTCTAGAGTTAAGACTTCAGTAACACACAAGGAAAGGATTGGTATCATCTTTTAAATTGTGAAGTCAGAGTCTGGATTCTTTCTCTTCATGTTCTTTGGAGAATAACTTGCTCAAATAATGAGTTTTATTTACAAAGGAGCAGACTTTTACTGAAAAACCCAGAGAATTCCCACATTCCTCTTAAGTAACTCTGTGATAGGAGCAATACAGAACTTCCTAAAAAAAAGATTTTTTTTTWATGTCTKAAATCTTTAAAATTCTCATTCTAAAGTTCACTAATAAAGCCAAAGTCCTTTATAGCATCCAGTAAAATTTCCTGTCACAGAAAGTTTTAAAACATACCATGGGACTTCAGTTGGAAAATACATTACAGATTGAGTTGTAAGGTGCTGGCTTGTGTTCTGGAATGATTTGTGATAGTTAATAACTGTTTGAGGGACTCCATGAGTTTATTGCATTTTTGCTGTTCAGGTTCTACAGAATGTAGAAAACATGAGCTTTTGAAATAGCATCATATGTCTCCATAATTTGCTGGAAGGGGCATTTTCATTTTCATGTTCAGCTATCACTTATGCTTTGGCACCTTCCTTTTTTATTTCTTTCTTTGCTTGTTGCAACCAATGTGTGTAGCTGCATTCACAGATCAGATTTTCACCTGTTACTCTGAATAGCAGTGATGATACTGCAGTGTCTCTTATAAACTCTTTTTTTTCTAGATCTATGTAAGAGCACAATTCGAATATGATCCAGCAAAAGATGACCTCATTCCTTGCAAAGAAGCTGGCATCAGATTCCGAGTTGGTGATATTATCCAAATCATTAGCAAAGATGATCATAACTGGTGGCAGGGTAAACTTGAGAACTCCAAAAATGGTACTGCAGGTCTTATTCCTTCTCCTGAACTTCAGGAATGGTATGACTTAAGTTTTCTATAAAAATGAATTTAGTTTTGATTTTATTTCTGTCTTTGATACTTTTCATTGTTGTATAGCTAGCCTTTGAATTTTTTTTTCTCTAAGTCTATATATTGATTCAGTTTGTGTGGTATTAATTTTTTTCTCATGTATGCAGAGCAGTAAGGGTTACATGCAATTTCATCTGYGTGATTACATTAAAAAATAAATTCCTGTGTTAATAAACAGTGTGCTTTCTAGTATACTATAGGAAACTAGGATTTAAGATGGCTACATGCAAATTAGTTATATAAGAGGGTCAAATTAATTTCTCTTTCAGCTTCTAATCAGGGGTTTCATTAGTACTGTTTACATGCAAGTGCTGCAGGAATAGAGTTCTAGCAAGCTGACAAGCAAAAAGGTCATTGAGGGAGTTTTAGGGTTTTCTTTCCTTTTCATTTTTCATATGAATGTCAAAAAGCAGAACAAAATCACAATGCCAGTGGCAGGTTCAATGAACAGCAGTGGTACTGAACAATGCAGAGCCTTTAAACAACCTCTTGCAGGAGCTGTTGATAAAAAATTTTTAATGTATCAGCACAAATTGTGCCAACCAAGTCCTGAACCTTGGAAGGTGTGGCCATAACTCAGTAAAGTTTAGATAATCCAGCCCAAAATACTTCTTACAGGATTTTCTGTGTAAAAGAGCTGGAGTTGTGCACTGCTCCTGTGCTGGATAAGGGAGATTTTGGCAGGAGAGACAGACAAGGGYAGACAAAACCTTTAGTTCCATGTCCTGAGCTCTGTGCCAGGCCTGTGTAAGGGAGGCACAGTCCACATTGCAGCAGGGTCCCTGCTGTGCTCCACCCTAGAATCAATTCCAGACAGCCCCCCAGCACAGCACCACTTGCTCTGCAGGAGTTTAGACCATGGTGGTTGTTCCACACCTTGTGCTCTTCCCTTCTGATCTGCTGCAGAGTGGTCTGGATTCATTCCAGCAGCTGCCCTTCCTCCCATGCTCRGTTCATCTGTGAGCTTCCATCAGCTACCTCTAAGAAAATATTCTTACATGATAATATCCCTATATATATGTCTTTAAAGTCATAAAAAATGTTAAAGTTTTACTGTACTCATGCTCYATAAAAAAGTCTTGCTTTTCTAATTCATTCTGTGCAGCTTTTTAAACTGAAAAGATTAATTAATTGATTACAACAGAAAATGTTTTTTCTCCTCCTTGTGTCAGGCGAGTTGCTTGTATTGCCATGGAGAAGACCAAACAGGAGCAGCAGGCCAGCTGTACTTGGTTTGGAAAGAAAAAAAAGCAGTACAAAGACAAATATTTGGCAAAGCACAATGCAGGTATGAACAGAAAATGCAGGTATCTGTAACAGGCTACATTTTTGGGAGTTTAAGCCTTGCTATTAATTGTTCAGCTGGCAGTATTATATAAACCTAATGAATTACTTAGGAAAATATAAGTAAAATTCTAATTATGCCAACATTACTCTGCTTGTTCTTTGCTATTTAAGCATGGAGCTTAGTCAGTGAGAGGCAAGCTGCCACAAAAGCAGTGCATCATAGTATATCCTGATAGAGGCTTAGATTGTTTGGGGGTTTATGTGTAAAGCAGCATTAGAAACAAACAGGATATGATTTTTGCAACCTATATAACTGTACTGTGCTCTACAACATGATATGTATTTATAGTTACAGATTACATATGTGAAAACATCATGAAAGAGCATTTTTTGTTGAAGTGGCACAGCTGGAAGTGGAATAAGAGCCATTGCAGAGTCAGTGTGTTATTTACAGTTACCARATAGAACCAGCTGTGGAGGTTTATCCTCCTTGCAGTGATTTCTGCCTGAATCTTGAGTYTGGGGCTTCTGCTTGGAGTGCTGAAAAAATGAATTGTTTTAGAAAATTTTAGAAGTGTAGAGTAAGAGATCCTTGTCAAGCAAAATTCATTAGTTTTAGCAGTAAAGAAGACAGACCCTGTCATTTATGAGCTGAATTTGCTTMTTTTCTTCTTTTAATATAAAATACTTAATGTGCTGAAACTGCTTTTCAACACTTTTCTGTTGCTCCTGCTTYGGTAGCACATTCTGTGATGCTTATGTTGTTGTGGTCTCCTGAGAGACTTGCAGAGATTTTTATTAGAATCAGAATAGATACCTGTCCAAGCAGTGTAATGAAAGTATTCTATATTACATTCATTTCTAGGGGTTTTATTTCAGTTGCATTCTTGAGCACACCGATTAAACAGTATAAATCCATATTTTCAGGTATTTCTCTTTACATGCACAATGTATGCAGGATCAGAGCTCATAATGTGTCACTATTACAGAAKATGTGTTTCCTTAAAAGTAATTTGGCAGTAAATTCTAAGACAGTAATTGTTGTTTATACTCTTTAAATTTACTGTTGCATTTAAGATATTCACAGGTGAATATAAAACTATTTGTTACTCTGAAAGCTCTCACAAGCAGAGAGCTTTGAAAGCTTTAAGCAGGTTCCTTCCTTTTGCTGCTGTAACACCCTGCTTGTTCTATGTTTCCCCCTCACTGCAGTAGCACTCAACCACATTTTAAGAATTACAACAAAAGCTGTTGAGAGTAAACTGGATTTTGAGCCAAAGCCTTTCCCAGTACTGGTATCATCTGCTCCCAGCACACATTCYCACAGCCTTGCTCCTCCCTTCACTTGTAGCCATGCTGTGAAATGGATCAAGAACAGCCCAAAAAAAAGCATGGATTTTATTTCTTTAGGGCAGGTACATTTCTAAGTGCATCTCTCAGTGCAAATGCAGAACTGAAAATGTCTTATGAGTAAGCAGGGCCTGCTGCAAGGGAGTGAGCTAAAGGAAGGACAGCCAGGGAAGGAGGAGAGGAGCAGGCAGCACTGTAGGAGCAGACCTAGCTCAGAGATTTTYTATCAGTTAAATTCCTGAAAGGAATGTGGACTTTGCAGTCTTGGCAGAGGGGGACATTTCAGAGTAGGTTGATGGCACTTTGATTCACACAGTTCACCTGCCTTCACCAGCAGTGTTATATCTTTATTGCTTTAAATCAGAGCAGGTGTTTGCCAAGAATTAGAAATACCAACGTTAAAAATTATGATAATGACCATAAAAGAAACTGTTCCCTTTAGAATACAGCTTCCCYTTTCCCCTAAGTCAAAAAGTTAATGTAAGCACAGATTGAAATCAAGATTTCTTGTAGAAGTGTTACTGATATTAGTGTCCCTGAGGTACTGAAGGTAATGCCAGTAATATTCCAGGGAATKACCCCAAATATAGGATATTCAGTATATGAATATTATTAATTGCTTTGGTGCTCATGTGGGTTCAGGTTTAACTGAGGTGGCACTGAAGTCACTGATTCTCTGAAGTGCTCTGTCACATCCAGGATTGTTGGTCAGAAATATGGCAGCACTGGCCCTTGCAACCTTTCAGTACTTCTATTTCAGAATAAAAACCAGATCTTTTCTTCTGCTGGATCCAAAACAAGTATAATCATTGTCAAAATGTTGCTCTTACAGGAAAGTAAATTTATTTCTCTTTTATCTGWGTATAAAATAAAGTAAATTGATCAGCAGGGTGTAATTTATTTGGACTTGTGTGTTATTTTCCTGTTAGGGGTGAGACTGGTCTGGGGTGCTGAGAAATGACCCAGTAAAATAATCCCTAGTCAACTCAGATTTCTGTGGCCAGCTGATGATTTGAGAGCTGGTGTGGTATATTGGGATATTACTGGAAGTAGAAATGAGATTATTCTGCAAATCAGACGTAGTTTATGAAGTAAACAGGAGATTATTTCAGTTACTTTTTAGAATTAGAAGCAAATACATTCTCCTTTGCAGGAAAAATGTAATCCTGTTGTTCTTTCCTCCATGCTTCATATTAGAGTATTAGACAATTTCATGATCATATGCTTTATCAGTATAAAGTCAGTTTTAAACCAAAGCCCACAGAAAAAATGAAATATCTTTTCCATTATTAGATTCACTGACATTTTTATAAATGCTCTAGAGATATGCTGCAGTGATATCCAGATACATTTTTCATTTATTTTGCTGAAATGTTATTGCAGGGCTTCAGAAAAGAGGAGAACATACCAGAACTATGCTCCATATTATGCATAATGTACAAAATTGCCAAGCTTTTATAAAATAYGTTTATCATTTCTTAATGTGATTTATTTGCCTTGTGTTTAGACTATTGCATGGTAAAGTTTATTTTGTGCATATACTTTTTATTTTACTAATATATTACAAGCCATATCTCAATGACCCCTGTACATTTTTCATGCTGTCTTACTCCCAATGGCCTCTGTGCATGTAAGTAACCTGTCAAGTGACAATGCCTCTTTATTTGCTTCTTACTGTTTCCTTTCAAGAACTCCTTTTCTTTTATCAGCTAGTAACACAGAAGCATTGAAGTCCAGTCTTTAAGTGTGCCCTGTATTCCTCCTATCTTTGTATATTAAGAAGTGAATCATTTTTCTTTTGCATTTGAGAACCCCACAATCATTAGTTAAATCCATGTAGACTGAGACATCTTCTCCATGCTACTATTTTGTGATGAAGGCATTAATATGTGTTATTTCTGGTGTTTGTTCCTGTTGTTTGTATCTAACATWACGTGGTTTTGTTCAAGAAGAAAATGAAGGATTGATTTCTTTTTTAATTATTTTTCAATGGAAAAAGACCCTTGCAGGTTTAGGTGGTTAGCATGGTAAAGCTGTTTAGTGTGTTGTAGATCATTATTATGAAATGAATTATTGATTTGTTTAAATAATGTGAAGTTGCAAAAAGGACGAGTAATAATTCCATTGCGGAATGAAAGAAAAATATTACTAAATTCTTGCTTGTAGTATTTGGGGAAAGGTTGAAAGAGATTCTTCTTTAGGATGAAATTCAAAATGCTTCAAATGGACTAGGAAGTTTTCATATCTGTATCTTTTCAAGGCTTTAAAGAGTTGGGTGTGTCAATTGGCTGATTTGTAGCTTCACCTTCACCAAAGTGAAGCCAGTGGACTTTCTCARGTGAAAAGACTGCCATCAAATTGAAAAACAGAGATACCCACACTCATCCTAAAAGATGGATTGGATATGGCTGAGGTGGATACACCACTTAASCCTTGGAAACACTCAGGGAGAGATTCCATAGTTTGGATGGAGTCTCTCCTGCCTCCTTTTCASAGCGTGCAGAAATACAGAACTGAAAACTCTTGTTTGTTATTCTGCTCCACAATTGCTGGTTGCTGCAATCTTTACGAATATAAATAACTGCCTCCTGCCTGCTTCTGTCATTAGAATTCAGCAGGAGTCACCAGAGATGATGTGTTGCTGGGCACAGGAGGAATAAGCTGTTATTAATGAACAAAACTTGATTTGTCAATCACTATATTCCCTGGCAATTGACAACAGATTGATAGGCATGCTGGAATTCATCCAATTTCAACTGCAGTTGAAATGATACCTGAAATAATGCTTTTACAATTTTTCCCTAAATATGGTGGAGGTTCTTTTCTGTAATGCCATCACTTTTCATTAGAATTCTTCATTCTGTCACAAGTTTTAAAAGCATGTCAGTTTAATTAGCACGTGTGTTTAAAGAGAACTCTAATTACAAGTAAGTGGTGTGATTTGAAAGAATAAATACCACWAAGTATTAACCCTGTGCATTTCTCATAGATCTTGTTAAAACATTATTATGAAAGTATCCCTATCTTCAGTGTAAATAGATGTTCTCATATTGTATTCATGTTGGTCACTGTCCACAAATTTTTCTTTAGTATTGCTATTTCTCAGGAATGCAAACGTGAATGGCATGCTGTTCTAGCTGATTTTTGTGGTCTGCTGAACACTGCATGAAAGGACATGCAAACTTTGCTGAGCATCTCAGTAGCTTTGTTACTGCTCTTAACAGTTTCTTAAATGAACACTCTTGTTAAAATTGCATAAGGAATGAATTGTTTTATTTTCCATAACATGTTACTTTGTATTATAAATCTAAATCTTGATAAAATTATAATTTGTAGCAGAATTAGTTGTYACCCTTCATATGCCTTTTTTTCCTTATCCTTTGGGGCTTTCTTTTGTGTTTTAGTGTTTGATCAATTAGATCTCGTCACATATGAAGAAGTAGTAAAGCTGCCAGCATTCAAAAGGAAAACACTAGTCCTACTAGGTAATTTTCAGTTACTTTTCTGAACGTGGCATTATAGCTTTGAAGCCCTTCTGGTGGAATATTTCTAAGTGATTTTTTTGTGTTATGGCTCAGGTGCCCACGGTGTGGGAAGAAGACACATAAAAAACACGCTCATCACAAAACACCCRGACAGATTTGCTTACCCCATTCCTCGTAAGTAGCAGGGCTCARTGTGCTGCAGAATTGTTTGTGTCCTCCTTGGCAACACCCTCCTGCTTCTACTGCCTGTGTTCAGCTCAGCTGAGACAAATCCTGCCTTGAAGGTGGGAGCTGTGTAGGACTGGGTYTGGTTCTTTTGCTTTTGCAAAGGGCAGGGTGAACAGTAACACCACTTTTGTATGAAATGTTCCTTATTATTCACAAAACTTCTTGTTAGACATACTTCTCTCTACCTCAAGTTTGTGTTAATTTAGARTGAAGCATAAAAGTTTTCTCATTTTTAACTGGGTATAATTCTCATGAGAAGAAATATGAGCTGGATTTAGAGGGAACCTGTAGTGTTGTAATTACTTCACACTGCCAAGTATTAAGGACTGGTGTTGCACTAAAATAGTTTCAAGTTTCCAGAGATGACATTAAGTAAAAAARACTACAATTATTTCCACTCCTTACCAGTGGGTTGTTATGAAGAGCACAGAGCTGTTTTCTGTTCATGACAATCTCTATGGATACCCTGCAGGAACTGCAGATCCCATTTCATGATCTCTTGGAGATGCATCCTTTTTCCTCAAGCTGAGCACACCAAAACAAGAGCATCCAGCCACTACCTGTCCACTCTATTTCAGACTGACCTCAGAAATGCCATACATAGCTCACAAGTGACACTCATKTAATTTTCTTCACAGAAACTAGTGATTTCATCTRCAGATGCTTTTAAAATGGACTCACCTATACCATGGTGAGCATTCCTTAGGTTGCCTGGATTAGGTTCCTGCTCTGTGGTTCCTGCACAGAAATTGTTTCACTGATTTTATAAGAGTAAAAAGATGCATTTTCTGCATTCCTTTACAAAACCATTGTGTAGTAGGTAGCTTTTGAGATGGGCCTTAAATTGGATGAGGAGTTTGGAAGAATGCTTTATGAAGGAATTACCTGCATACTGAAAACCAGATCAAAAATATCAGGTCATACACAATGGCAGTTAATTGTAAAGATYAGTAGGCCATACTTATCACATAAGTCTGTAGAAGCAATATTCAAAAAGTATGTTATTCCTAGGTAGCTTTTACTTCTCTTGACCACAGGTAATCAGGTTTTTTAACTGCTTTTTAGATTTATCCTTTTCACTCTCATAAAAACTTACATTAAAAAAAAGGAAAATGYAGAAATGTTTTTAGGACAGAAGAGAATTTAGGAGAAATATGAGTATCTTAAGTTCAGTAGATCCTGGGGACTCCACTGCTGCTTTTTCCAATACATATCCCTCAGACTCTTGCTTTTCTCAGTGCCTGTCATTCTGACTGCCTCATCTGTCATTGYTCTATATGTGAAAGAAGTCACATATAACCTTAATATTGCTTCTGTACTAAAATACTTTATATTTTCAGACACAACCAGACCTCCAAAGAAAGATGAAGAAAATGGCAAAAATTACTACTTTGTATCACATGACCAAATGATGCAGGATATATCAAACAATGAATATTTGGAATATGGCAGCCATGAGGATGCAATGTATGGGACAAAACTGGAAACAATACGAAAGATCCATGAGCAGGGACTAATTGCAATACTTGATGTAGAACCTCAGGTAACTAATTAGAAGTGTATGAAAATGGGACTCATCACAAATCCTTCAACCTTGTTTCATTGAAATGTTTTTATTGATTGCACACTAGGTAAGTGCTGCATAAAATGATGTGAAACAAAAGTCCTTGAAGCACCAGGATATCAATCTGTGGAATTCTGGTAATCATATGGTTAGAAGAACACAGAGGAGAAAGAAAAAACAGGCTCTGAAGAAACACTAATAGTTTATTTATTCATTGTAGGAAATCTGTGGAAAATTCTGATACATTTCCTTTGAAACATCTGTGTAGTCATTACTTTTATATGTTTTGTTAAATGAAACAACATGAATACAGACAATTGTGATGTTCATATTATTCTAGCAGATGGAAGGAAATGGGAGGAAGGACAAAATTGTTACTGGGGTTATCTACTTAAATTTGCTGACTTGTTTCTTCTTTGTAAATGGTTTCAGGAAGTTCAGATTTTTCTAAGAATTTCACAACAGAAATGAGATACCTGACTAAATTATTTAAGAGAGTTCAGAGTATGATGGTGTGGTGGTGTTCTTAGAAATAAAATCCCACATTTAACAGCATTCAGGGAGAGCAGCATTTATGAGTTCAAATGGAGCAGCTGTTAACAGCAAACCTCTTCATAAACTTTTTCAATATGCATTATTCAAGAGCTGTACAATTCTCAGAAGATATTTTAATCTTTGTTGGAATATATTTACATTTGGTAACAGCTGCCTTTGCCACATTTCCTCCAGCTCATGTCCAGCAAGCCACTTTGCTAACCAGCTTCCTCATTCATCCATCTCAGCTCACTGAGGCCAATCTGTTTGTGGATTTATTCCTGGTTCTCTTACACCCCTTGCCTGTTCTCCCTTGGGCACTCTTATGGATTTTCTTGCATTTGAGTTATGGGGTTTGTCTCTTGTTTGGAGCAGGTTGGCAGAGGTGATTCCTGTTGGTGGCAGCAGACATGAAAACCTTTTAGCTCAGGAGAGGGTGGATTATGGGGGTTTTGTTTTGTTGGTTTCTTTAAAAAGAAAAAGCYCTGGAGAAGACAGAAATCAAAAAAGCAAACCCAGAGTGACCTTTAGCAGTCTGACTTTATCTTGTCCATCCCTTTGAGTTCAGCTGAGGTGTTTAACCCACTGTCCTGCACTTCAGTCCAGCCCAGGTCTGTGGCAGTGTCACACATGGCAGCTCTGTGTCACTCAGGTCATTAAGGCAACCCTTTAATGAGAACTCTTCTCTTTTGCACAGATTTGATTCAGGAGATTGGAGCTGTGTTTATTTATTGTGCTATGCTCAATTTTTAAACACTTCAAACTTCTCACATCGCATTTCATTTTTTTTTAATAATAATTTTGTAATAATAAAATTTATACTCTAATCAATATTCTAAAACACAGTTGGCTCTTTTGCCTATTTATGGTGTACCTGATTTTTTTTACATAGTATTTCATCTGTCAGTTTAAATGTAAACAGAATTCCACATTCTTTGAGAGTGTATGGGGAGAGGCACTCTGAAAATATTAAAGCTTTTACTGTCTCATAAACTCACTTTATTTAAGGATAAATACATGTTTTGACCACCAAAAATATAAAATAATAGAAAAAGTTAGGTGTCTATATTACTAAGGTCTTAACTCCAATTCAGTTAAAACAAATCCAGCATTGGTAGATCATGAATTTGTGCCTTTTGCTTGTGTTACTAAACTTACTTCACATTGATTGTTGGAGATTTCCTCTAAAGTATCTGATTTTTTTTTCCCCCTAGGCATTGAAGGTCCTGAGAACTGCAGAGTTTGCTCCTTTTGTTGTTTTTATTGCTGCACCTACGATTACCCCAGGCATTAATGAGGTATGGCACATTGCAATCTGATGTCCTGGCAGAGACAGTATTAAGGATGAGGTTCAAATGTGCAAATCAGACTCTTCAGTTGTTTCCTTGTCTGTAAATGAAGAGGCAGAAAAATAATTGAATAACAGCTTTATTAAGTTGAATGACATACATTTATTGTTTATGAACCAATAATTCAAAATGTGGGCTTCAAGAGGAAGGATCCATGTGCTATATGCTGAAAGTACATATTCTTATAAGTACATTTCTTATATTTCATATCCTGCTCCAGCTCAAAGATCCATTTCCATACCATTGGCACAAATTACTCAATTGTGAGTTGGAATGCCAGCACTGATCCCACCTTTAGCTTTAGCRTTTTCCCTGCACAGCAAATAAGTATCAGAAATAGGCTTGTTCATTTTGACAGCTGTCCTCTAAGAACTGGAATCTTTGACCCCAGGGGTAATTGCTTGTGGAATGATGCTAAGTATTCATTGAGGTCCACATCATCCATTTCCTACCTGGTTTTCATAGGATATCTGCTCTTGCTGCAGATTTCAAAGATACCAAGCAATTCTGGATTTAGCTGACACTAACACAAACTCCATTTTCACAAACACCTTTCTTAAACCATGATATTAAAGTATTAAATCTGTTGGATTTGATCATGAATCTGTTCCAGATATCCTAGATGTCTCCWTGATCATCAAAACACAAAGTCAGAAGCTGTGTCACTACAGCAGGTTTCTATAGAAATGTAATTACAGTATCATAAGCACGAAGCTGTGACATCACTGCAGAGGCTTGCAGGAAAGGAAGGAGCCAGACTTGCAYGTTTAAATGCAAATAACCTGCATGATTATTTGAATCAAAAGTGGAAAGTGAAGAATTTTGGCCTCAAGCTGGAATTTTACTGAAGCTGAGGCATTCTGCTAGTTCACTAAGATGCTTTAGTGAGCTACTTCAGCTCTAAATTGGAGTTCTGTTAATTTTTAAGCACCAGTGCTCTAGAGCAAGCAGTGAAAGAGGGACGAGAGAGGGAAGATGGCTCTGTTCACTTTCACAGCATTGAGTTGTCATTTCACTGTGTCTTAGGGACCCACACCCTGATGGTACAACCCAAGAGTGTAAAAACAAAGACCTYTCAGCACAGCACAACTTGCCATGTTAGTGAAGTGACACTTCTTGTAACTGCTGGTGTGATGCTTTGAATCAGTACAGTCTGGATAAAATACTAGAATTTTGTCATCTACACTGAATTTTCCTTTGTGTAAGCAAATAGCATTGCATCAGGCACCCTGTAAAATACACAAGTGCTCAGGCTTGTTGCCTCCATACCTGCCTCAGCTCCCAGATAGTCTTTCCTTGGCCTCATCTGCCAGTGGTACTTAAATTTTAATCTTCCAGTTAGGATGTAATACAGAGATACGTGGGACAGTTCATGTGAGGGAGAAAACATTTTCCCGCATACACTGGGAAGAGAACAGAAATGTGCCTTTTACAGTAGTGGTGGGGAAGTACTTTATGCCAAAGAATTAGTAGAAGTAAAATATTGTGTTTGTGCTGTAAAACCTATTTTAAGCTCCTGTGACAAGAGTCTCTGTGCCCACAGATTTCACCCAGGCAGATGARTTGCTGAGCCAAGGCCACACTTACAAAATGTGCTAATTTATTAATCAATTAAAGCTAAGGAAAGGGAGGGGCAGGCAATGGTAATAGCARCAGCCCTTACCCAAACACAGGATTCTCTTTTCCAAGGTTTTCTGGTCAGATAAGCAAAGTGTGTCTGTGTGTAGGGCAGCAAACAAGGGTGAGGAGTGTGTGTTTCCTATTTCCCATTCATGCTTCCATTTTGAAAGGTTCATTTGCATAATGAGTGTCCCTTCCTGTTGATCCTCTTGCCCTGCCTTGTTTTATTTTACTTGCACTTTTTGAGAACACTTCTGTAATTACTGTCCTTTTTTCCCCTCCCCATGTTTTCTTAAAATTCATCTTTGCTTTTCTTTTCRTTTTCCTGCATTCGTACTAATTGTACATAGCTGCCAAAATGGTGCAGAAAACTGCCTGTAAGTACCAGCTAGGGGCTCACAAGGTAGTCCTGGTTATTGCAGTAGTTCTAGAATGTAGACATGCTTGTTCCCATGCAACATTACTTTTGCCATTGGAGTCAAAATTGAATATAATAATGACTTTTGATATCTGCACTAAAATTATCTGCTAGCAAAAAGAGAGGCTATGGAGTAAAAATTCTACTCTTCCAGATGTATATCTGAACTTTGGTAAAACCAGTGCAGAGGCCTGATCCTAACAGTGTCTCTCTTGAGACACTTTATCCTKTCAAAGAGCACACAAAATGTTTCAGTAATTGAGGCCCACACAGSGAGAGTCAGGAGACAAAATATCCTTTCCAGTGGATGTAGCAATGCACCCTGAGCAGAACTGCAAAGCACAAGACRTGTAAATCATACAGGGAATCTCCCCGAGTGCCCCCACCTATCTAATCACAGAGGAAGCTTAAATCTGAGGGTTGTTGTGCTAAAACAGAGGAGAGAATGCATCAGAAAACCTTGGGGTGGTTCCTCTTTCCTCCAGCTGTTCCTACCTCCTTTGCCCAGACAGCAGCAAAGAGATCCCAGGCTCCTTTTGTTTGATGTAAACTTTATTGAGCCAAATTCTTCAGACTTTTAGCTGTGCTTCCTCCCTTCCTACAGCCAAAGAATAAAAGGAATTTTTCTTAGGAAGTGTGGAGCCCACCAGCTGTTTAAATTGTGAACTTCTTTCTGTTGAAGCAAAACTGACAAAAGGCCTGATGGTGCTTACACATTGTCCACAGCCTTAGAAGGGAATATTAGTAATTTTTTGGGCTGGGCTTTGATTGCCACAAGTGGCAGCTGTTGTTCTATGGACTTTCAGGCCAAAAAACCCAGCTCTGAGAGAGTGAAGGTGCCACTGGTGGCCTTTATGTACATGAGTATTTCATGGACAAAGCCATGTTTAACTCCTTCAGCTGTGGTGGAAAAGGAGAAATKATGAAAGTGAATTGAATTGATCCAGTAATGGACACACTGCAACAAGACCCACATAAAATTCCTGTTGCACAAGAGCTGAGGGAAKAAGGAAATGCAGATGTTGTGCTCCCAAATGTTAATTTCTGAAGTTGTGGCCATTCATTTGTCTGCAGCTCGCTGAACATTTTGATAAATATCTTCTTTCTTGACACTAYTGAGAGCACAACTGCTGAAGAATTTCCTTCTTGGAACATAAGCTGAGATGTTCAGTATGCAAAATTTAATTAAGACATTTTAGAGAAATTGAGAGGAACTTACTACAGCAGATACTTTGATTACAACTAGCTTCAGAGATGAATTTTGATATTCAAGTCTTGCAGACTCAGAGAAAACAGCCAAGTCTGACATGTACAAATAGATACTCTTACCACAAACGGGTGCAAGTTAGTCCCAAAATGAAACAAAAATCAAGAGCTTTGTCTCTTTTCCTTTTGCTGAGCTTAGGAAAGTTTGAACCTATTTGAAATTTATTGCAATGGCCTATCCCAAACTTACTACTGCCCATTAAAGTGTATGAAAGAAGTAATGATTTATATTTCCAGCAGACTGGGAAATTCAGATATTCCAAAATAAAGACCACTTTGATCCCAGTAAAGTTGGATCTGGCGGAACCTAAGTCAGAAAAATCCTGAAATTTAATGAATTTTTGAAAGACTTAGCTTTRTGGAACCTGTGTGTGCAAGGTAAACTTAACCAGTTCACTTTTCTAAGATGAGATAGCCATAAAATTTTCAGATTTTCATTGTCAGTCACAGTAGGATAGATGCTGTAGTGAGAAAAGTCCATATCTGTAGGTAGAAGTAACATTGATGGGAAATCTGAATAATAATTCAAAATCTGCATAAGGACTTAACAGTTCTGAGGCTTCCAGGGGCTTCTCAGGTACTTTGAGCCCTGTGTCATGAGATCAAAACTCTTTTCAAGGTGCACTATGATTTGGACAAGACAGACTATAAATACAAAATTAATCTTRGCTGGATACATTTAAAGCATTGAARATAGTCTGCRTGACAAGTTATTGACCTTCCTTTGTGGGTTAATTTAAGCAGGAATGGTTTGATGCTCAGCTGATACAAATTGATGTCTCTTTTGGACTCTCTGAGAAGTTGGAAGTTCACCTAACTAGGGTTTTGGCTTAAAGACACTGGGCCATATGAAATAATCCACAAAAATATTTAATACTAGTGTTGATCCACATTGTTCTCTTTATTAATAGYGTAAATTAAATTTGGAAACACTGGAATTTTCTACAGAATTTCCAGGAGTTGCTGGTGGTGCATAATGGCCCATACAGGGAGCATCCATTGCACAGAAGTGCATGTGAGGAGTATTTGCCTGACTTGGAAGGAAATTTGTAATAATTTTCAAGTGAAGACAACCACACCCCACAGCCCCCTCCCCATCTGAGGCTACAGCTTCAGGAGAGAAGCAGAACTGTAACTCTGGCAGAGAACTTCTCCTCCAGAAGTTTCATTGCTGCAGGGAAGGAGAACTGTCTCAGAGCAGGTTGTTTCCTTGAGGGGACCTGAAAGCACTTGTTCCACAGCTACTTGCCACTGTAATTACAAATACTYGAGAAACTGAAACAGAAAAAATAAAGGTGGAGGTCATCTTAACAGCTGGATAAAAATCTGTTTCCAGAGTAATTTCTAGTGACAAAGCTGTGGGCACTGTGTCTGTACTTCTGCAGCCTGAAACTCTGTTTAGCAAGGTGTGTCCCAGCTGATTCGTCAAGTAGAGTCAGCCTATGGATGCTGCAGAGCAGCAGGAGTCACTTTGCACCAAATCCACCCCAAACCTCTGGCACAGGAAAGACTTGATTGCTTTCCTGTGGCTATTTCAAGGTTCCTGAAAACAGCAAATGGGTTTGTTGGGTTTTTTTTTTAATTCATAAGGAAATTTGCAGGAAGAGAAKTCAAACTTAAAATTGCTGCAGAGCCCTGGGAAGAAGCCTTTTGCATCCAGCTGCCACAGGCAGGCACACCTTGCTAACAAAGGTCTGATGTCCAGGCTACCTGGTTCATCTCCAGGATCTCCCACTGAGAGGGGCTGGAAATGCCCTGCTCTGAGACAAAAACCACAGAGCAGTGATGTGGAGTGAGAACTTCCTTATCAGTAAATTGTCATTAAAGGAAGCAGACCCAGAGGATTGGTGTAGAACAGAAAACATTACCAAAAGTGGGAACAGCTGATTCCTGACAGCCTCTCCCCCTCTTCCCATTTCTCACATTCTCACTGGGACATAGGCCCAATAGCTCTTACTTGTGCACCAGGTCTGATTTATTCACATGTGGTCTCCATTGCTGCTTTTCCAAGCTTCCATCTTCTACCTTGCTTTTTTAACTCTAGAGCTGTGTTTGTCTCCCTGAACGTCAATAACCGAGTGCTGTTTGTGTGTCAGCTTCCAGAGGGAGCTGTGCCCTTTCTCCCATGTGATTCCCATAGCTGTAGCTGGAAGAGCTAAAGCACCTCAACTCCCTGAGGCCTTTTTGCCCATTTCCTTCTCAGCTGAGGAGCTGTTGTGGCAGAGCATGAAAGAATCCAACTTTTGTTTTCTCCYGTTTTCTCTCCCGGCCGCCGCACAGGATGAATCCCTTCAGCGCCTGCAGAAGGAGTCTGAGATCTTACAGAGAACATATGCACACTACTTTGACCTAACAATTATCAACAATGAGATTGATGAAACCATCAGGCACCTGGAGGAAGCCATCGAGCTCGTGTGTACAGCCTCCCAGTGGGTCCCGGTCTCCTGGGTCTACTAGACCAGGAATGAGAGAATTGAGGAAAAAAAAAAAGCCTGTCATTACTGGGAACCACCTCATACATGGAAAACCTCTTCGTTATTGACCTTGTGTCAACAGGTCTTGGCCCCTAGAGACTACCTAGATGTAGTGTGACCTAAAATATAATTATTGTCATGTCCGAATAGATAGGAGGAGGGGGAAAAAAAGATGAAACACTAATTTAAAGAGACAGTATCTTTTTTTTAATCATTTCTCCTAAACTTTAATAAAATGTATCTTTAAATATATGTACTATTCAGTCTTTTGGAATGTTATATTTTTGGAAATCATAGCTTTTTATTTCAAGGGCCCCTAAAAACTGCACAAAATAGATGCTGCTTTCTATAATCTATTTTAATAGTAATAATAATATGATTCTGTTACCTTAACTTGGGGGTGGAACACTACATTCTTTTTAGAGTCTGATTTTATGGATTGGAATACTTTGCTTTCCTTTATTTATTTGAAGTAATTAGTCTAGTGGTTACAAAACAAATTCATAAATTTTAAAGGCCTTTTTTTTTCCATGCTTTTTTTTTTTCTCTCCTAGGATAGTATTTTTAAGTACTTTTTTGTGTAACATCCAGATAATGTGATACTGTCTCTTTGAAGAACTCTGTAAAAGTTTTAGAAATTTGAAATTGGGTCTTGACTCTTAATGCATGTGGACAGTCGCAAGCGTTCATGCCGTTGGTGTATCTGTGTTGATAAAACCTGTAATCTACAGCAAAGTACATTCCGTTCATGGGAACACGTACCCAAGGGAATAAAGCAAAATATTATTCTGACTAAGTTGTAAACCTATGCACATCCCTTGCATTTTGGGCAACTTTCTAAAAAAAAAGAAAAAAAAAAGAAAAACTGATTTTTATTAATAATAATCATGTAGTGAAATGTGTTTGTAATTTTGTCTCAATTTAATTTGTTGTAAGGTGGGAGGGGGCAATTACTGGTTTCACCATTTCAGATCTGTGTTGTCTGAGAGTATTAACGTTTTAATTAAGTTGAAGCAAAGAAATGCTGATTTTTAATATGTATGTAATTGTTTAAAGATGCACACATTTTAAAAGAAAATACTGTGCAATGAAGAAACCAGTTTAGACATCGCGATAAACTGACTATTCCAAAAGACTCATCTACAACAGCCCTGTAAATTCCTTTAAAAATGGTAATTGACTCTACAGTCTGACCAATTTTTTTTTATTTTAAATATACTTCCTTTTATGTGTTCAACAACTGAATGCTTTTGGGTCCTTCATTTCATCACAGGGAGTTTCAAGAGCGAATCAGTGACTCGTGCAGTGAGGAAAAGTGTCTTCAAGTCTTTAAGGGAAGCCTTTGTAGGGACACAGCCTGCAGTCTGGCCCAGGGGCTCTGCTCCTCCTGGATCAGCRCAGGCTTCCTTCCACAAAGCTGGAATTAGGGCAGAGCCAACTGAGAAAGTGTAACCATGGATAGACTTGGCACTTCATTTTCCTTCTTCGTGCCCTCGCTGGCCCACATGATCTGAATTGTCTCTGAAAATGGTTAAAGGCAGCAGGCAATGCCACCTCTTTTTAGTGTCAGAAGCACACTGTTCCTTAAAATGAATTCTCAAAGTTTGGTTGGCTGTGCTGTTGTATAATATGAATTTTAGTGTTCATATTTAAATGATACAGCGATACAGGATTTTTCCTCACAGTGGAACTTGCAGCTGGAGTTGGTCTGTGGGCTGTTCAGTTGTTTGAGACCATTTCACGTGCAATCAGAAAAGGTTCTCAAGGTTGAATCTTTCTCACAAGAGTAATCCTATTGCTAATTTTTCTCCTGCCTACTCCTTCTGCAGGTTGGGTGGTCAAATATGTTTACAATTCTTGTCAAATCCACAGCTGAAATCTCGGTCTGGCTGTGCCTCCTCCCACCCAGCCAGGGCAGGCAAAGGTGTTTATTTCCTGCASCATCCACAGCCCAGCTTGCAGCCCACAGAAGGGAAATTCATCCATCACTTTACCCCACCTGCTGAGTGCCCTTAAGTGCCACAGCTGGAATCACAGTTCTGTGCATCCCAAAACAAGAGCTGTACCCGAGTCCCTTGAGGTTGTGGTTTTGTGGGAAGGAAGGAATGAGAGAGTCACGTGGAGGGAAACAGGGGAGCTGTCAGAGGAGTTGTAGGTGCTCGTCTGTTCTGGGTTTAGCCCCACAAGAAGGGGATGGTGCAAACTGTGARCTGTTCAGTGAGTAAGAGGTAATTTTTCAAGTGGCTGTGTTGTTTAGTCCTGGTGAAGCGTAGCTGATGTCCTGTAGGCAGCTGTTGCTGTGGTGAGTCCACAGTGGCTGAGCTCATGGAAGTGAAAGGGTTAATTCACTCYCAGAACTACCTCTTTTCCCAGCAAAGCACAAAGATGGGAAGACCTACTGAAAATCAAGCAGTGGAGTGTTTCTGATGTTAGAAATACAAACTTCTCTGGTGAACATTGGTGTCTGACTTCAGTGCCACGTTTTTCATCTCAAATGTTTATGGCATTAAATAGGTAAAGTAATTTTGATAATTTGAGTATAGTCCATCATAAATGTTTTAACTATACTTTTGACTCTGTTAATGGGAATTTCTCAGAGTTCTGTGTATCCAGCTTGTAAGGAAAGAAATCTCACAAGGCCCATGAGGGTGCTTCTGCCTTACGTAGATGACAGTAAGTAGTGATTTGATGTAATTAATACCTTTTCTTCTCTTRAGTGGAACTACCATTCAGTAATGCTTCACAGTAGAGAGATTGACCTGGAGAGCTTTGTTTCTTTTATTACTGTATAACCTTTTATCAAGAGACAAAAACTGTAAAGCACACACTTAGCATCCTGTCTTGCGTCCTTTACCACAGTCTGTTTTCCTTGTAGGAGCCTTCAGTAGCAAAAGATTAAATTGGAAACCCTGCCTAGGCTTTAAGTTCAGGAGATCCACAGCACACAGTGAGCTCCATGAGCAGATTTCAGCACAGGCCCAGACAGAGCAAGCCCAGGACTCCTCAGTCTGTCCATTCCTCCCACCCTGCTCAAACCCTTCTGAATGTTTCTGTTGTGTGTGTGGTACATAGAGGGCAAAATTCTGCAGAAATGGAGCTGAAAGCTTCACCTGCATGGGGAAGGCTCCTGCAGGTGCAAAGCTGGTGTTATAGTTTGTTGTTTTTTTCGGTCTCCAAGTGGAGAAGGGTCCTCCTGGTACTGTAAATACCACTGCATCMTTTGGAGCACCACATGGACTTCTCTAAATTTATGCTGAATGTGACCTCAGAAGCAGCCCTGGGATTGGGAAGAAACAAATGTTTCTGTTTGCCCCTTTTATACTTTATTTTTGTACAGGGGCTCATAGATTTGTAAAGAAAACTTGATCTTATCAGTATGCTGCCTCTCAGTCTGACTGATGCCTGTGATTTCAAGGTGTTAAGTTGGTCCAATAAATGTTCATTAACCTCTGCTTCCATTTACCTAATAAAAGTACACTAGGTTACTCAGTGTCTCAGAGTGGTAAGATTATTGCATGGAAATGGTAGCCTAGTTTAGACTCCTGGCCACTGCCACATGGACATTCTTAATCTCRTCACTAAACCCAAATTCTTCCATGTGTTTTAGCAGTGGTTTTGTTTTTATATGGTTTGGTCAAGAACWATGCTGTGCCACTCACCTCTGAAAGAAAACATCACCACCTGCCTCAGAAACTTCATGAAGAAGGTTACTCCGTTGACTTTGAAAACACAACAAGGAAGATGAGGTGTTGCAACCTGAGCAACATTGGGCTGCTGTGTATACTCCAAAAACTGGGTACTAGAGCCACTAGGAAAAGTTAAAGCACAGACTAAGCAGTATTTGTTCCATTTTTATTCTTTTCTATAAATTATTTCATAGTGCTGTTACTTAACGAAATACTTGGAAATGCTGCAAGAGCTTCCAGGGGTGCTTTGCAAATCTGCATTGAAATCCTAGATGCAAACAGTTCTGGCCCCATTCTTTTCCAATGCAGATAGTATTCAACAACTTTAATGAAGGCTGTTAGAGCTCAATTTCAGGCTTTAAAATACTTCTTAGAAAAGGATTTTTGAAAACTACAGAAAAATATATCCATTTCCTGACTATTATAGTAAAGAGTTATCTGTTTTTGTAAGCTAAATTGACAGAGGGTGAGCTAAAGCAGGCACCATAAAAAGTCTGCTTTTTCATGTAAAGCATATTCATTTCCTTAATAGACCTGTCTCTCACACTAATTTCTTCTCTACCTTTAATGAGCTCAGAGATAGTCATAACTCTTACCARGGAAACTGCTGCACATTATGTCAAATAGTCACATATAAATCAAAATATCTACACAACAGGAAGCGTGTCATTGGCCAACAGAACAGAAGTAAATTCTGAATAATTGTGCCTTGTGTCCACAAGGGGACAAGTGCACAAGCTTAGGATAGAGGAGACTATTTTTACTAATGCTACACAAAAAAATACAAAGCCGCTTCCCACATGTAAATGTTTGCAGTGTTTTGGGGTTTTTTTGCTTGCTGATAGAGTAAGTGCACCTAAGTAATTTCTACTTTGTCCCYTTAAGTGATTTTTAACAGTCTCCTGCTCTAATCCTCTGAAAGCTGGACTGAAGCAAGTACAAAAATCTTCTTGGCTCCCTACTACTTAGCCTCAGAGCTAAGCCTCTTTCTCAGACCTGTACATGAATAAATAATTAATTCTTACCTCAGAAGTCCATTTCTCAGTTAAGATTTTGGGCAGAAAGTTGATGGCTTCTCACGTAATCTTAACCTTTCTAAGCAAAAATAGTGTGAGGGGGAGTGTTTATGCATTTCCATGCATCCTGCTGAATCTCTTAGCAACTACCGTGGGACAATCAGGAACATTAAATCTGGCCACATCTGTGTTCTTATTAAAATGTAGCTTGAGCCTCCATTGATGTTGTGGAAGATAACTGAACTACTACCTGTATGCTTGAAAKAATTCTTGTTGATTATTAGCAAAGTAATACCTGCAAATTCTCCCTTAGCAGCAGCCATAGTTTGTTTTAGTGTCTGCATAATGGAAGCACCCATGAGGAAGGGTGGAATTTACTTATTTTTAAGTGTAGCCCATCTCAAAGCTGGAACATGAGTCTGTGTCTCTSCATTGTTGGCCATCCAGGTGGAGCACTCATCATTCTTCCCAAAATGTAAATAGATGCAAAATAGCAGAATTGTGTCMTGCTTGGGTCTGTCTGTATTGCCACCTGCTTCCCCACACAGTTACACACTCRTACAAACTTGATTTTAAGGTGCATTTTCCTACCAGTCAGAAAATGTGGTTTATCCCTCAGTATTACTTGGTAGCCTTCATTTGAAAGGTCTCTGAATGCTCATATTCATCTCAAGCAAAGAAACCACCTGTGATCCATGGCACACACTGCAATGGTCTGGAATTCCAGTTTCCAGCAAGGAAAAGATGTTCCTGCCCTCTAAGGCAAAGCTCTGAAAGGGCTGAAAKCCAAGTGGAGCAAGATCTTACAAYGAMATTTCACTGCCAGCCTTCATGACTTAACCCAGGGCTGTTTTAGCACATGGACTGGGAAAAATGATGTGGTGAGACTCTGACTGAGCTGCCATGKGTAAAGTCAGACRCTAGGAAAGAAACAGAGCAGGCAGAGAAGGGCAGAAGGGAAAGGAGAACACAAAGASCACTAAGCTGGGGAGGTGCCACTCTGACTACCAAAGTGGAATTTACTGAAAAAGAAGGGGACAGAAATCAAGAATTCTGAAACTTTTATTTATTATCCAAATACAATTTCCTCCCTTGATCACAAACCTCCTCCTGAAAACAAGAGTTATCAGAAAGTGCTTGGTTGGAATGGAAGTTGCAGGCTGCAGACACAAGGAAACATGGAATGGTGRTTTTCCTCCTCTCAGCAGAGGACATGATGGGGCACCAGGAGAAAAGGGCAGCTTGGGTTTGCTCTTCAGTAGGACATGGAAGGCAAAAAGGTCTCGTGGTCTGTCCTGTTCCCTCAGTGGTGTGAGGACTGATCCCAGACCCCAGGGTTACCTTCAGAGGTGCCTCCGTGCAGCGATCACTGGGTATTGAAGAGCAACATGAATTAAACCATGCAAAAAGTTTATTTGATTTTGTGGTTATTTTGGATAGGGTTTTTTGTTTGGTTTTTTTTTTTTTTTTGAGAACCAAAGTATGACAAGTATTACTGCTCTCTTTCAAAAAGCCACAAGCCAGCTGATGGAAACCTAAGCTGCTTGTCAATAATTAGTCTCATTCATTGTTTCAATTCATATCAATGGTACAGTTCTCTTATAGTAAAACTTTTATTATGTTAGCAACACTTCATGGAATTCTTCCCAATCACACAGTTTGTTTCAAAGGTCTTAGTCTAACCACTGATATATTAGAGAAATCAGGGTTGCAATTTACTTTAAATCCATTTCATATAACARATTTTGAAGTTACTGCAATGGATTTAAATAACTTTATATGTAAACAAAATTAAAAATGGATGGGTCTGTCAGGTTTCTATTCAYATCAGGAACTTAAYCTCCACTAGCCTTTAACAGAAGCAGGAAATTGCCTTAAGGAAAAGAAAAAAACTTAAAGAAAAGCATACATATGGAAATAAATTATGCAGAAAGTAGAACTAATTGAATATTAAGTTATCTCTTTTGGTTTCATTATAAAGCCTTTTTTGAGGCTTTTTATGGAAAARGTTAATTTAGCTATTTTTATTTAGATTAATTATTTTTAAATATTTTACTGCAGATAACCAAGCCTGTTATCAACTCGCTGATCWTGCCTTATTTTTCCTTTTCCAGATTTTCTTCAGATATTGGGTCTACCCGACTTAATTTTTAATTCATACATTAGGTAATTCTGAACAATAAAAGAGTGTTTTGAGACCCATCGCAGAAAGCAAGAGTTCATATGTAACAGAGCAAATTTCCCAGAGAATTTGTGCAAGCTCTGTCCCTGGAGGTTTTAAAAGACTCAYGTGGATGAAGTCCTGAGCAATCCAGCCCAGAGTCAGAGCTGACCCTACTTTAAACCTGAGACCTCCAAAGATCTCTTCCAACTGAATTACCCTATTAAAAAATCTGAAAAAATCAAAACTATTACTCAGCTCAGCCATCTTCAGTTCATGTGAATTTTTGTGCCAACAAAACCACATAGATACAAAAAAAAAGATATTTAGTTGTGGTCAAAAAGCACTTCAGTATTATTCTACCAACAACTGTGGCAGATGAAATCCAGTTACTGGAATGGGAGATTCCAGGTAATGGAATTTGTCCCCATGTTTGTTTATATTTCATATATACAGGCAACTTCTATTATTCATATTTAGATTATGTCATTATGCTACCACAAGTTAAATAGAGACTTGTTCAGCAGGTATTAAAATTTCACCCCAAAATTTAAACAAATGCACAGCATTGTACCTCTTATACCAAAACAGACTACAGTAAAAAATAAGAAATCCAAAACCAATCCACAAATACAGTAAAGCTCATCAAGAAAGGTCTACAATAAGGGGGGAAAAGGCAAGAAGTTTGCCTTTGCAAAAAAGATTTTTRAATATTTAAAGCCTTCATATTAAATTTGGAATAGAAATTAAGATTGGGCAAATGGGAAAGAAAATAAAGATCTATTTTCAGTGAACATATTAATGAAATCAACCCAATAAAACATAAATTAAATTCACTTTTTTTTAAGAGCTGCAGGTAGAAAAAGAAACTGGGAAATTCTCGAAGTATAACAAAGCATCTTTGATGTAAGTAAATAATTAGAGAATCAGATACTTGGTAAATTACACAGAGTCAGGGAATCATGTAAGTTAGACCCCTAAGAACATTGATCCAAACTTGGACATAATTATATCAAATAAACCTTTGCTCTCAGTGCCACATCCAGTCCCAGTGCTTAACCATCCCTTCAGTGAAGAAATTGCTCCTGGAATTGCCTGAACCTTGGTGCAGCTCGACCTCCTGTTAAAAATAGCATCAACAACAGCTTTGCTGCTGGCTGCTCTCTTTTGATCTGGCCAAGCYGTGTATGTTGCTGGTTTTTTCAAAAGTTGTATATGTTATGGCCTGCTCTTTTATTTTTAATATCCCAATGTCACTGTATTTGTTTTATTTGCTATGAAAATTCTCTTTAAAAAAAMCSTAGGATAGTGAATTATATAAAAGTGTTTGGAGGTAGAATGCCCAGCATTAGCCAGTTTCTTTTCCCATAAAGAAAARTAAGTTTGTTCCTGGCATTAATAGGTATATTAGCTGTGGTTAAAAGTGAGGCAGCAAGGGAATAGTAAAATATGTTACATATGCTCATTTTTTCAGTAGACTTTCAATATATTTGTACTTTTCAAGAGATACCTAATCTTACTGTGAAAAACCTGAACATTCTGAGCAGGTACCAAGCAATTCTAACTAACCCTGCTTGCAGGTAGGTCAGACTTCAGAACTGACATGACAATAGCTCCAGCTGTTTCCTTGATAAATTGCAGCTACCCATCAGAGCAATTCAGAGCCACCAACCTAAGCATGCCACAGTTTCCACTGGGAGACAGGCAGCCCATGCTTAGGGAAATTCTTATCTGGAAAGACCAAGGGTCTGCATTATGTCCATAAAACATTTAGAAGGTTTTCCTAAATTCCTTTAAAAAACACTTCAGAGAAAAGTTCTGAAGATAATTCAAGTGCCCACAGTTGTGAAAACCCTGCTGCAGCTCCCATTGCTTGAAGCAAGGGGGCTGTACTAGGTGATTTTAAGAGCTGATTTCCAACCTAAATGACTCTGTAATCAAAACTGGAATTATCAATTGGAAGTATTTTAATTGGAATTCAAATTTATTTAAAAGTGAATAAACCCTGCCCCTTTTAGTCAAGGATGGAAGAGTCATTTGTGGAAGTGGGCTAAACCACTGCATGAATTTTCAGAAGGCTTCAACACAATTGTCTGCTTTGCCTCTGCACAACAACAGTTTCCTGAGATGAGTTCAGAGCAAGGGGATGAAACTGCAGAAGCACTCATCTCTTAAAAYTTAACTGTGGTGTGAGAGATGGATGAATTGTTGTGTAGAGTATTTCATTAATAAGCAATAAATATTACAGGTTGCAGCAATGTTACAGCACAAACTACTGAATCCTGAAGAATCCACCCGAGGCTTATGCAGAAATAAAGTTTTTAAAACTCAGTCATTTTTCACTAAATTCAACAATTTCAATGTCTRAACACCTCCTTACTCTGCCTTACAGCCATTTTGTTTACTAGGATGGATGTAACAAAAGCAACAAATCTGTGTCAAAACCACAACCCACTAAGGATTATTGGATTATAAATCAGTAWAGATTTATGAAGTTACCCCATAGGTGAAAGAAGATAAATCCCATAAGGTTGTTTTCTGTTTATTATGAAAATTTTCAAAACTTCTTATTTTCATTTATTGTTAGGGGAAAAAATGCAGACAAGTAAACTTTATAATGGATAAAAAAGGTTTTTCTCTGAAATGTACGAGACGGTAATCATGACAACCCTCCTCAAGTAAAATGTTCTGTTTCTCCACTCATCAAAATAAGCATTCAGTAAATATTCATTTAGAATATTTCCCAAGAAAATATTAGGAAAGGAAAAGGAGAGAGATCCTGCTTCCAGGAAAATCCCTTGTTGATTTGAGCAGCTGCCCCTGCCCAGAGCAGCCTCCAAGGAATTTCAGTGCCAGCCATTTGAGGGTTCCACTCTGCCAACATCATCAATTTGTGATATTAAATTAGCAAGATTTCAGGTAGAAAATAAAATGTTTCAACTGTCTTGTGGGCTGCTGGGCTCAGTGTTATCCCTTTGGCTGTAATTTGTCATATTAAGGCTCTGAGGGCAAWGGAAAGACTCAAAATAATTCAAGAATCTTTGACTTTCTGTCCTGACATGTACTTTTATTAATATGTTTTTAACATGTGTACCTGGTTTGATCATTAAAACAGCTAAAGACAGAGATCACTGGGGGTGCCACTCTCTGCTCCCCCATTCTGCCTGTCCCAGCTGTGCTGCAGCTGGGTTGTTCTGTAGCTCTGGGGCTGGCTGGGGTTCACATGCCCAGTCTCACATTAAAAAAGACCTTTTAGGATGCACAAAGTGATAAAATCCTCCCTGCCTGGGTCTCACAGACTCAGCCCTGGCTGTGTGCAGTAATGAGCCTTGAGGGAAGAGTGACACTGCTGCTCAATCCAAGCTGATACAGTTCAGCTGTCAGGTTTTTTATCTCTTGTCACTTGAACATTCCTGAACTTCACTTGAGTAATCCACTCCACTTCAGGAGTTCATACCCAACCCAATTTGGGTTTTTAAGGTACCTGTCAGTAGAAATGGAACAGTAGGATTGAATGAACTGGTAGAAAGGCAAGTTGTCTGCTGAGAAAATAAAAAGGCAAAGGCTCAGAAAAAGAGCAGCAGATGTGGAACCTGAGAGCTGTGCAGGACAGGGTGAGTCCCTTCACCTCTTCCTGCACTGTCACCCCTGCTCAGGATGCMTTAGGGACACGACACCACGTGGGACAGAGTCAGGCCAAGGTCAGGCTGCAAGGTGACAACAGTCCCAAAGGTGAGGATTGTCCCCAGCCCCTGAGCAGTAACTGCAGGCAGGGCCCATGTGAGGGAACTTGGGGTTTCATCAGAGATTTTACCCCAYCTCAGTAGCTTTTGGGATTCAAATCTGGATTTCAGTGGGTGGTGCAGATGCATCCATGCCCCAAAGACAGCGTTTCAATAAACCCACCTAACTAGCACTTTCAACACTGAGCTGCACAGGCAGAATCCTGTRGAAGATCTTCCCCTGGCGTCCCTTCCAACTCAGAACATTCTGTGATTCTGTGGCTCCAGTGGCCAAAGACTGAGATGAGAAATTCCCAGRGCTGGAAGATGGGAGCATAGTTGCTCACTAGGAACATTTCACTGAGCCAAGGAAGCTGCCCACAGACCTTAAAATCCAGGACCTTGCAGTCTGTGGCATGGATATAGGTCCCTTTTATTTTGTTTTGTTTATTTCCAGTTCACAGCTTTGGGGCATTGTTTTTCTAAACCTTGTTCTCCAGCGTGACACCCGCTGCAACTCTCCTTCTCCTGCTGGCCTGCACCTGCCTCTGTCTGGTTTGTYTCTTGTTTTCCAAACTCCTCCTGACAAACACTTTTGTTTTTTTAAGGGGAGACCTCACCATAGCCTACCAGTACATAAAGGGGACCTACAAAAAAGATGGGGAGGGACTTTYTACAGGARAATATGGTGATGTGTTGTCTTATATTTCAAGAGCTCTATTCTCATTATAGTGCAAGGATTCCATACCACCAGAGTTTCATGCCTCCTCGRTGTTTTCTGTAAGCAGTTCCTCTACACACTGAYTCTTCTTGGCCCTTGCAGCAGCCATCTGGCTCCAGATCCCACCAATCCACTCTTTTATCCCATTGTTCTTATTGGCTGCAGATGAGGCCTGTTAACATCAGGCCTGCTCCTAATCTTTAGTAATTGGTCCAGCTGCAACTCRTTGGAGGATAAGATTACATTCTATGCCACCTTCATACTGTATCCCCCTACAGTGATAGGACAAGGGGGAATGGCTTTAAACTGAGAGAGGGAAGGTTTAGATTAGGTATAAGGAAGGAATTCTTTACTGTGASAGCGGTGAGGCACTGGCACAGGTTGCCCAAGGAAGTTGTGAATGSCCAATCYCTRGAAGTGCTCAGGGCCAGACTGGTTGGGACTTTGAGCAACCTGACCTAGTGGAAGGTGTCCCTGCCCAKGACAGGAATTAGGTGATTTCTAAGATCCTTTCCAATCCAAACCATTCTAATTTCATATTTGTCCTGTTTTAGTGATTTAATGAAAACATTTTCCTCTCAAAAAGGTGGGTTCTGTATCCTTGGGAGCTCCATGGTGATTTTTATTGCTTTGTGTGGGCATAAATGCCTCCTGTGCTCTGTTAACCTTAGGCCAGGGGGTGTCCTGAGCTGGCCCTCAGATGTCACAGATCCACAGCTGAGACTTRGTCATAAAGGTTGGCAGCATCACTGGAGGAGCCACCACAGCCAGACAAGGTCTGAGSCAAGAACACAGAAACCCAGCCCTACTCTTAGGAAAAGAGAAAAGCTCTATGAATCAAAACCAACTTCACATCCTCAGGGGTTCCTCTGGTGAAGGTCACTGTGCCCTGTGGCACAGAGCAGRGATGTCTCAGCCATCTCAGAGTTTGTGGCCATTTGTGTCCCACACTGCCCATGGTCCATGCAGCATTGGATATCAGGCTTGCTCACAGATGCTTTCAACAGAGACAAAGGGRTCTTTGTAGAACCAGCTTAGTCTGATTGCAAGTTTATCACTTATTTCTGTGCTTTGCCCTCTGGCTCTTTACCAGTCTCATACATCAGGAAAGTGCCTGTCCACTTAGATCTGATGTATTTCTTATTGTCACAGCACATTGACACATAATCATTCAGCACTGGGAGGAATTGCTGCTGCCAATTCCATCCCAATTTCTGTGGGCACAGCTGGTTGTCCTTTGTTACTGATTTATCACATTTRCCCACCCTGGCACTGTGCACTCAGCCTTGTTCTCACCATCAAAAGCCCAGAAGTAAAACCACTTCTATTTTTACACATATTTTTACACCTGGCTGCATGCCACAGTTTGTTGTGAGTCCAGCMCATCCTCCTCTCACCAGAGGCTCAGTGCTTACTTCTTTGTCCCCTGATCTGCCCCCACAAAGCCCAAGAACTCCCTAAGCCTCTTCCCAATATCCTTGTGCCTGTGGGTCTGCCCTCAGTCTGAGCAAACTGAGCACCATCTTTCCCATTTAGCTTGCCCCCCTTTCAGACACAACAATAGCATTTTATTCCACTTATCCCATGTTTAACGCACTTATGGCCCAACCTGACTTACAAAATATTAGGGGAAATAATAAGGAATCTAAACATCAAAAAAAAGAGGGAAGGGTTGAATGTTGGTTTTAACTGATGCAGTTTCAATCACAGCTGGCCCTGCTGGAGCAGCACAGYGAGGGCACAGAGCAGAAACAAGCAGGTGAGGAGAGGAGGAGTGGAAAGRGGGGTGTGGAATACAAGGGGAGGCAGAACAAGGATGCCTTGAGCCTCACTGTAAACCTCCAGCCACATCAAGAAGCTCCTGACACAGGACAAAACCCACTGAACAAGCACAAAGTGAAAGCAGCTGTTAATCCAAATGGCAAATATATAGAATATGCATGAAGAGTAAACCATCAGGTGTGTACAGAAAAACTAAAGGTAGTTTTAGGTCTTTTTGAAATGCCTCAGTATTTTTCATTGAAAATATAAGATTTATGATGTGCAAGTTAMGAATTAACTCTGAAACAGTCTTTTAAAGGACAGATGAAGAAGGAAGTACAACAAAAATCAAAGGATGTGGTGAAGGTCAAAGTTGAGAAGAACTGCAGAAGAAATAAACTTCTCCCATTCAAGGCTAAAACTAACCACAGACTACAAGATCAGACTGGTTCAAGTAACCACAGGGGTCAACAAAATCAGGCTTTGGGTCAGAGGCATGATAATTCTCTGTCCAGAAATAYCTATTTTCTGTATTCATTTTTATATTGGAGTTTAAATTACCAGCCTTGTCCCATGAGAAATGGAACTTTGGTGCTGATCTTGCAYATGTTTAGGTTTAGGTTTTAAATATTAGCTGTATGTTTTTCTTTGAAGTAATACTTGTGATACCTTTTGTTTTAAATTATAACTTCTGGTCTTTATTCCATGGTTAGCATTTTCTTTAAAGTTCTTTTAAAACTGCTCTGAAGGTTATTGCAGCAGATCCTTCAAACTCCACYGATCTCTATCAGATCTGGGTGGGGGAAGAGGAAGGATCAGTATTTTTGGTGTTTCTGCAGCAATCCCATTCCGTGATTCTGTAAAAGCAGGCATTTACAAGCACTTTTTCTCACCCAAATTAGCCTTGTCTCCTGAAGCTCACACTGGAGCAGGAGTGACCATGACAGGCTATTTTCTTGCAAGGCTTAATATCCTCCACGGCAGACACAAGAGTTTTCTGGAATTTGACTCAGTTGATTTGGTTCCTMTTTAATTWGTGAGCACAAAAACTATTAAAGGAAAACCCAACAAATTAAWWTTTWWTTTTTTTTTTTWAARGCTATCAGCCAGATGTTGTGAAGAYGAGAATTAGCCAAAATASARYASYCTTGAAAACTGGCCATGAAGTTCCTGAGTCCTGGCTGGCCAGCAGCTGCCAGTCTCAGACAGCAGCTGCTGCCTCTCCAGCAAAGGACAGCAGTTCCTCATGTCCTGCACATCATGTTTCTATGATAATCCACAAGAGAAGCAAAACAGCCAATAGCTTCATTTCACAGGGGGTTACAGGCAGTAGCTGCAAATTTAAAGAAAATAGAGGGGACATAAAGGTGTTCATGTTAAAACACTGAGTATRATCCTAGGGGAGCAACACAGCAACAGAATTCTGAGACTCAGAGGTACATCCAAAAATCAAATTGTTTCTTTCCTCTATTTCCATTGACAGCTTCTCCCCTGTGCTCCAGCAGTAACTCTTGTAAAGCATGAAAACCAGTTGCACCAGTGCAGAGCAGTGCAGTGTCACCAGGTACCACACATTAAAACAAATTGCCTTCTCCAGGACCCCAGGTGCCTGGGGACACCAGCTCTCTGAATAAACTTCAGTCAGAAGGTGTATCCTAACTCACAACCATCCCCTCTCACTGCTTCAGATAAAACCTCAGCACCTCATGCTGAGGGCAGGGCTGGAAGCAGGACTTTGCTGAAAAATATTTGCAGTTATTCCAAACAGACAAAGGTTTGGCATCTTTGGAGGTGTCCCAGTCCAGAGACAGATTTTGAAAACAGCAYTGATTTGTGAAGGGACTCTGAGCCACAGACTTGTGACTAACARCTGGTTCAGGTTTACCAGCTGAAGCACAATTTTGCAGAGAGAGTCTGGTCTAAGAAAATAAAGAAAAAATCCAAACTATTTATCTAACAAAATGTAATTACGAGTTGTCATCTGCCTGAGTAATCAGAGAAACAAACCATTTGCTAAGAGTTGATAAACAAGGATCATGAAAGAATGAAGCAGGCAGCTCCAGTGTCTCCTCAAGGAATGAGCAACACAGAGCAGAGGAGAAAAGCAACCACAGGCTCAGAGACCTTTCCCAATCYACTTGGAGTGCCACATGCCAGCTGCTCTGTGCCACTGGGAACACACATTGCTGATCTCTCAGCTCAGAGCAGGATTTCAGAGCAGGGGAGCACAGGGTCTGTCCCCAGGCCTGCAGGGAAGATGAAGACATTGCACCCAGCACAACTCCAGCCACTCTGTCCAGGCTGCATCAGAGCAGCGCAGGGAAAGCTCTCTGGGCCAGGCAGGTGTTTGAGCACAAGAGACACTTAAACCTTGGACCCCAGGSTCAGTGTCCCTGCTGTCACACAGCTGAGTGCAATGTACAGCCCTACTGCCCATCACCTGACAGCACAATCTCTGCTAAAAACAACATTTTAAGACGMTTCACGTTCAGATCTGCATCTTGCAGGTAAAGCAGGAGCATCTTTGAAGCACTGATTGACTTGAAAGCCACTCAGCAATTGCACAGTGAGGTGATCTTCAGCTTTAATGTGCCCCAGCACAGAAAATGAATTTGTGGGTTATAAAAACAATTCACTCTGAGGTGTCTGTACTCATAGGAAGTGAAATACAACCATTTGTGTCCTACCATCTGTGCCAGGCCTGYTGCTAAACCTCCCCTGACAGGATGAAACAGTGCTCCTCTAAAGGCATCCTTAACCTAATATGCCTCTACAGCACCAGGCTGGACTAGGTTTGAAAAACAGCCTCTTATAATACTCAGATGAATTTAGCACTTAAGAAGATTAATGGATTCATAAATAGCCTGGAAATCCAAACTCATTGAATTTAGTTCATGGAACAGGTCAAATAGGCATTTATCAAACCATCTGGCATTCTGATTCCCTGGGGAAACTGTGGTCGAGCTACAGAGAAGCCACTGCAGGCTTGGTTTTCCCTGTACTCAGCTTTCCYCTGGAAATCTCTGGCACTAATTAGAAAGCAGCAGATCTTTTTGGGCAGAAGTGTATCTCTGTATAGTCACTTATATTTTCAAGTGCTGCTGCTTAACACAAACACAAGTACAGTCAGGTTCTAAGTGAAAGTACTTAAGTTGCAATAAATAGCTTGTCATTTTCTCTAGGCCTGAAAGGACACTCGTGCACTCATTTAAGTAGCCTACAAAAAAAAAATCACCAGAGTTGGTCAAGGATCTTCAGAAAAAACCCAAAACCTAGGTTTGAGCAGTTTATTTTTGTGAGTAAAGTATCAAATTATTTCATTTATATGCTTTGATACATAAAACATAATTTTTTCTGGTCATATTAGCAGCTGGTATTGATAAGTTCAAAGATAAAACATTTAAGGTGCTGTATAAAAGAAAATTATCAATATGGCATAATATGAAACACTACATGGTACATATTAGTGGTGGAAATACAAAATATTTCATAGGCCCTGGTTGCATTTGTCATCACCATGCTCTGCCCCTGCAGCCATGCCATGAAACAATCTACAAATAAAATTGTGTTCCTTGAAACAATATATTCACTGAAAAATTAAACACATTGAAATTATTGGGATAAGTAGGTTAAGTTTAAGTAGCTTTGCCTCAGAGAAGAATGTTTGGACACACACAGGTCCATCTGGTTCTCCTGCACCAGTACCAGGATAACGGGGCRGGGAGAAAGGATCAAAATCCTGTCTGTGGTCACAGCCAAAACACTGTGCCCATCCCAGATCTGCCTGGGGCAGGTGCTCCCCCTGGGCACTTTCCTTGTTTCCATGAGGCCTGTGCATGTTCCCTGCATGTTTCCATGAGGCCTGTGCATGTTCCCTGGATGTTTCCATGAGGCCTGTACATGTTCCCTGGATGTTTCCATGAGACCTAGTGCTGCATCCCTGGATGTTGCCCAGGACTGCCCTGCTCCCTCCTGCACCCACTGGGGAAAATCAGGAATAGTTTCCCGTTGTTGCAGCATCTGCCGTGGGTGTGGGTGTCTGTCAGGACACGAAGAGGGGCCCAGGTCTGCAGCCTCATCTTTCTCTCATGAAGCTGAGTCACCATGGAACGTGGTGGCTGGCCTGATGGGACAAACACCCCACAGACAGACCCCTCTTCCCTCCTTTCCCAGCAGAACTTCACACATCTCTAGGCAAAATTCAACCTTAGTGCTGCTCATCTCCCTGTGAGCATCCAGGAGGCTCTGGGACACCCRCAGGGCAGGTTTGTCACCCAGAGTGGGACTCAGATCTCACCAGCTCCCAGGGGAATCTGGAGCCAGATCCAACAAACCCAACCTGGAAGAGTTTGAAGCCCTTTACATATCAGAGGCCCACTCTGATGACTAAGTAGGCGCAGGGTCTAAACACTCAAGCAGAGCCCCTGCTCCCTCCAGCCCTTGGACTATTTGCACAGCAGAACAGYCACTGTCAAAAGTGCTGGGAGGTGCAAGGAACAGGAGTCAGCCTCGGTTCTGTCCTCCCCCGCGCCAGAAGAAACCCCTTCGGTCTGTCCGTCCGGCTGCGTGCTGTTACTGTACACTTCGGTGGCGTTTGCCGCCTCTTCGGGAAGGCCCATCTGGAGCAGGAGTTTGGAGATAAGGCTGTTGAACTTGCTCTCTGTGGTGGACCAAGGCTCCTCGCTGGGGGTCGGCCGCTCGGACGTGACGTTCAGCTCCTCCGGGTCGAGGCAGAAACCTTCGGGAGACCTCTGGAAGAGCACGTCCGTCAGATCGGTGCCAGCCACCGAGGAGGGGGAGGCACACGGGATGTCCCTGACCAGCCTGTAGTTCTCCATCCACTCCTTGAGCCACTCGAGGCGGCAGTCGCACTCCCAGGGGTTGCGGAAGAGGTACAGCCGGCCCAGGAAGTACACGGGCTCGAACACAGAGAAGGGCAGCGTCGTCAGGTTGTTGCTGTTCAAGTGCAGRGCCACCAGGCTGGTGAGGTTCTCAAAAGCCCCTTCCTCGATGTAGCTGATCCTGTTGCGGTCCAGGTAGAGGAACTCCAGCTCCCCCAAGTCCCGGAACCAGGTGTTGGAAATGTTCCTGAGAAAATTCCCCCCCAGGTTGAGCATCTTCAGGCGCCTCAGGCCATCAAAGGAGTTTTCTGGAAGCTCACTGATCAAGTTGTCATTCAGGTACAGGTACTCCATCCTCTGACAGCCCTGAAAAGCTCGCTCGTGGATGACGTTTATCTTGTTGTCCTGCAGATTCAGGTATTTCAGCTTGGTCAGGCCCTGCAGGGAGTTATAGGCCACCGCTTCAATCCTGTTTCTCTCCAGGTACACGTGGGTCAAGTTCTCCATGCCCCTGATGGCGCCTGGGATCCTTCGGAAGTTGTTCTGGAAGCAGAACAGCTCCTGCAGGGCAGGCAGCTCGATGAAGATCCTGTCTGGGATGTTGAAGAGGTTGCAGTCGGCCAGGTCCAGCCTGACGAGGCGGCGGAGCGCGGTGAAGGTGCGGGTGTGCAGGTAGCGGATGTACTCGTTGTGGGCCATCCTCAGCTCCGTCAGGCTGGGCAGCCCCTTGAAGGCGCCCGGCGTGATGAAGGAGATGTTGTTGTGGTTGAGCGACAGGGACTTGAGGGAAGGCAGCGTCCCGAAGGCCCTCTCGGACAGGAACTTGATGCTGTTTTTATCCAGGTTGATGGAGGAGGCCTCGCAGGGGAACTCGCTGGGGATCTGGCCCAGCCCGGCGCGGTCGCAGCGCACGGAGCAGCTCCTCTCCGGGGTGCACACGCAGCTGGGGGGGCAGGAGCGCACGCAGGCCCACGCCCCGTGCACCTGGGGGACCCAAAGGATCACTGCCATCCCCACAGAGAAAAGAATGCATCGTTAGCAAATCAATTAGAGCAGTAAAAAGAAATTACACCATCTTTTCCTCCCTTCTAGCCAAGCTAATTGCCACCTGTGCACCAGTGCTGACTGAGGAGCTCTTGTGGAAAATTCCTAAAAATCTTCAGGGGTTTCTAAACCTGCTGAGAATATATGTCATCTAGAATATATCTCTGATTAATTCCTCTCCCCAGGAGGGGGGTCACCTAGAATTCAGTATTTCTCAAGTATCTCCTTTGGGCTCTCTCTGCTGCCTGATGGGGACATGGTTTGGCCAGGGAGCAGGCAGAAATGCATTGAAGGAYAGCAGCTGTGGGGGGCTTACAGGATTCCTGGGTGTGGAAAAGGGGATGGCAGTGTGTGCTGAGTCTGTCAGTGGGCAGGGGAGATCAATTAATTGCCCAAAGTGTGCCAAATTCATACTCCTTCCTTCCTTCCTTCCTTCCTTCCTTCCTTCCTTCCTTCCTTCCTTCCTT
>JACDOX010000111.1:625044-824202 GCA_014549065.1 Cardinalis cardinalis
TTTTTTATAACCATTTTATTACTAGTAAACTTTTAAAATTTTGAAAACAAGTGATTGGCGTTTTTCACAGGTAGGTTTTTTTGTCTTTTGTCTCTCCCAGGCCCATGGAAMGTTCCCCCAGCAGAAGTGGGGAGGGAACCCTCTGTGCCTGGGCATTGTCAGACCCTGCCTTAGCCTGAGCTCACACATAGAAGGGGAAATGTTGACATTAGCAGGAACACAAATCAAAAGGCTCAGGTGTCTCCTTTTGATCAAATCTGACATAAGGCAAGAAATCTTAACTAAGGCCTAGAAGAGCACTAATTATCAAATGGAAAATGAACAGGTAATTTGTCTCTAATGTAGGCTGATCATTTCTAGGGGAGGAATTAATTAAATGGGGGAATTAAATGAGCAAGAATTTGCAGAGTGACCACTTCTGACGGGATTCAGTTAATGAGCTATCTGATAATCATGTCAGGCTTCATTTTCTCCTCCTCTGGACACAAGGGGAGAGACAGAGAACAGGAAATTACTGCAGAGCTCCCTCTCCCAGCCACAGAGGCGCTTGCACCTTGCTGAGCCTCACCCTTTTGTCCTGACAAAACCTGAGCAACCAGAAAGCACAAGCCAAAAGCAGACCACTAGCAAAACACTAAAGCAAATTTTAAAAAAAATTAGTAGGTGAGAGAGAAGGAAGTTTGCTTTATAGGACCACAATGCACCCTCAGGCCCGAGCTTGGTGCCAGAGTCAAAGGCCAGTGCCAGCACSCTCCAGCAAAGAGGAGGGGTCGAAGGTGAGTGTCCCACCCTTGGGAACAAGAAAACAAACTCATTTTGCTCTGGATTTCAGCCTTGCCCAAGCTGTTCCTCTGTCCTGAGCAGTGGATGGGGGGTGAGGCTCCCCCACAGCTGCCAGGATGCCCCAGGCTGGGTCAGGCACACAACCTCACTGCTGCCTCATTAGCCAGAGCAGTGTCAGGCTTTTAATGACAGCTCCGTGCCAGCTGCAGGAAGAGGAATGATCTCCAGCCTTGCAGAAAGACAGAGCCTCATGGGCAGACACCACCTGATCTCTCACAAAGCCTGCCAGCACAAAAATAACTTCTCAGAAGCACTCGAACACGTCTGAGCGAGCAGAATGAGCCAGTATCAGATCAGCACTTTGCATCACAGGGCTGCAGCACTTGTGATCCAGCCTCCAGAGCCCTAAATTTGGATTTGCTGCATTCTTCAGAGCAGTGTCTGAGCTCACCTACTTTCAGTTCTGCCAACTCATTGCAGCATTATGTGCCAAATTCTCTAACCACCCTCCTGGATGGAAAAACACAAGCATTTGCACTTCAGGGCAGTGCTGGTTTGTGGCACCTATAATGGGTGAGGCTCTGCAAGTGAAATAATAYGCTGAGATCCGGGTGGAACTGAGCAGGGAAGTTACATTACCCACATCAGACACAGGCTGTGTTTTTCCACATGTGAACTGAGGTCAAAGGAGGCAAACTGAAAGCAAATGGARTTCACTGCTGCTGATGTGTGAAACGATTCCCCCAGTATTCGGATTTTCCCCGATACTGCACACACTTGCTGCAGTAACACAAACTGATAGCTCTGAGACATCTTGCAGTTTATGCCTGAATGACAACAACAATAATAATAACAATAATAAAGCTAAACATGAGACCTGTCAGTGCCTGCTAGCCAGTTCACATTGCAGAACAAAATATTCTCTCCTGGAACATGCTGGGTCTTATGCAGATTCAACTTCTCTGGGTGACGCAAATGCTGTAAAAACAACTCTGAGTCATAGAATAAAATCACATAATTCCCCAAAGCCAAATAAGGACAGAATTCAGCCCACACAGCTCTGACTTCCCATTTTCCTGGTAGTAGCAATTTTGTTTATCTTCTGCTGTAAACGATACCGTTTCCTTGCTCTCACTGAAAATCCTGCATTTCTTTCACTAAAGCCACAGCTGGTGTAAATACTGATATTGTAAAAAGTAAAGTAACACCCCAGTATGTGCAAGGCCTAGTGTAAAAAGCCTGTTATGTGCTCTCTGGGACTGGTTTTGCTAATTGGTATGAAGTCTTTATGAGGAACCTGGAAGGCATTTTCCCAGGCTGCYTGTAGTTTTATTTTGATATATTTTTCACCAAGAGTTCATTTACAGCCCATTAGAGCCAGGCTTGGGTATTTTATGAATGTAATACAGCAGCACACAAAGAGCACTTAATGCCTTAAGTCTTTAGAAGGGTTTTTAATTTTGTAACACAACTGAATTGTTTCACCACCGGATTTCTCATGCTCCAGAGTGGGTAAGGCCTTGTGCAAACAGCTTTGCAGCATGTAAATAAAGTTTTCAGTCCTGATCTGTGTGTGGTATAAAGCACCATCACTCTGCTCTTGTCATTCTSCATCAGCAGCTGCTGAGTTTTCCACTTTGAAACCTCAGGGACGTCTTATTAATAGGRTGGGAGGAGTTCTATGCAATAAACAGGATGTGATGTGTTAACAGTACATGCAAGCATGTTGCTTTGTTTGTTTTCCTTCTCCCTGGCTTAACAGCACCTGAGCTGAGCTGTGCTGGAAATACAGGGTGCAACGTTCACCTGGCAATGCAGCACAAGCTTGGTCTGTCTGCACCGAGCAATGAGAACCTCTTGTGCCCTTTCTAGCTGCTGACTGCTCCCTTCAGGGTCCCATTTGGAAGGCAGTGACACAGCCCTGGCTCTGCATTTTGCAAAGCAAAAGCCTGTTTGAGCAGGTGGGAATGCAGCAGTGTGTGCACAGAGCTGCTGGCCCATGATTGACACTGGTGATACACTGATCCCTGGTGAGATGTGCACACACTCCTGGGCACTGGAAGCCATTAASACAGCAAAGCCAGGACATGCTCAAAGTGTGGGACTCCTAAATCAGAAAGAACARACTGTGCTGTGACCTACCAGAGCCTCCACGCTGCAGCTCCAGCCAGCCAAGCCATGCCTGCACATGTCAGCTTTCTGCTCAGTGATCCCTCCTTCTCTTCCCTGCTCCTAAGTGTCTTCCAAGTTACCACTAGTAACTGAATATATTTACTGAATATAACCAAGGTCTCCAAGAACCTCATGCACATTTGACATTCTTGTGCTGAACAGTAACATTTATGTAATTGAGGCATGTTTTTCCACTGCTGTGTTTCAAACACAGTGAATTCAGTCTGGTTTTAAYGCTGGCTTTTTCCTGAAAGGTCTACCAGGTCTTTAACAGAAGCTTTATCACCAGCATGTCACTTGAGGAAAAGCAAAAGTAGTGATTTATTCAGCCCCTATAAAACTCCTGTATCATTAAATCTGATGTAGCTCAAATGTTTGAGAAGCGTTGAGAGGAAAATATGTCTCTATTAAGGCTCCAAGACTCTTGTCTTCCTGATTAAGTAAAAATAATTTAATACTTCTGAGACCTCCCACGCCATATTCTTTTGAGAGGAAAGGCAKGAAACAGTTCCCTATTTGGGGAGAAATAGAAATACTTCAGAGTTCCTTTATCTATCATAAGCTAGCTAAGAAGAAATTATTGGGTTTTTTTTTACTTTCTTGCCAGCTTTAATCCACTGATAAGACTGGAAAACTCAGTGCTCTCACCTGRGGCTGACATGAAAGGACAAGTGAAAGTTGCAGATAATCATCCCTAAATAAGAGAAGTGGCATCATTGGTACCCAGGCATCCAGGCACAGTGGCTGTGCTGCTGTGTGAGAGGCAAAGGGGGACACAGCAGTGGCTCCACGTGGACAAATGACACATGCAATTCTGCACTGGCTGTTGTAACCACTAAGCAGCTTACAGAAATTTCCTCCAAATACTGTTATTCATCTGCCTAACTTGTGCTGTCACAAATAACTACACAGGGGTCTGTTGTAAGGGATGGCCTTTCTTTTCCCTCGAAGGGAAAGTCATACATTGAGATTTAATCAAACAGCCTGCACAGCAAATTGGCAGCAAGCCTTTTGGCCCAAACATTTGATTCTACACCTGAGAATASACACCATGATCCAGTCTGAGGTTTACAGTCCAGGAAGGTCACTGGAGGACTCTGCCCCTGTTGAGCTAGACAAGGACATGTCCTATTTTAGCCGTGCACATGGAGGACTGCCATGCAAACACTGGAAGCATTTCCAGSCTGCTGATGGATTTTACCTCCTTTGTCTTTTATCTCCTAGAAGAAGCTGGCCCTCCATCTCTCAGCTGTGACAGGTGAGGGGTGATGAGGGGCTCATMGATGGCCTGGGCTGGAGCTGTGAGCCCTGACACCAGCACTGCTGTGGCTCTGGGGGCTCCTGTGGTCACTCATCACACATGGGCCTGTGCAGGTCCACACTGGCTCAGGGACTATTTTAAACAACTGGGTTTTGCCCAGTCAGAACACACTGACAAACCAAGAGATCATCTCAGGACAAAGCCTGCCCAGGGAAAAGCCTGTTTCTAATTTGGCACAGCAGCTTGGAGCAAGAGGGCTCAGATCCCAGGACTGCCACAGCTGGAGTCTCTTTATGGGGGAGGTTTAAAACACAGCCTTAGCTAATCCCTGCATTTCCTACAGCAAAGTGTAAAACACTGCTTGTTTMTTCCCCAGACAGGAATTTCTGCTCAGGTCTGTAACATCTGGTTACAGTTTGTCAGCCACGCTCTCACAGCTCACAGAGAGAAGACAACCTAAGAGGCCACTGTGAAACAACCTCTCTAAGCTCTCATTAGCATCACTCTGAATTACACAGTTAAACCTCCCTGCTCCCATGACTAATGCTATGGATTTGCACAGCAATTCAGATAAGATGCTACTTCCCTAGATGCTGTACAAACATGGAGCAAAAGGCTGCAGGACATCACAGACGTCCTGGGACTGTGTTCCTGCTTTCCTACCGATTTCCCTGTTGTCCCAAGAGTCCTGGCATGCACACTGCCACCCTCCAGAGGGATGATCCCAGAGAGGTTTGCTCAGAGAGGTGCCTTTAAGTGTTCAAGGCCAAGCTGGATGGGGCTCTGAGCAACTTGGTCTGGTGGAAAGTTCCAGCCTATGGCAGTGAGGTTGGAACTGAGTGATCTTTAGGGTCCCACCCAACCCCAACCCTTCTATGATCCCATCTGGGCAAAGGAGGTAAATAATGGAAAGGAGACAYATTCCACAGCTGACAAAGTGGGATGAGATACAAAAAGGTGGTCCAAGAAAGAGTTTATGCAGGAGTTCTGTGGTGTTAAAACCAAAGCACCTGGCAACAAGTGAGAGACAATGAAACAGATGGAAGAAGGGTGGAGCCTGGGACCTGGGCAGTTCTCTGCCTTACACCYCTGTGTGCTCTGGAGCCTCAGATTTCCCCTGAAATTGCTTCTGTCCATCAGAACATGAGCAGCTGTAACACACATGACACATGACTGCACACCAAAACAGGAAAGCTGCAAGGGAAGAGTGAAAAGTTGTATTTGGACATGCAAAATCCTTGTCCAGTTCAAACTGAATTATCCTCAGTTAAAAAGGAAGGACTCTTGCACTAAGAGCCCAGCTCCAAAACTAATAGAACATCCAGTTTCCAATCCACAAGTTGTCAGTTTTGAACAGACTGAGCAGTCTGAGCAGACAGGTCTGTCTCTGCTCCCCTGGGTAACCATCTGCTGTGTGTGGCTGTAGAGAGTGAGGGGCTCCAGTCCTTGGAGAGCAGCATCTTTAATCAAAAGCTGAGCTCTCAGCTAGATGAAGAGGCACTGGGCTAAATTAAAGATTAATGTTAGAAATTGAAGCATAAGTTGAGCTCACTATTGGCTATGCGGTGTTGAATTTGAAATTGAATTAATTTCTCATCACACAAAAGGGTCTTGAGCACTATCCCTGGGATTTTTAGTGTCTCCCACTAAAGGGCAGTAGTTTTATGTTATTTAAGTCAGCTAGGAGAAGCCTGGCTGCTCTCTGGCCTGGTTTACTGGCACTTCACAATGCAAATATGCATCCTGCACCAGCTGGGCCCTGGAAACTTGAGGCGACAGGGAAGGAATGTTCTGCCACTGCTGCACTCCATTCCTGCCCATCAGCAACCACCCAGCCAAGCCTGACACCCTTCTCTACTGTACTGAAATCACCGATTCCTCACTCCCTAGCTGCTTCTTTTCCAGTTTGATCTGCAAGAACCTGACCATGTTTCTTTCCTGCCTGCTCCTTTATTAACAATGCCATGTTATCCTGCAGGTAAGCTTCCCAGCAGGCCTGAAAATGTGCTCTGAAAGTCACTGGTGACMCAATGTACAAGAACAACAGAAATCAAACCCACCAGCACACTCATTGAGCTGCTGCTTTGCTTACTCTGCCATGCCCAGCACCATTCCAGGCCAGAACTCTTAGTGATTCCAGTAGAAYCATAGTGGGACCTTTCTGCTGGGAGAAAAGAAGAACAACCCACTCCTAAATAGGCTAAATCTGAGGGCAGCAGCACAGGTTAAATCAGGCTGGGTGGGAGGTGTTACCCCAGAGCCACAAGGTTTTTCCTCTCACCTCTGAGGCCAAGGAAACATGAATTTGAACTTCAAGGGGGATAATGGGAATAAAGGGTAACACCAGCCACTCCCAAGTTAAATGGCTAAATAACTCCCACTATGAGAAGGAAACAGGTAATTTCTGTATGGAGAGGATCAGTTTAGTGATGTTCRAAAGAAAAATGTGGTATGTACCTTGTGAGCAGGGGGTCTGTGGAAAGCTCTGCATGGAAAGCTAGGGAAGGACTCACTTCCACCACTTCAGTCTCAGTATTTTTCTCACTTCATCTCCTGCCAGCACGAACTGATCCAGGACATTTTCCCTGCCCACAAAGCTGATCAGGCACATCCTCCTGCCAGCCTGCAAGCGTCAGCAGCAGCCAGCTTGCACCAGTGCCAGCACACACAGCTGCCATCCTCCTCCCTCCCCCTGAGTGTCTCTGCTGCCTCCAGCCAGCCCCACGGGACACAGACCAGGACACACACTGGGATCTGTCCCGTGACTAAAAGCAGGAACATCCAAAGCTTTGATCTCATTCCCACTCTCTGCTTTTGACGTTGGAGGGCAAAGCCTACGCTGCAATTTCCTCAGCAAGGCTGAGCTGCCTCCCCCTGGGTGTCAGACCCACTGCAGACCTCACTGAGAGCAGCAGAGCCAACCCCATGACTGAGCACCTGCTGCCTTCAAGGCTTGAGAATGTCGCTCCTTCAGAGGGGCCCCTTGGCACAGCAGAGGATGTCCCCTCCTTCAGAGGAGCCCTTGGCACAGCAGAGGATGTCCCCTCCTTCAGAGGAGCCCTTGGCACAGCAGAGGATGTCCCCTCCTTCAGAGAAACCCTTGGCACAGCAGAGGATGTCCCCTCCTTCAGAGAAACCCTTGGCACAGCAGAGGATGGATCACCCTCAGCTGCCCACCAGGAATCCCCATCAGCAGTGGTGAGAGCTGTTGAAATTTCTTCCCACTCAGCATCAGCAGGAAACTTTCCTTTCAAGGAAATGGCAAAAGCAAGGATGAATCCAGGACTCAGGGACTGCCCCAACCCAGAACCTGGCACTTGGCCTTGTTGGAGCTCATGAGGTTCCCAGGGTCCAGCTTGTCACTTTGTCACCTGCACAGCTCCCTTGGGAGGCACAGCAGAAACAGCACCCCAGGAGCCTCAGTAATTCCCCTCTGTGATCCATGGCACACACTGCAATGGTCTGGAATTCCAGTTTCCAGCAAGGAAAAGATGTTCCTGCCCTCTAAGGCAAAGCTCTGAAAGGGCTGAAACCCAAGTGGAGCAAGATCTTACAATGACATTTCACTGCCAGCCTTCATGACTTAACCCAGGGCTGTTTTAGCACRTGGACTGAGGAAAAAGAGTCAGGGGAGGGTTCTTGGCTGGAGCTGCTAGGGGTAAAGTCAGACACTAGGAAAGAAACAGCAGGTAAAGGAAGGCAGAAGGGAAAGGAGAACACAAAGAGCACTAAGCTGGGGAGGTGCCACTCTGAAAAGTGRAATTTACTGAAAAGGAAGGGAACAGAAATCAAGAATTCTGAAACTTTTATTTACTATCCAAGTACAAGTTCCTCCCTTGATCACAAACCTCCTCCTGAAAACAAGAGTCATCCAGCATGGTTTCCAGAAAGTCCTTGGTTGGAATGGATGCTGCAGGCTGCAGACACAAGGAAACATGGAATGGCATTTTCCCTCCTTCTGGTTACTCTGACATCCTCAGGACAGGAGATACCAGGAAGAAAAGGGCAGCCCTTTAATAGAACAGGGTGGGGCAAAGAGGTCTCCTGGTCTCTGTAGCTGCTCCCACAGGGATGTGAAGGCTGATGCCAGAACCCCAAGGGTCAGTTTAAGAGGTGTCTTCCTGCAGTTGTTGTGTATTGAGGGGCAGTGTGACAATTTTATTCACTGGGCTTTGCAATTCTGCCACAAGCCAGGTGAGCAGGCCTTGGCCTCCTGGACACAAAGATCCTGTGATCTTTCATTTTGGGGGAAAAGCCAGGCCCATTGGTAGCCAAAGCCCAGTGCCCAGAGGTGACATTAGCAGGGTTCTTTATTGCATGAAAAKATGTGAGGGGCTGTTCATTTAACTCTTTGTAGCTGTTGCTTAGTGTGCAAAGAGCATCACTCGCTAACACTGAGGGAAGGGGAAACCTTTTGTTGCATGAAAATCAACAAAACCTCTGCATTTGACACTGGTGTCTTTGGCAGGCCACTGAAGACCTCTCCTGGCTGAGTCTCCCTAAGGAAAGTCCCCCTTTTTGCTTGACCTTGGTGCTCTCCTCACCCCCTTTTACCTGACCTTGGTGCTCTCCTCACCCCCTTTTACCTGACCTTGGTGCTCCTCTCCTCCCGCTCTGCCCGTGCTGGGTTGTGGGGAGGTGTCAGCAGAGTTGTGCTGCTGAGATTTCTTCCCACTCAGCATCTGCAGGGAACTCCTTTCAAGAAAACAGCAGTGAAGGCACAGCAAGAGGCAGGATGCTTTGGAAATACTGCCTCAACTGCCTCTTCTGAGCCTGGAAAAGTGCTTGGCAGGAGCATTATTAGAGATGATGTAACACTGGTGTTGGCCTCAGCAGAATCAGCCTTGCACAGTGCACACAAGGAGACAAATTAACCCAGAGCTTAAAGGACCACTTTTGCTCTTGAAAAYCCAATAGACAGTTTCTCTACATTTCTGACACCAGGATGGGGCTATAAATCAGATATGTTTTGCAATCCACATACTGAACACATAGATTGCTGAGGCTGTACATTTGTAAATTGGTGCTAACTTTGTAAAATGAAAATATAGAACAGTACAGTGAATAGCAAAGCAAACCAGGAACCCTGCTGCTCATTGGAGCTAAAATAAGGTTTTTCTTGCCAGGTGTCCCCCACACAAGAGCCCTGAATGTGGTATTTACATACTTTTTGAACAGAGAGAGACATAAATCTCTCTCCCAGGATCTTTCTTGGGGAAAGTAATGAGAAAGCTGAGAGAGAGAAGAAAACAATTCTTATCTCTWCTTGTTGTTCTTGTTGTTTGGCACATGTGGAATGTGTTGTAGAGATTGTTTACCAAAAGAGATTTGTTAATTAGATTCTGCTGATGGTTGTTTGGACTGATTGACCAGTTGGGTCAAAGCTGTGTCGTGACTGTAAGGGGTCACAGGTTTTTCTTTAGGATAGAATTAGTACAATGTAATATAGTATAGCTTAATAAAGCATTTGTTCATCCTTCAGAATCATGGAGGCAAGACTCTTGATTCCCTCTATTGGGGTCACCCTGCATCAATACCTGAACCTACAGCACCCAAGGCTGAACYGGTGACAGGCACAGCAGATGTTGAGTCACACTGTGACAACGGAAATGGTGTCACACACTGACATGAAGTGACCACAGAGCTGGACAGCAGCTGTTCAACAAAACTGTCCTGTGGCTGTTAGAAAATGCTGATACGTGAAAAAACATTTATAAGGTGGGGGCATTGTGAAAACTGGTTCAGAATTGTCAAAATGTCACCCTTCTTTTAAAGGGTGTGTTTTGAGAATTGGATTTAGAAACTAAAACCATTTTACTGCAATTTTTAATAAAGGAAGCAGTAGAACAAAGCCCAAAGCTATCAAACACCCAGACCTTATGTTACATCAAAGACATGCTATTTTGATCTGTATTGGCAAGGAGAAAAAATTTTAAATTTAAAGTTGAAAGATTCCATGGGAAAGGAAAAGCATTTCATCCAGGTCTAATTTTAATAACACAGCATGCTCTAGTAAACAAAATTAAATATAAAATGTAAATAAAAACCAGCCTCTTCCTCATTTTGGATGTTTATCAGTCATTGCATTCTTTTAATTTTTATGCTATTGGTAAAATAATAGTAAAAAACCCTAAGCAGCTGTATCTTCTCCTGAACTGATGAGAATTCAAATACCAAGTAGTTCATAAAGCAGTTTTTGAGGACTCCATGCAAATTTGACAGCCATATCCATTTACAGTTCTGCCAGCTACTGCTCTGGGCTGAAAGAATTCAGTGACCCAGCAGAGCTGTGTTTAAATAACCTACAGTAACAAATCTGCTGAGAAAAGCCTTGCACRGCCATATTCCTGCAGCTATTACTTATCAGATGCTGCCTGAGCAGCCCTGCAAACTATTCCTCTAGAAGCAGGCCTGTGGGAGCAGGAACACTGAGGGAAACAACAGCACGGAAAATCTTTGACTTTGGGAAGGCAGGGGGATCTCTGAAATTACCCAAACCAAGCAGAGGCTGCAGATGGAGGGCAGAGTTTGGGGGAAAAGGAAGGGTTACCTGGTGCACAAGGATGAGGGCAGGTCTTTGGGACTCAGRAAAGTGTGAGCTCCTGGGCTTARCAGAAAGAGTCAGGGAGGACAGAARGGAAACAAAAGGTTTCAGGCCAGGGGGACAAATGGCACAAACACACAGCAGTAAATGACTGGTGGTYCCCAGCTCCATGGCTGGCAATTTAACACACTACCACACACTGATGGATATAAAACCCAGCACAGCACAATCATAGAGAATGTGGTGGCTGCAAATAGAAAACCACTCCAACAGCCAAGGTTGAGTGCACCCCAAAAAAGAATTTGGGTTTCCAACTGAACCATCCATGTGGAAACACATTCCTTGTCCCTCAACCTMACTCACAATTAATTCACATAATTCTTGATAAGTCAACTTAAACTGCTTTCAGATGTTTCCATTGCTGCAAGATCCATCTCCAATCCATTGCCTTCAGCACAAGAACTGAAACTGAGGTAGGGATGAACCTGTATGTGGTGTCTGCAGCCTCTCGTGGGCTTCAGTTAAGAAAGATCAGACTTCTAAACCAAAATCTGTGCTAATAAAATTAAAAGTACTGGTCAGAGTAGTATCATCCTTTCCTGACATGGGAGGGAGACTCCAGTATCCAAACTAAAAAGCATGATTYGACCTCTGGTGCATCCCAGAGTCTCCACTGAGTTAACAAGGCCCTAGAGAAGTGACTGCTGTTATCAGACAGACATTCTATTGGCATACATCAACAACCAGATGTCAACAACATCAACAACAACGTCCTGATGCTTCCAGCTTGTTAAAACATTCTTAATCCTAGAGCACAGCCCAGGCCAGAAAATTCAGCAGGGCACTGCAGGGTTCAGCTCCATTTGCTCTGAGTYTTGGGGATGCTGTCATGGACTGCAGCACTGAAAGCTGCCACCAGTCTGTGATGGGATCCTGTCAAGGGCATTTCAAAGTCACAATTAACTCCTTTAAAAACCTCAGTTAATACCTCAGTTTTACAGCAAGTGAAGCAAAAGTAAATCACTCTGGTGCTAAACCAAAGAGCAGTAGCAGAAAACCTCCTAAAAGCCTGGTGACCACCACAARGCTCATCCTGCATGGGGAACTCTGATTCCAAGGGAATTACTCCCAAAGGGTAATGAGTCCCAAGGCAAGGGCAGTGGCTGAGGGCTGAGTGAAGTTCCCATGCTATGACCAGGAGCCTGGGCAGCTCCCACATCCCCAGGTCATGGTGAGAGGAAGCTGATGTTTGTGTGTCAGAGCAACACGGGGTCACTCACTCAAGGAGAGCTGGCCTTCCACACTAACTCGGCCACTGGCCTCTTGCTTGGCTGCTCTGTCTCCCCATTTCCTGGCAAGGCTGACCTCCTTCAAACTTTGCTGAGATTTACTCCTGAGAAGTTCTGCAGAAGCATCAGTGGTTGCAATGATTCCATCATTTTAATTTATCCACATGAAATAGGCAAGTACTTGAGTCCCTGTGGGAATTCTCATAAAGCACACTGTGATTTAACAGTAGCCTAATTACCAGATTCCTCAGCTGCTTAAGGAGCTGTGAGAAGAGGCTGCATCCTTCCTCAGACCAGCTGATACAGTCACAAAATTCAGGCAAGCTTTCAAGTGCATGATCCTGCTATGTTTGTAAACTCACACAGTTCAACATAATTAAGTACAGTCTTTTCACCCAGAGAGTCCTGGGCATATCTTCCTCATGCATAAATGGAGAGAGCTGGAAAAGATCAGCAATGTGGCTCTCTGTTTCCATAAGCCAGTTCTCAGCTCTCCAATGTTTTTCTATTTCTTCAGAGAACACTTTCCTTAACCTGCATCTAATCTCTGACTAAGCTCAGCACACAAGTGGTATTTAACAAACTGCTTCCATTAAGAGTCCMAGTCCACTTAATTTCTGGCTGTTCCTCCTTTGTAAATAACCCTGAGAGATTGTTTCCCTTGCTGTACAAGAAATGTTTTCAATCACATGAGCCTCTGAGATCTCAAGTGCCGTCAGAAGCAATGTTTGTTTTGACTGCAAGAAGAAACAAGTATGTAGAAAAAAAAAAGTAAACAACGGAAGTTGGGTCAGAAAGAACTAGGGTAAATATTTGAGAAATGCTATCAGAAATCTCATTTCTCTCTCTTGTTAGAGTGGAATAATCAAGGAATATGCCAGGGTGTCCTATGTTCTCACTGGGCTGTCATTTTTAAAGCTGAATGTATCTGCAAATTACTGGTTTCAAGTAGAACATACAAGTCTCAGGTGAGATAACAGATGAGACTGGATATTGGTGCTGCAATTGCTGATTGAAAAAACTGGTGTCTTTACACTGACAGGATGAACAAGAGACAAAGAACAGTTGCAGCATGACGATGTGATTGACCCCAGGCAACCCACAGCAACAGCACGGCTGGGAGCAGATGTTTTGTGTCTTTGCCAAACTTTTTATTCTGCTTCCTTTTCAAATTTATCACTACTCCTTCTTTCCCAGTGAGTCATCAACTGAAGGAGATTAGACAAACTCTTTAGCCTCTGAAAAAAACCCTGGTAATCAGGTCCCACCTTGAAGCAACAGTTTCATTCTCTGCACTGAGTAGCTMAGCACGTAATGCCAACACTTGGTCCAGGCTGTACTTCAGCCTTCCCTGCAAAGCCTGAAGTCCCTATGACAAACTCTGGTTTGCATGGAAGCCCAGTGRGAGCAAAGCTTTCATCACACCAAGYACATAATTTGACGGCATCACTTACTGAAACTTGCACATTAATCAGGCCCAGAACAGTGTAATCTATGCTCTGACACACTGAACGTTTGTTTGAACCATGCAATTCCTTTAGCAGCAATACTTTTTGCTGACAAATCAGGTGATGGYGCATTTCCCCTGAAGTGGCAGGACAAAGAACAAACCCTTGCTAGAATGCAGTTTACAGCAGAATTTCAATCGTTTACAAAAACTCTCTGCGGAGATGCAGYGCCCTTAATGATTAAATACACAGCAGAATTTGCTTATCCTAAAGGGACAGGCCAGACTTGCAGGTCCATAGCACTGACAGCCTTTCCACACCTTCCCTAAATAATGCCAGGGAAGAGCTAAGGACAGCAGTAGAGGAGCTCYTCATGGTACATCAGCAAAGCCCTCCCACCACTTACACTTTTCCTGGCCTTGGCTCTGCTCCAGGCCTGCCTCATTAACCACCAGCAGGTGACTTCAGCTTGTTAAGGGTCATCATCCTGCGAGCACAGGATAATTACACAAACCACTTCCCACTTCCTGGGACTACTTACACAACTGCTACCCATGTTATGCACAAGACCAAGATTCCATGAAGCAACCAGCCAAGGGCTGGCAGGCTACATTTTCTAACCTAGAACACCACGGCAAAGGGTATGAAATAACCCCWAGAAGGCGGATTTAGCAGTAAAGTGGGACAAYTGAGCCCTCCTTAAGCCGGCCCTGGGGCACTACATACCGCCCGTCACCCTCCTCGCAGGCGCCCCCGTTTTCTGACATAAAGTGGTAACCAAGACAGAGAACACAGCATGAAACTGTCACCTCAACAGCCCTGGCAATCCACCCCTCAAAAACAATCCACTGACAGGCTGTGAGGTTGGTCTGAGTGCTGGTGTGTCAGCTCCAGCCAGGTTCACTGAAGTTCAAAGAGCTCACAGCACAGTGAAACTCCTGACCCATCCTTTGCTCCCCTCCACCCAAGAATGAGCACCAACATCTGGGATCTGTAATTCAATGKGGCCTGTTGTAACTGACTGCAGGCTATTTCATGAACACATTGATCAATATGAGCAACACTGAACACTGCGCTGGATGAGGATTCACAAACTTGGAAGGCTACAGACACACAGCTTTAACAAGGTTTATAGGGCAACTTYAGGCTGCCACAGCCCCAGCAGCATCCTGCTTGTACAAGCTGCCTCTCCTGTGCTCAATCCTCACACCAAACAGACAGCAACCAAGTCTCTCTGGTAACCCCATTGCTCTCTCCACTTCTATGAACTCCACACCACGACATCAATCCAAGTCTCACCCCTGTCACCATTAGCCAAATAGTTTCAAGACCTCTCCTTATCTGTACAGGTCACAGTGACCTGGCAAACCAAGAGCAGAATTTACTACAACCTTCCTGCCAYAACCTCTGCCACTGTTGGCACATGCACATTTATTGGCCAAAGACTGACTTTACTGCACATTTTGAAGGCCTCACACAACAAAGCTTCACAAAGACAAATCAATAATTTTTACCATTTAACTTCACAGCCTTTTTCTTTACAATTCAGGATGCCTTGCYCACCTCTTCCCAAATCTTTTCTCATTTACTGTGGGAAAAATGTTGCTGCCCAGTATGCCAAGACCTAATGAGATACAAACTTCCACCTCTGTGGGAACACTCTCTATGCTTCTCTTACCCGTCACTTTGGTGTCCCAAGGTTCCTCATCTCTGCCTTTTCCCCAGCCTAACTTCCATCTCCAGAACTAAATGGTTTCCTCCAGCCTGTAGGAACAACCCTCCTGTGAGGGCCAGACTTCCTCCTTTGGTTTTCACCCCCTTTGTGCCCATTACTGCCTTACATTAGCCCTTCCACCACCTCTGCAAGCCCCAGTGCAGAGCCTTGCTCACAGCCCTGTGCTCCTGGGGATTTGGCTGCCAAACGACTCCTCTGCCACTCCTGCACTCTGCCAGGGACAAACCTAAGCTAAAGCACCAAGTGCAAACCTTCACACTCAAYGCTCCAGATCCCATGGGCCGCCTCCACAGTGCACACTTCCCTTGGCACATCCATCTCCTAAGTGTGGTTCCAGTATTTCTACAGATACACAGGGGAGGGAGAACTGCCTTTGGAAGGTATTTAAGTGCRTGTTGCACATCCGGGGACATGGCATGACAACACAAACCCCTGCATGATGAGGTTGATAAATTAATGCAAGTCTACAGCAGGTAAATTTAGTGTGGTCCAGTCAGTGTGCTCAGTGCAGCTGCTCCAGCAAGCTATCCTGGGAATCAGTCATCGCCATCCTGGCCATTATTCTCCAAGGCCCATACACTGGATTGGGTGGGGTAGGCTTTATTTCCTATATGGATCCAGGATTGCAGGGGCACATCACACCTTTACCAGTCCTTACCCCATGCCATTCACCTGCATCACACTTCTATGGATCAGAGGTCCCAGGCATTACTTTTCTTGCCCCCCTCACCCCCTTCCTTACTCACCATAACATCCCAAGTTTCTACAGTCATTTCAGCACCAAACTCAAAACCCAGGCTCTTTCTAAATCACTTTCAAATGGAGCAAATTTATCTCACTTCAAAGAAACTGGAAACACCTGMATCTATTCCTTCCACTCTACTCCCTTGGACATTTCAGCATTTCACCTCCTTTTGGCTTCTCAACACCTAGGAACAATGGGCAGGTATGACCTCAAAACTTAAGGCTCTCTACAAAGCACTCCTGTAAAATTCAGAGGGACAACTGTGAGATGAGCAGKCAGGGGCTGAGGAACCAAACCCAACTCCACGAGGTTTAATGAGGTTGTTACAGTCGAACTTGGTTCCCCTAATGAACAAACCCAGGTGGTTTTTGTTGGTCCCACCTCTGACACTTGACAGTAACCCTGCACCGTGGGGCACAGGCCATTTTAGGTTATTCCAGCTACAGCCCTGCGCCTGGCTGCCATCTGTACCACACTGACATGTGCCACACTAGAGTCACCTGCTTCCAGAGCTGCATGTGAATGAGACTGCTGGGGCTACAGAGCTCAGAAACCAGGAGTGACGCTTCACAAATGAATAGACTGTGCAGTTCAACTTTTTTATTTTAATAAAATCAAGAATATGCACAGCACATGCAGTGCTAGCATCTAAACTAATACAATAAGCAATTCTAAACCTACAGTGACTTGAAGTTCAATTTTCACATTCAGCAAGTTTAAATCCATTCTTGCATATTGGTTTGAATCCTTGTATCTGAACTGAAAATATTGCTGGCTGATAAAACTTGCTAAAATGCACAAGTCACTGATTATGCCAATACAACAAAGATAACCACATGTTTGAGGATTGCAATGTGCCAGACATTCACTGAAAAAAAAAAACACACAACTAAACAAAACTCACGCAACAAACATCTGAGAATCTGGACACTTCACATCAGTGTTTAGAAGTGTTTCATAAATATCTTAAGACAAGTGTATCAAAACCTTGGCATGTTTAATTTTAAGTTGCCAATTTTTGTTTTACTATCAGAAAGTTATGGCTATACTGCCAATGCCGGGTCTGCTTAATTTGACTTAAGAGTTTAATATGACTTAAACATTAAAAGCTCACACTACCCCGAAATATATAATTTCACGCATACGGTGACATTCAACATTCAAGTGCCAGTGTTTTTGTACTGTCTTTTGGTCAAGTTTCTTTAAACTTTCAAAGAATCACTTTTAGGCTTACAAAAATAAATATTTGTCAAAAATGTTCAATAAATATTACACAAAACTAGCAGCAAAAAGTATCTAGAAATCTGTCGTGTGCAAATAGTTTTCTTCCCAGCTATCATTCCCATGGTCCCAAATAAGTTTTAGAATCTATTTCCTTCTCCTTAAACAAGCTGCGTTCAATCTCCAAGAGACAAAATAAGATTGGAAGTTAAGGACACGCACACAAGACATATATAAAATTCTCTGAATGTGCAATAAAAGAAGTATTTTGTAAAAAGTTATGGGCAAAATGTACAAGGGCCTAAACCTAGACTTGAAATAGCACCATAACAAATGACCTCAATACTGTCAAGTGCACCTACTTAATAAAAGTTTTAGAACAAGGCACAATACACTTGAAAAAATCTATTGCACTTTAGGAGATTTTTGCCATTTTCCTATGCCACTGTAGATTAGTTGTTAAATGCTCTGGCCGCAAAGTTAGCACAGAAATTCCAAGTGGCAGAGGCATTTTTCTGGTGGACAATACTTATCTTTGGCCAGATTTAGCATAACAGACTATAAATACAATGGAAACCTATGCAACTAAAACTGACTAAAACTGCACTTTAATAGCAGAATTGAAACCTTGTGCAGTTTATGTACATTTCCAACCTCTGTGATCTCACGTTTTGTTTGTTACTCTTCTGGAGCCATTTTACAAAGTCTACAGTAAGCCAGTTTAACATCTCCACGCAGCTTGAACAGAGTAATGTGAATCTGCATTAAAATAAAGCCTGCTGCATAATTCTTCCTGTTCATACCCTCTTGACCAAAAAACATCAACACTAGCATGCGTTATTAGACCAAAAATTCAGTCAGGCCCTTACGGAGGACCAATCACTGCCATGGTCAGCCATTCTACCATTTCAATTTCATATGGCAGGCATTTTTAAAAAGTCTAAATAGATGAATTCTCCTAAAAACTATTTCAAGTTATCAGACCTTTAAACGTTCCCTGTAATGTTCTGCCCACATTTGGCTAGCTCACATTAATGATCTGCCTAAATATTGAAAAAGGAATTGCTGTATTTACTTGCATTAACTTCAAAAACAGTGCTTTTAATGTATGCATGTATCCATACATCATCTCATCATGACTGGAATGGCTTATTAAAGGCTATCAGGTTCTAAGTACCTATCCAGGATAGAGTGAGCAAATCAGAACTTTAACTTAGTACAGTTTTGCCACATTAGAAACTAATTGCATTGATATGCTTCAAGATGTTTTATTTTTCAAATCTGCAGATACCAAAAGCCCTAATGCAGGCTACCGCATAAGTTTTTCTTTGTAATATTATGGATGAATCAGTGATTCCTGTTTAAGTTGTATCACACCTGTGTGCCAAGGTTTGATTTTAGCCCAAGTTCAGTAATTTTTATTTTGTCAAAACAATTGATATCTTGAGCATTACTGAGCCAACAGGACATCAAAATAAAAGTTGTCTAAAGTTAAAGGCACAGTACATTAACAAACAAATGATCCTCAGTCACAAAATTATAAATGCAATTTCTGGGTGGGGATGGGTGGGAGGGGAGTTAATCCTGACTACAGCAATAAGAGTCTTCAAAACCACCTTCGAGATAGGGCTACTTGTTCCTTTATTTCCATCTTGTGACCTTGAGCTCCCTTAAAAAAAATTTCAGTGGAGAATCACAGCTGGTAATGTACTGCGAGTTCTTGAAGCTACACAAGGTATAGTCTGGCTAAGTTACATGTGGTTTCCATATTAGCTTGTTTGGTGGGGTATCTGCTGCAAGCAGATCAGTTGCCCCACCAGTCCACCCCCTGGGAGTTATAGTTTCCTCCATATCCATCACTGTTGTAGAAGCCTCCATAACCACCACCTATGAAAGGCAAGAGAAAGTGAYGCTTAATTAACTCTAAAGATTTGCACCTTTACAACAAGAAAACAACCCAGGTATCTGCTGTTTATTAAAGAACCCCACCCAGCAGTACTGTCAAATGCACATTATTAACACTGGAAAGGCAGGTAGCATCAAACCATCAATCGGGTAACCTGGCCTAGATCCAAGCAGGATGCTGAGACTGCATGACAAGCACCAGATGATCTCTTACTCCAACATCACACCCAGTTTTACCCCAGCAAGCACTGTGTGTGCAGCTGCCCGGCCCCTGTCTCTCACCTCCAAAGCCCCTGCTGCCGCTCCCGCCGCTGCGGCTGCTGGTGGAGCGGCTGCTGCTGGAGCTGCTGCTGCCGAAGCCGCTGCTCGTCCGGTAGTCCCTGGCTCCGAAGCCTCCGCTGAACCGACTGCTGCAGAGGGCAGGAGACAAACACTGGAGTCAAACAGGGGGCATTCTGAGCACTGCACACACTCAGAGTGATGTGCTCTGACTCTGGGTACCAACCTCAGCAGGACAACAGCCACTGCWGAGGTGAGCACACTTTATGAGCATCCCAAGGCTACCTGGAAAGATCTGATTCAGTGAAATCTCTGCCTCCACAAGATTTCCAATCCTATTTTAGTGATGTACTTATGACTGTATCTCATGATGTACACCATGACTATTTTATAAGTATACCGCAAAACGGAAAACAAAAAACTCACACCAAACCAAATGTGGTTGGATCACRTTCACTATATTAAGAGAAAGTGTTCTCTCATCCCACCCCTGTMAGCCAGTAAACAGAGGTTTGTATTGCAGTGTTTCAGGTTTCCACAGCAAAACTATTTTACAAGTGGCCTCACACCTTCATTCTCTTTTCTCTCCTGGTTTTGTCAGGAAGCACTGCATTACCRTCTCCTAAACATCAGAGCAGCTGCTTAAGGTACATCTCTGGCACAGGGAGGTATGTATGYATTTCTGTGTTTTATAGCTGCTTTTACAGTTCTAAAATGGTTTTTGATAACATCATTTTATCTCAGCTGCATCTAGCTGCTTGCTTAGAAGGCAAGAGGTTTTATGTGTTAGCTGCCTTATGAATAGATAGAACCAGACAGACCTTGGCACACACCAAGCTCAGCTTATACTGCACTTATCATCCTCCAAGYATTTTCAGACTGAGAACAAATAACAGAACTGTCTCTTAACAGACTGCATACACATCTCTAGCCAAAGCTGCTCCTCTTACCTCTTGGATCGCCCACGGCTGCCTCCTCCTTTGTGATGTTGCTCATAGGCCATGTTCTCCAGCCAAGATGGTACTTCTTGCTTAGCCTCCACAAGGAGATCAAGCAAGTCCTTTGTAATGTTTATGTTCCTCTCATTGAAGAATGAAGTGGCAAGACCTGAAGGAGATAYCAGTTTTGTCTATACACAATCCAAGTACATCACAGCCCTTTAACCCACTCCACATTCCAGTTCCTTACAGCCAAGTTTGAAAACACTACAATTACTTAAAGAAAAAAGCTGTTTGACATCACTCTTCTACGACAGCTAGCCACAAAATCATGTTTACTGACAGACACAGAAGACACCAGGCTTACATGTAGTAAGAGAACACGTGATGGCACTAAGAACATTACCCAAAGGAACTGGTAAACTTTCCACAGCGGCTACACAGCAGTGACCAGCTTTTGGTTACAGAAGGCAGCACACAGGCTTCTCTCAAGAACTTATTTAAATTTATTACTCAGCCTATATGACTGCGCTTGTCAGCTTAGGTATGAAGTGCTGTCTGTGAAAACCCCAGGTGGTACTTACCAAGGTTTCCTACACGGCCTGTACGGCCAATACGATGTACGTACTCCTCAATGTCACTCGGCAAGTCRAAGTTTATGACATGCTTTACATTTGAGATATCCAGTCCTCTTGCTGCTACCTAGTGGTTAAATGATTCAATCAAATCTCAGTCAGACTCCACAGGCYAAGAAATGGGCTCAGATACTTGAGTTTTACAGATTTCACTTACTGCTGTGGCAACAAGAATGGGGCTCTTGCCAGAGCGGAACTGGTGCAGAGCTTCCTCTCTGTCCCTCTGGGAGCGATCTCCGTGGATACTCGTACAGGCATAGCCTTCGTGGTACAGGAAGTCCTCGAGAGCATCTGCCCCCTTTTTAGTTTCCACAAACACCAGAGTCAAGGAATCTTTACCTAAAAAAAGATTAAAGCCCAGGTTAGCAGAAAAAAAGCTGCACAGACAAATACAAGCTCCATAACCTAGTAAAAGGCAGCTTCAATTCTCTGCCTGTTTATTTTAAAATAACATCACTGGGGACCTCCCTCCTCTKTTTTTATTAACAGACATCCTTACATCAACTTGATACTGGCATTTAACCAGTATCACTGCATGTCAACAAAATACCCTTTCATTCACCTAAKCAATAGAAATTCTTATTACTTGAGTCATTAGATTTGTCTATTCTATATTTTGCCTCATCTGCTTATCTGCAGCTGTTCTTTACCTGTGGCATTTAGCAGGTCAAGCAGGAACGATCGTTTGTCTGGCTCTTCCACCCATACTACTTTCTGTGTGATGTTCTCAGATGTAGAACCTACTCTGCCAACAGCCAGAAAGATGTATTCATCAAGGAAGTCACGAGCAAGCATCTAAAAAGTAGGAGGGGGAAAAAAAAATCTAAATCAATACTTCTTCCCTCCTTCCGAAGGCAAAATTTCTTTGGCCTTATGAGCTTTTAAAGTATTTAAATTCTCATTAAGTACCTGGATTTCCTTGGGGAAAGTTGCACTGAACATCATGGTGTGACGAACCCCCTTTGGTGGCATAGTATCTTGTTCAACAATTCGACGAATTTGAGGTTCAAAGCCCATATCAAGCATTCTGTCAGCTTCATCAAGGACTAGGTACCTAAACAGCAGTAAAAAAACCATCTTCAGAACATTTTTCTGTAAGCTGTGCTCTGGTGTCTGCAATGGGTTACAAATTCTCAACTAGATGTTTACACAGTCCAAAAGCTACAATCTGAGGTCCTTAAGTCATTTCTACATGGACAAGCAACACGTTACTTACTTGCAGAAATCCAGTCCAATCTTTCCTCTCTCCATCATATCAACCAGCCGTCCTGGAGTTGCTACAAGCAAGTGACATCCACGTTCTAAGTCACGGATCTGCTGGCCAATGTCTGCACCACCATACACAACACAGGGGCGAACTCTGGAGCGGTATGCAAACTGTAAAGCAAAGGAAGTTAGCACCAAGAAAAATTCTACGTGAGCTATGTTATAATAATTAACTGTCAGAACTACCTTTCTGGCTTCCTCATAGATCTGCACAGCCAATTCTCTAGTGGGAGCCAAGACCAGTGAGATTGGATATTGCTTACGRCGCCCATACCTCCCATTCTCCTGAAGAAAAAAAAACAACCTTGGCATGAGCATCCAAAACACAAAGAGAAAGAAAAAAGCTACTACAGGCAATATTTAAGACATGTCACCAAGTTTAAGAGAGACAAAGCATGGCTGAGAGCCAATTTGAGCACTGCCCCTGAGGACGGCTCTATTGCAGCGYCCAAGGTTCAGCTGTGGGTTACTATGGCAAGAGCTGCACAACCCTGGTCTCTACAACAAGCACTGCAATCCCAAACTTCAGCAGCAGAGAAGTAACARCCTCAGAACCAGTTACTATGACATTGATGCGTGAGACCAAGTAGCTTTTGGTAGCAAGGGAAGTGTCTTTTAAACTTATGCAACAACAAAACCATTCATTAATAAAAAAATGGACAATTACRCATCCAACTCCTCAGGCAGGAAAGAAGTAATCCACAGCCTGGATTTTTTAAGGGAAACACCTGAAGTCTTCTAGAAGTTGAGATGCTTGGCTATCATAGCAAAATGATGACAACATTTMAGACCAGCTATTGTGTTCAGTAGCACACATCAGCTCATATGGGGAGGGAAAAAACCCCAAACCTATGACATTGGTCATTGCTTTCTCAGGACTGGATATTTGAATACTTGCCTTCATTGCTCTCAAGGCATCACCAGGACCATCTGCATATATCTGGCTCAGTATTGGKAGAAGAAATGCAGCTGTTTTCCCAGACCCTAGTAAGAATACAAGCCAATATTAATTAAGAGTGACTATCAACTACAGCACTAACCCTGTATCAGTAGCACATTCCCAGCAACAGCTGCATTGGACTACAGCTGCTACTTGTGGCAYTGGAGCACCCTCAGCAGCCCAAAACCCTGAAGCAAATGTGGTTTAAGACATGAACATGTTTCAGGACAAACACAGCAAATCTAGTCAAGTCACATCTAAAGCAGATGCAAGACTAAAACTAAAATTAGCTTCCAACACACAACTTTTTTTACACTGCACAGGAGGTTCTAGCTCTCACTAGACAAGACCTCACTTCTAATGAGACRAAGAAACAAAGAGTTATTGACTTACCTGTCTGAGCACAGGCCATTAAGTCTCTCTTTTCTTTGATAATAGGTATTGCATGTTTCTGGACTGGAGTAGGACGGGTGTAGCGTGTGAGTTCAATGTTTCCCATGATAATTTCTCCCATGTCAACATCACTGAACTGTAAGATATTTAAATGGGTTAAGATCAGAATCTTGCTCTTCAACCACCATGTAACACAACATTCAGTTTAACAAGTCATTTATATAARGTGCCTCTTGTTTCAGCCCTTCATATTGAAACTGCCTATAAAGTTACAGGGTCACATAGATACTTAGTTCAGTTCTCTAAGCAATTCTTAAAAAGCCAGCCAAGCCTGAAGTGCAGACTGCACTAGCACACACACTGTGCTTAGCCTAACACTGCCCWTGCATTAGCAGCTGCTCCGAAATCAACACCTCTAAAGCACTTCCAYTTCTTCACAGGTTCACTGTTTAAGGACAAGTCACAGTTAAAAAGTAAGCTATGAGTGCTAACTGAAATCACATGCAACCCTCTTCTGCAAAACAGCTTAGCTGTAGGAAGGGAAGACAATGTTTCCTCTCATACCTAAACTCCAGACATTGAGACATCAAAGCTACCCATGCAAAATAGTCACTATCAGWTATATTAGCAAAACAGACTTTAAAAAACAAACTTACACTTTCAATATGTGGAGGACAGTTGCTGCCTGTTGCTTCAACAGGAATATCATCATATTTCTCAAAGTTAATGCCAGTATTGCTTCCTGAAAAGAGTTCCCTAAAAACAGAAGAGGAAAGTATTTTTACTTGCTGGAATTATCAAATRACCTCCTCCCATGAATCAGTATTCCATGACTTACTGTTCTAGGCGTTCACTCGGGGGGAGAGGCTTAGACCAGTCATCCTCATCTGATTTGTCACACCAGCGGCTGTTCCCGCCGCCACGGTCAAATCTGCCAAAGCCACTCCGGTCATAGTCCCCGCCTCTGCCACGCTCCTCGTATCTAAACACAGCACGAGAATCAGACCACCCTTCCCAGCAACACGGGGCACTGACATGCACAATCAAAGCCATAACAATGCAGCACTGTATGCTCTGTGTATTACACACACAACTGTGGAACAATTCAAAATCAGCAGGTTATCTACATTTGCTTCTTGACCTAAGCACAGAAATTAGTCCAGGCCATAAGACCAGGTCACATKTTTCTGTGTCAGACAGGAGAGTTTGTCATGATTTCAGAGCTCAGTTTAGCTTAACACAGTGAACTTTRTATCACCAATTTTATTTGATTAAGCATAACAAATGTAAACAGCCACCTGCCAGTGGAGCTGCCATCCAAGTTGCTCAGTCTTTGCCATTTCTTTGTAGGGAGCTCTGTTTAAACCTCCTAAGCAGCACTATTTTGTATTCCCCCCACCCTTTCCTCTGCCTCATTCTACACAGGTTTCCCATGTCCAGACAAAACCCTCCAGGGCTGCAATTTCTTCCTTTATTCCCCCACCACACTTGTGACCAAATACCTCCAKTATGTCATTATAATTATTGCATAAAGAGGGAGCTCACCTGTATTACTGACTTGGAAAGAAAGTGGAAGAAGTCCTTACCTCAACTGTTTAGTTTTTGGCCTGGTAAATCATGTTTGAGAAAAGTCTGGATACAGGACTAGGTCAGCTTTACTAAGTAGTCGGTAAAGGTCACTCTCACCACACTTGTGCATACAACGCATGATGTGTGTAAGACTGCTCAAGTAAGGCAGAGAACCTGCAAGAGTCTCACCCAGTTTTATTAACTACACTTTTTAAACAAGAAAAAATATTGAAATAAAAAAAAAGTCCATAGTGATGTATTGTGTGTGCTCCCAACAGCTCTTCATGGTTCTCCTGGAAGTAGCCACCCATCTAGCACTTCTTTGGTAAATGCTGAAACCAGCCAGGCACTACAGCTGCAGGGAGTGGCTGGTGGCAGACCACAGAGCACACTCTCCAACATGCAAACTGCCCATCCTTGAAGTCACGTAGCTTTCAAGGTAAAGCTCTCTCCCTCTCTCCTCCCCTCCCAGGCTCCTCCTACCTCAGGCTGGTSACACCTGGAACCCTAATTTTAACAYCAAGATTACAAGTGCAGTGCTAGAGCTGAGGCAGACTCTGYGCACACGCAGACAAAGAGGTACTCGCCTCCCTCCTCTGGAGCCGGTCCCGCGGTCGAAGAAGCTGGATTTGGAGTCGCGGTCGGAGCGCGCGCCGAAGCTGCTGTAGGCATCCTTGTCTCGCCTGGAGCTCCAGCCACCGCTATCGAAACCTAGCACACAGAGGCAGTTCAGCCAAACACTGCACAGCACAGGCTTTCACTAGAAAAAACACTTCTGTCCAGGAAGTCTTCACTGAAAGGTCTACAGGACTGAATTCCTCCATGAACAGAAGATGCATGAATGTTAGGACTTGTTCAACAAGGGACTGAGCATTTCTCATCACCCATCAGAACTGAAATTTCTCCCTGCGTGTACAAGCACGTTGGGTTTTTTTTAAAAACATGCACCTGCCTCAGTACAAGTATTTCAACTGCCTACCCTGGAAAGATGGTATCAGAAGAAACTTTAAGATGCTAAGTCTTGCCAAGCCTCATCTACATCATCTCTCCAACACAAATCCTTGACTATAATTTTTGAAGGTTAACAAGGCCTCTCAGATCAATAAATGGCATCAGAAATCCAGAGATTAGAATGTTTTATCATAGTTCAAGTACACAAAGCAATGTGATCTGCACAGACTATAACTAACAGCACCACACTCAGAGAAGGTAAATGGAGCTCTTCACAACAAATTAGCCACACTGTATTTTTCCACAGCACTTTTTACCTTTGCCTACAGTAGGTGCCTACTTACATATGTTAAATCAAAAGAATACAAAGCACCTCAGCTTGCCAGTACCAGAGCACAAAACCTCACTTTTATTCTGCTATCAGGCCCTGTGATGTAGCAGAAATGTGAAACTTTAAACACTGCTCTGGTACTGGACTACGAAATTATAAATTCTCTTTCAGAGGTCCAACCTCCCCAGCTTTGTGTAACATATTTGATCTCAGCTACGGGATTCCAGTAGAGAATAAGTTAAATAATGGAACAGACAAACAAATAATGTCACTCTTGTGAGCATGCTTTGCCAGCTCCACAGGACAAAACCAGTCCAGACCTATTCATGAGACAATAACAGCAACCACAGAACAAATTCATTCCAAAGAAAGGGGYTGTTCTAGGCCCAGTCTCTCTGAAAAGGTTTTGCTACCAGAATTACCCTACTTTTTTTGATGTTCTCTAAAGAGTGCCATTCACCTTGACTCTGTTTTTTAATTAAGAATTCCAGTACCCAGAATCCAGAAATGTGCTGGTCACAAGGGAACTTTAAAAACCACTGTGATAATTGTATCTCTTTTGTCTGGATAACTGAAACAGACAACAATAATAATCCAGTAAGTTTTAGCACACAGGATCATGGAATGCGCTTCAAGACCTTTAAAGCGCTTTAAAAGGCAGTATTAGTCCTTAAAGATAATTTCAATAAGGTTTTTTTGGCTTGTTTAAAAGACAGCTAAATACAGATTTTATTTTGAGTAACTTTCAGGCCACTACGACTATTTGGATATGTCATCCTGCCAAGGGATCTAACAGCAGTGGTACTGACAGAGCCATCTTGAGGGATACAGATGCAGTTTCTGAACAGTGAAAAAATTCAACTGACACTATTTCACATTTTCTACCAAGGAGTCAATTTTTTTCTCCAAATAGCCTACAAAGCAATCTCATTCACCAAGCTCATTACAGCACGTGAATAACTCATTTCTGAAGCTGGTACTTTGCCATAACCTTAAGGTAGCACAGCAACTTCTGCACCAAAAACAGGCGTCCTGCTTCACCAATTCCAGGCCCTTCAGTCTGGCATTCCTACCCTGACTTTATTTGTGGATCAGCACAGAACACAGGACCAGGCCATACAAGTCAATTCTAAGTAAATGACAGCCATAACAGTCAGAATTTCACACATCAAATGGTAAATTAAAACTGGAAATGCCCTGAGAAAACCCGTAACAGACCAGAGATCAACTTCTCTAAACTGAACAGAATGACTACAATGCTGTGCAGACTACCAGGAAATTCCTTAAAATGTCAATGCTTTTGGTTTTCTGAAGTAAAAACCTGTAGAGATTCCATCCAGCACATCTTCCTCACGGCAGGGATAAGAACTCACTAAGTTAATCAACTTCCAGAGTAGCTCTGTACTCCTTGCACCTATGAACAGCACTACAGATGTCAATGCATCTCCCTCAACGAGCATTTCAATTCACATTTTGTAACACTAACACTAATCACTGCCAGATCACTCGAAAACCTGCCACAGGCAGCAGCAATAATCAATTTTTTTAAGATGAGAGAAATAGAACGATAGATTCCTTTAGGGAGGATAAGACCTTTAAGAYGAATTCTTAACATTAACTTTTTTATTTACTATAGATCAGATTACAGTTTAAATATCCAGAAGCTGCTTCCAGGAAGTTTAAGGAGAAACTTACATGACAACAAGCTTTAGTATTACCAAGTGAGCTCATGGAAGCAAGACACTTCAGGCCAGGCAGACCTGCACACTGAGCTCTTCACACCTGAGAAATAAACTGCCACTAAGCAACCTAAGGACATTATTTTTATGTAGGCTGTTTTTTCCTGCAGTTCTGTACTGCCCCACTCCCCACTTAAAAAGTTARTAATTTAGTATTAGTGGGACAGATCTGCAGCTAAACGGAAGATTTTCTTCCCATCAGGTTACCACACTTGTAAGGCTGCTTTAAAAGTTTGTCGTGTAGTTAAACACTACCATGCAAGGTTGCTGCCTAATGTCTAAGCTTTGAAAAAATCTTTCATTAAAAATTCCAMGGAGCAGCCAAAATTCAGAAGTTCCAACACAGCTGAAGAAATCTTYGAGTTATGTAAACAGAAGAAACATCACGTTAATGGAAGCACAACTGCAGAACAGGCTTCAAATCACTTAACAAGATAGCTCAGCTTTACAAGCCCAAACTCATGATGCTTCCAACAGGGTGCTAAACCGGAACTTTTCTATTAAGCAATTATGAACCCTGTCACAGAGAACTAGGAAGATRCCAGTGGTACAGCACTCAGCTAGGTTTAAAGGCAATTTTTGAGCATTAGGTTTGCCAAGGGAAGTTGGCAGGCAAAGTTCTATTAACTGGRCAAGCCACAAGTCAGATTATGGTCTCATGACCTATTTACCTTTTTGCAAGGTGAAGATGAAATATCCAGAAAAGTCTCATGTAATCACACCCACATTGCCATGTCTGAACTCTACAGTCTTGCACACAAGAAAGTACAATGTCAGTCCTACCCATAATAGGTCATGGTAGAACTCAAGGTTACTGCATCTTTTACCCACAAAACCTAAGTACTAAACATCATACAAGAAGAAGAAATCTATGAACAGCAAATRTTCATAACCACCTTAAAGCTGCTCCCTGCTTTTGAGAAACCTGCACATTCCTCAGATTTGGCAAGTCAGTTTCTTGCAAGACTGCTCATATTTGAGGTCAGTGTGACTGGAAACAAGRGCACTGAACTGGCTGCCAACCAGTCCTTCTCCTTTTCCTAGAACATTCAGCTCTGGTAACACGCTGTTCACCACTTGGTGCTTCAGGCCATACTTCTTTCATGTAACCAAAAAACCCCAAACCAAACCAAAGAAAAAACCCAAACAAACAACTCCAGAAAAACAGCKAACAAAACAAAAAAAMCCAAAAACCTTGAACACCCAGAAAACCCACTAGTAGCTTGGACACATATGAAGACAAAACAAAAACAGACTGGTCTTTCTTCAAATGGCCTAAGGCTAGAATGGAGCATTTTTCATCTAGTTAAAGAGAGGTAACTCCGAAAGCACTGAGATATATTACCATATGATGACTGTCCTCCCACCCACTCATAATGGAAGCCATCCTCCTGCAGTACTGAAAAGAATCTGCGAAGTTTACTGCTTTAGAAACAGATGAAATCCAAGTCCTCCCATGCCACAAAACCTCAATTATTTATGTTGTAGCACTGCAGAAAGTGTTTTAGCTGCTGCACTCTGGTGCATTTCAATAGGTGTTAGAGGAAATGTTTCTCTCATATCCACCCAAGCCACCAGACATGACAACACGTGCTGCAGCACACGCCCCCTTGGGATCTTACASAGAAAGGTCATGATTTACTTCACTGAAGTGTTCCAAGAAACGTTTCTTCTGTATTATGTTCTGTTTAGAGATTCAAACAGAAGATGGAAGGGCCGTTTCTCAGCATAAACACCTATGTAAACATGTGACCAAAACAGGTCATGTACTTCTTGTTTGCTTCACCAACAGCCTGCACTTCCTTCTGCAAGCACTCCCAGGGGCCTCCATAAAAACTGCAAGAAGCTGAACAAGGACAACACCTCTTTGTGAAAAGATATGCACTTAAAAAGTGAAACTGTGCTGTTTGTTCATAATAAACAACTGATTGCTTTAAGTTCCACAAGACAGTCACYAGCAGAAAAACTGGCACCTACAAAATCCATTCAGACCAACACTCAAGATTACACAGCAAGAAGGGAGACTCCATCTTGCTTCAGTCACAGCTAATTGTTACACAGACCCAGAAGACATTCCATCAGTCAGATACTGAACTCGAGCTTAGGCTTTAAGTGGGTGAAGGGATCTAGAAGAGCTCACTAAAAGCAGAAGATAAAGCTGCCATGTTTTGCAGAGGACAGTCAAGCAGTGTGTGTMATTGCCTTCAGCAGTACTGCCAGAACCTCCACAGTCTGCCAGTTTAGTGCTGCCAGTGTTTTGATACATACCCTGTTTTGAAGCTTCTCTGTTCCGCAAGTGAGGAGGAATGTATCGGCCTTCTRGAGGACAAAAGAGAGGCAGTGTTACAGGCCCGTGGGGTCAGCACATCCTGAAATGCTCATCTTGTCAACAACAGCTTCCGCCTTCAAGGCCTCTTGCAGCATTTCAAACAGGAATCCTTTAATACAGCACTTGGTAGCATGCTCTCAGTTGAAGTTTAAAGTTCCTGCATACCCATTTAGGCAGCAGGTTTAAGGCACAGATGTCYTGTGTTCCTCTGACCAAATCCCACACCCATTTATGGGTGTTACAGTGTCTACAACAAAACCTGCCTTCCTAGAACCCCTTAAGGCTTAAGCTGGTGCCAGATACTTGAGCAGCTCAAGATATTTACTGTGACATTTAAGTACTGGCACTCACAGTATTACTACCAGTATTTTTCCTTCCCTTTAAATTCAYCCATACCCTCCATTCAGCTCAGATCAAACCAGAAGCCACAACGAACTGTCTCTGAATAGCATTCCTCATTTACAATCCAGAAACATCTGTCTGCTAAAGCAACACGAATGAGAAAATACCAGCCACAAGCTGAATGTGAATTCCTGGAAGATTCTCCCCTCCTAACACACTTAAGCCTTGTATATCAATATCACTTTCTATTCAGTGAATTGAGATCAGCAGAGTTGACATTCCTGCTCTACAGCTGGTATTTTAARAAGACAAATCACCACATTACTACAGTCAGTGGCCTCAGATGAGAGGCAACTGAAAATCTGGGACACAASTGGAACACTGAGTTCTCTCAAGCTAATTAAGTGCCTCAGAAATGTGCACACATACTGTACCACTACAAAAYTAAGTGGTTCTATCTAAAACACAGTGTTTTCAAAGCAAGCTTAACTGGCAACCTCCTATTTCCTTATCAGTCTCTGTAAACTTTGGCTTTAGGAACTGCTTTTCACAGCTCCAAGCCCCCACTTTCTAAAAGTGTGTTTGTAAGCTTGAGAATTTGCATGTACTTACTGCTTGTAGAACTTCCTTCACTCTGAGAGTCTGAGGAATTCAAGTCTAGACCAGAAAACTAGAAGAAATAAGACAAGTATCAACATGTTGTACCATGAATTTATGCTAAGATACAAAAGAAYCCTTTCATTTATCAGAACAACCTACTGCAAAAAAATTTTTATATCGTGCCAGATTAGGTCTCCTATTATTACTCAGGCTGTATCATCTCGAATGTTTTTGTTCCCACCAATAAACAGACACCCACAYGGGCAGCAAGGCCAGCAGAGTATTTCACACCCACCAAATCAGTACCAAAGACTTCTGATTCACACTACCTGCAGGCTAAAGAGCCATTTTAAATAGACTGAATTTCAGTCAAATGCATTCAGATTTGGGTCAGTGACCAATTTTTTTTTGCTACAAAAACTTCAGCACAAGTAATGCCAATTTAATTGGGCACTTTACTTGYAGAGACTCCAGGTATTTTTAGCTGCATTAACGCTACTAAGACATTAGAGTCTTCATRCTTGAGGCAACTACTGCTCCCAAAACATTAGGCGACGTCTGCTTCGGCACACACATTTTTTGGTTTGTTTTTCCAGAAAAAACAAMAGCCTTTATAGCCTTCGGTCTCACAGAAAAGTTCCTCAAAAGACGTTCAGTTCATGCAATGCTGGTGGGCCGCTCAGAGGTGTWAAGTCAAACACAATACAGACTCGCTTCAGCAGAAAGCGGTGGGAAACCGATAAAGTTTAAGAACCAAATTATTACAGTTGTTTGCCTGCATGGCACGTTTTATAAACATGTATCAGAAAAATAAAGCATGTTTAAATACAAATAAATTTTGTATTGCGCAGAGGTATTTTCCAACATGAGCTGAATTAGTCCAAAGCAAAGACTCCAACGCATTGTGCTTTCCGGCGCTCAGCTACATGAGCTGCCGCCAAAGGACGTTCAATTCTTTAAGAATTCTCCCACGGCTGCTCCCGTAACATCCTCTTTAAAGCTACCACTTAAAATGCCATCTTTCTAGTTGATCGAAGCCATCAACGCAGCGCTTAAGAATGCTTCTTATTTCTAACAGCACTTTAAAGACTCTCCACTAGGTCAAGACCGCTCTCCACAATCAACAAGAAGCGTTGGTTGAATTTTCTCGCAGCGGATGCCCGCRGTGGGGGCAACACTTCCCCGGCGCTGCCCGGGGCCGCGGTGGCGCAGCCCCGGCGCCATCTCAGTGCGGCACTGCGGGCTGGATTCCCGGCGCAGCGGGAGCGGCTAATCCGGCTGCCGGCGCCCGTCACGTGTGGCGCGGGGGGAGAGCGGGGGAGAAGGGAGAGGGGAGGGCAGGATCGTCTCCATGACCTACTTCGCGGGAGAGGCCGAGGGCGAGCGCTGCCCCTCGGGCAGATGCGGCTCTTCCTGCCTCTGCCGCCTTGCCCGAGGGTTAGATAACCACAGATAACCATCGATCCCGCCCAGCGCGGGGAGGGAGCGAGGGGATGCAGGAATGAAAAGAAAGTAATAAAAAATTGTGCGGAACAACACGACTCCAGGCCAAACTGCGTCACCGGRGCCCGGCAGCACCGGAGCTCGAACAAAGGCGGCCGCCAGCGCCGCCTCCCCGGGGAAGGGGCGTCACACAAAGCGCGGCGTCGTGTGTGTGTCCCCCCTTCCTCCGCCCCGCACAATGGCGGCCATTGACCGCCCCTTCCTCCTCCTCCTCCTCCTCCTCCCCCCGCGCTGCAGTTCCCGCTGCGGCCGCCGGGGGCCGCTGCCGCTCCCGGCGCTCCCACACAAAGCGGGTCCGAGCGCGGCGCGGAGGCCACGGGGCCCAAGCGGGACCGGGGACGGGCCAGGCGGCACCGGCGGCCCCGCACCCCCGCAACGCCGCCCCGGCCACGGGGACAACGCACCCCCGCGGGGGGGGCCCGGCGCGGCGCGGGGCCGCCGCACGGCGTTAACTGCGCAACGACCGAGTGCGCCACAACAGGCCGCGCAGGGGGGGGAGGTGGGGGTTACCACGGGGGGAATTGCGACACTGCCGCCGGGGAGCGAGGAGCGGAGCCCCGCGCGAAGATTCCCGATCATCCCTGCCGCCCTCGCTGCCCCAAGAGCTCCGACGCGCGCCTCCTCCGGGTAACGGAGCGGCCTTTCCGCTTCTCGTCCCTCACCTGCTGGTCTAGACTGAGGGCATTTTCCACCGCCACATGACTCATAACGAGAGATCGGTCTCGGGCTCGTCCCGCTCCGCCTCGAGAAATGGGGATCCGCTGGGCCGGGAGGTCGCTGCCGTGGGTGTCACTGKTTCCGCCACGAATCGCTGCCCTGACTGAGCCCCCCCCGCCGCGGGCCCGGCCTTTATATAGGCCCCGCCCCCCGCGCGCCCGGCCGCGCGCGCTGACCTCAGCGCGCAAGGCGACCGCCCCCCCCGCCCTCCTTCCCGGCGCTATCGCGAGAACTCCGCGCAGCCCAGCGCCTGGTGAGGGACGCGYTCCCGGAGGTGTCGCGAGACTTCGGGGCGCCGGGCCCGCGCCGAGTCCYCGGCGGTACCGCGAGGTTTCCCCTCCCCCCCGCTCCCGCCCGGCTCCGCTCGAAAGGAGAGCGGCGGCGAATTCTCGCGAGATCACGACACATTTTCCCCCCACTCCCAACACACAGCCTGCGCCGCGCTGTCCTTTTGTTCGCCGCTCTCGCGAGAGCGCACCACGCGCGCGCGCGGCTCARACGCCTCTAGAAGGAGGCGGGCCCGGGGTCACGTGGGTGGGCGCCGCCGCCATCTTGTCGCTCCCCCCTCGGCGGGCAGTGGCGCAGCGCGTAATGGCGGCGCGGCGGGAGGGGGGGTGGCTGCGCCCGGAGCACAGCGGCCGCCTTCCTCTCCCGCCCGCCCCGAGAGCAGGCCTGGACACGCCAACCGGCGGTTCTGCAGGGCTCAGACCATCGCCTGTGCTTGCTGCCCTGTGAGCCGCTCAGCCCAGCACACCGCTGCTGGGTTCCCGTAGTCACTGCACATCTTCATCAGCTCTTTCTCCAAGCCCCTCAGCCATCGAACCACACTGACGTGCCAAAGGACTGCCCTTATTTTCCCTGTAGTGTCAGTTTTGCCAGCTATCTCTACATCCACAAATAGCCGCACTTGGATTCGTCAGGAGTTTTAGACCATAAGCGTCAAATTGTTAACATTGAACTGTTATTAGGAAAAAAATACACGAATAACCCCATTCCCTTCTCTCACAGCCTGCTGACACAGAATAGTAAAGCTGCTTCCTTGAATTTGGGTCAGTAAAAGCAGTGATGAGCGTGCTTAGGGATTAGGACACGGCCGGGGCTGTGAGGGCACAGGGCAGAGGACTCGGGGTTGGGCTGTCCTTGATCCTCACGTTGCAATTCTTCRTTTCCCTCCTCCTCCTCAGGCTCCTGCCTCTTCCAAGAAGAAAACCACAGGGAAGATCCATTCTCCAGAAGGATGATTCATCGTGGGATTTAAAAACAAGGCAGAACTTTTCCACAGTACTCACATATTAAACAGCCCATCTTTGCCTAGGTTTTTCCTGCCCTAAGAATTGGAGCTCTAGAACCAGAGTCTTCCTGATGCAGAAATTAGGCCCAATTGTTAAAAATAGGTTAGAAACTGTAGTTTTTATCACTATGAGACAAGGTTTAAACAACATTTAAGATTTAAACATCCACAAACAAGTCCTTGAATGAACAACACATGTTCCTCACAAACAAACCACTCAATTCTGTGATGCTCTGGTCTTAAACAAAACATTTACCAGTCCTCTGCTTGCACCTTCCATAGTACTTCTCCAGCCAGCTGCAGCTCCAGAGTTAAAGATTTATGCTTGTGTTTCTTCCCCAGGTGCACCTATTTATATCATCTTAAAGCTCACAGGTTTCTTCACTGAGGCTTCCTGACAGTTAAAAGGAAAAGATTTCTGTATTTTTAAGAAGCTACTGCTGGATGTAGGCCCAAATTTTGGGGGGTTTTTTGAAAACAAGTTTCAAGTAATAATTTTAATTCCTTTTCTTACAACTTTGCAGACAATTCTAAATTCTAAACAATTCTGCAGTTCCCTTTACATCCCTGCAAGGTCTGCAGTGTTTTACAAACAAGGGCATTGTTTGTGACAACTCATATGCACTAGAAAATGACGTTAATTAATCCTTTGCARTTTTAGAAGTATCACAGCAATTTAAACCCTGATCCTGCAGTCAGGGAAGTCAGTTCTTGGGGAAGTCAGTTTTCCCTCTGAGTTCCCATCTGCACTAGGCAGGACTATTCTCAGTTTCACTTTTAATTCTCCCACAGCTGACTCAGACACAATTCCCTGGAGGAAGCTGAGCAGCTCATGAGCGCTTGAGTCAACACCGGAGTCCTCACAAGCTCTGCTCATGTTAAACTCAGGAAGTTTTTGCCAATGGGCTCACCCAAAACTCCTCAAAAGCTGACACTGCTGGGTGCTTGGACACTGAGTTCTTAAATCTCAGCAAGTTTCCAAATCTGGTATTCCTTCACCTGCAGAGCCCCATCTGGCAGGGGTTCTGAAAGGCTCCACTGAAAGCCCCAAAACAGCACAAAATTCAACTTTCTGAGTCTTGAGGAGGTTGTGTTAGAAAGCCAGTATCACCCACTGCCACCAGCCATGTGTGCTGTGAAGTCAGTGTGTTTGTGAAGTTGTATCTGAGTTTTAGAGTGTTTTACTCAATGCTGACAGACACTGACCTTGTGTACATGAGTTTATCTGCTTTGAAACTATCAACAGGTCCTACACTGCTGAACATCTTAACAAGCAGRTTTCTCACTGTACACAGCTATGGACTCACTTCTAAAGAAAGGAAGTATTTTACTAATTGTAAAGCAGCTCAGACATCCAGAGTGTGATAAAAAAAATTATCCTTCCGTGGACATAATTCTCAGGTAGCAGTAGTGAAGACTTGGTTCTTGTTCTACACAGTTGCCTGTGAGGCTAAGACCCCATACTGTRTTTTTGTGAGTCTTTCATACTGTAAGGTGGCAGGGTAATGAAAATATAAATTTAATGGTGTCCGACCACAAATTAGCAAAGGGATTTGGAAACAGTCTTTAGTCAACAGTGAATGTCTCTCATGAATATCAGAGATCTGTCTTTAGCAGAATAATTTCCACATGCTCCATCTGATCAGTTCCCAAATTTCTGTGGACATTTTTTGGCATCAAAAGACAGAAACTTATTCAGTGTGTGGGCAAAGCCACTGCACTGAACCCAGTGGCTCCTCTCACTGGCATTGCCAGTGATTACTAAACTGTGCCTGGACAGCATTTGACAGAATTGTTACAAAATACTCCCCTGTGCTGCAGCACTTTGTTCTATCACTGCCCTTGCTGAGTACACCTATATCCTCAATCTTAGCACAGAATGCCTTTAACTCACGGGAAGAATTAAAGGCAATCTGATTAAGAGCTGCTCATCCTTTGGCCAGTGTGCTGCCACCCAAGCCTTGCTGGCTCCCCTTCCCTTTCTCTCCATGTTCCCAGGCTGGTAGGTGGAATGCCCACAATCGATTGCAGGGGTCTTAGTGAAGAGCAGATTCATGATTATTCTCCAAAGAGATGCCTGGAGTTTGTTTTCAGGCTTCAAAGAAATTCTCATCTTGTTCTGAAAAACCACAAAAAGCTGTTTACACAAAGCAGGGACTCTTAGCTGAGAGACAGAATCAGGAAGTTTTATAAGTTATGACTCTAGAACAGGGTACACACAAAAGATTTAGTCACTTCAAACATACATTGGTCCTTATCTGAGGCAGCACTCAAGGCTTCTCTCTCTCTTTTTTTTTCTTTCTTTACTGAAGTCCTGTTTTTATTTTCTGTAATGGTTTAGTGGCAAGATCAAGTAGTCACAGGCTTCTGTGAGAACTGAGGAAGTACAAACATAGTTTTGTTCATATTTCTTGAACATGTTGTTCAAGACATATGAGCTGTATGTTTTGTTACATGAGGATCAGACACAGGGGAAAGTGAAGCCATGAATTTGGACACAGACTTTTAGGGGATGGAAGAGAGAGTGTTTTTTGACTACAATGACAAGGGTTGTTGACCCAAGTGGAAGAATGAATGAAGAGAATGTGGCAATTCTCTGAACATTGAAAATTTCTGAGTTGGGCTCTATTTTCTCATATCCCTAGATGCCTTGCTAGCTTGGATTTAAAAATCTTAATCATTTTTATTTCTCTGCATTCAGATTTCTGCATCATCCCCACTGGACTCCAAATTATATTGCYTCCCTCTTTCACTCTCCAAGTCTATGCACTGCTTTGTCTTCCCAAATGCTGTTTTACATGTTCCAATTAGATTAAGGGCTTGCCTGCACAGGAAAGTTACACTACTATTAATTTGCAGTTTGCTTAAAGAAATTAAGTTAAACCTGGGCAAAAAGCCACGTGGACTCCCTGSTATTCCTCTGCAGGAATACAAATGGCTTATTTCAGGTTAGATCAGGTCAATTAGRAGCAGGAAGAACTTGCAAAGCAGTAAGTTTTCCTACATCAGAATGAAGAGTCCAGCAGCTCCTTCTGCAGATTGCAACCTCCAAATGGGAAGAAAGGCTGGGGGCATGGTCCTGGTCTCTGCAGGAGCCCCGATCTGCTGCACAAGGGTAGCACAACACCAGGTGACTGCTGCTGTCACTGCCCTGGCTCRGGCTGTGGAGCAGCTCTTGCCCACTGCAGCCTTTTCCCTACCAGGACAGCCCAATCCACAGCACTCACAGGACAGAAGTAGGGACTGCTGCCTCTGTGCAAGGTATTTCCTTCCACTCTGTTCGTGTAGGTATTAAAAACTGAGTCCTTTGCAAAAAAAAAAAATCAGTATGATGTTGTTCAATATGGCAAAGTCATGAGTATCCATCTATTGCCCCTCTTTGAGTGAATGCCTGGAGATAACTATTGGTTTACAAGTAGATTGTAACTTTATGAGTGTGCCTTTCTCTTGTTGGCAAGCCCAAAGAACAGTAGATGAAGACAAAAGAAGAGAAACTCATAGCAGCAAGAAGAAAGGAAGGAGGCACATCAGTAAATCTTGGATTCACATTCTCATTGTGAACTGGTTTGAACTAGTAAGCTCATAATTGCCTAAATCAAAACAGGCACCTAGTCAAGATGGCTCCTACATTAATCAGCATCAGTTGTACTTTGAAGGAGGCACTAATGTTTCTCATTTCAGTTTCTGTAAGCCTTTTCTAATTATCGTTTCTAAATACCAAGTGCAACTTCTATGTTATGTAACATAAATGTAACATTAGAGTCCTCTTTGAAAGCCCTTCAGAGTCTCTCTGCCCAAGTACTACATGCCCGTGCTCTCCCCTCTGGTGTGCAGGGGTTTGACTTCAGCTGCCAGCTGTGAGCACCTGGCAAGGTCTGACCCTTGCAGATGGTGGTTGTGCAGTGTGGTGCAGCTGCCAGGAATGCTTGGGTTGAGAGAGTGGCCTCAGCCATCTGAGGAATGCCCAGTGTTGCTCCTTATTAAGTGAGAGGGTGACTCTGACAGCTCAGAAATGCCTGTCAGGGTCCTGAAGACACCCCCTAGCTCCCCACAGCCCTGTCAGGAACTGAAAGGACAAACCATGAAGCCCATGAAGCAAAGCCAACACTGGTCATTGGGAGAAAGGGGAAGGAAGGTCCCTCTTCTTATTTTCCTCCCTGTTGCTGCAGTGTTGGTTCTGTCATTTGGCAGGGGAAGGATCACCAGCAAGGGAATGGGGGTGGTGTAGGGACTTGTAATACAAAGGTTGGTGGCCTGAGTTAATGTCACCAGGTTAGGAGGTCATCAAGACCACAGGGCATCGACCTGCTGTCTCTCAGGGCATTCAGATGTGGAAAAAATGTGATTAGTCCTGAGGACTGCCAGACCTGAGACAGGTGGGGATACTGACAGTTCCAAAGAGCTACAAAAAGATACCCAAACCCTGTGCATAGTSACCAATCCAAGAATAACCCAAGACTTCAAGCTGGCATCCCTTGTGTTCTCTATGGCATCACACAGATCCTGGATCCATTACCTGGGCACAAACTTCATATTGCCTGGATTTTTGGTTAAATGGCTTAAACATGCTGGCCCGGTGCCTGGTGRCTGCTCTTGTGAGGGTGAGAATAGGAATGTGTCTGAGTGAAACCTGTTTTGTTTCTGGTTTTATTTTAAATTAAATCACTTTCTTCCCCTTTCCCCCTCATCTCCACCTCTCCTAATGTTTTCTACCTTATTTTTAGCATGTTGGAGCAGTATTTCCTATARAGGAACAAGGAGTAGTAAAGAGGAGGACCCAGAGGCATGATCTTTCAGATGGCAGCAGAAAAARAATCTGCCATCTGAGAGGCAGGTTTTATTTAAAAATTTACTGTCAGGGGAAAAGTCTCTCTTTTTCTGGATGGGTCTTCAAAGGCCACCCTGTCCCTCTTGCTGGCTTTGGTCAGCAGTGCAGGTCACACAGCTGGARCTCTGACCTGCTCCCTTGTAAGAGGTTTAGCTCAGGCTTCAGTGTGCCTATTGCAACCTTTCCACTTAAATAATTAAAGATAAAGGGTTTTGAAGACATCTAGTCCATCACACTGCCTTAAGACTAAATATATCCATCCACTCTGGGTGGAYGCTCATCAGACTGGATCTCCAGAATACCAACTGCATCCCCAAACTGGGGGAGGGCTCCCAACTGGCTGGCTGGCTTCTCCTGAGGGGCAGGGCCCCAGGATGCTGTCACATCACCACAGCCACTGCTGCCCAGCTGTGAGGAAGGAACCCCTGCTTCATGCTGAGACTGAAAAGCTGCTTAGTGAGCCAAGGGCTCCCAGCTCCTTTCAGACACCCACGGACACAGTGGAGCTGGAACCCTCCCACCCCTTTCCAAGGCAGGCAGCTCAGTGCCTGCAGTGAGGTGGGAGCTGCTGCTGCCTCTCTGTGAGACAGCAGCTCCTGGTGGCTTCCCCATGCTCTAAAAGATGGAAAAATGCTGCTGTTCAGCTGTGAGCAGTGGCTGCACAGTTTGTTGTGTGTCACCTCACTGTGGGGTAACTTAAGTCTCCATAGTAAACAGGAAGAATAGTTTATTTCCTTCCTCTTTGCAGTTGCTTTTTATGTATTTGTGTGCTGCTATTTTGTCCCTCTTCAGACTTTGCTTCTTGAGACTGAATTGTTTTTCTTTGTGCCTTACAGTTTATGTCTTCTGAACTTCTTGTAGAGCAGCAGTTTAGCATTTAAATGAATGTAGTGTTTATGAAATGAGCTGGATGACAGGCATAGAAATGGAGACTTATGTCTTCACAGATTAGATGCCACAGTGGTAGGAGGAGTGAGAACTCCATGCCTACCTTGTGATCTGGAACATCTCTAGAGGCAAGAATAGGATGTAATGATGAAATCCATCAAAGTGGTTCAGGTTTCCTCTTTAATCAGTAGCCTCTAGGCTGTTTCAGCCTGCTAGCATTCATTTGTGCCAGATGYAGTGGTGGCTTTGTGATATGGACAAACCATTGCATCGCAAGGAGCTGTGTTAACCAACTCATTTCACATAAACTGCTGGCCTTGTGAGGGCAGAGCATTCAGGCAGGGTTCATCTCTGGCCACAGGAAAAGCTCTGCAGCCAAGGCAGTCACCTCCAGCCCCTGATACAGCCACAGCAAGAAAAAGATACTGAGGCCATGAATCATCTYGTCCTAAGGTAGATATTTAAAATAGATCAGATAAGATATACCTTTAAATTGCCTACAGGGCAACAGGCTCAGATGCATTGATAGACACAGAAGACACCTAAAAGTAGGTGAGCTAAGTCTCACCTGTGGAGTCAACCCAGTGACACGCAGGTCAAAAGCCCCACTTCCCATGGTGAACCTTCAGAGCACATCTTCTGCCTTTCTGAATTTACAGCCACCTCCAAACAACCAGCTGAGAGAATTATGAGGGTCTTCCAACAAATGGCTAAATATTTTCACTGATTTTCAGAAACAAAATTTATTAGAGTCTTCTTTTTTAGTTTAGTGTGTGAATAGTAATTTTCTAGAACAGGAATAGTTRCTTTTTGACTTCTGCTCATGAAAAGCAAATGCTTGGATTAGGAAGCACAGATATTCATCATGGCTWTAATAATGATATTCTGCAGAGGGGAATTTTTATGTTAATTCATCTAATACAGTTGAATTGTAGAGATTTATCTTGCAGATTCTTTGGCAAACAGGAACTTCAAAACAATGCCTTTTTACTCCCACAGCATTTTCTCCCCCTTCTCTCATTTTGTTCTTTAGCTAATAGTTCATTAATAAGGAAAAAGATTCTTTTGATACCATAGCACATCTGCTGACCCATTTCAGTGCAAGTGCATATATAACCCCTTGTTTGTTTGCACTTCTACAGGTGTTGCTGCTGTGCAGATATGGGCTGTGGTTAAATTTCATAATGGAAAATCTGACAGGCAGTTAACTAATCCATGAGTCATATTTCGTAATAGCCTAAAGGTCTCTGATGTTCGACCTTCATTTGATACCCTTGCCAGCAGGCAGTTTATACATAACCCATGTGAAGAACATTCTTTATATAGCTGGCTGCATGCTGCCCTTTTATACCTGCGAGGATGGGCWCTGCACTCACTGAGCCCGGGGAGTCTGCTCTGCCTGTCTGTGAATGGGGCTGGAGAGCTGCACTGCCCRGGCCTCACTGGGGCATGGGAGCTGTGGGAATCTCTCTGCATAGTTTGAGCCTCCTGCAGGGCCTGGCTGAAAGGTGGGRACAGAGATGGGGAGTTGGATTTGGACTCCACTCACCCTAACTGGACTTCTGATTGGAACAACTCCAAGTAGCAGTGGAACTTSCAGCGCTAACAACTCTGCTGATTTCACCTCTGTGTGGCTCACTTCTTCTTGAGGCAAGAGAGACAGAGAATGAGACATCCTTTTGTCAGACCATCCCAAACAGGGATCCCTCCATTGCTGACAGCAGCAGAGTCCAGCCAGCATTACCAATGCTCCAAAAGGAGCACCCAAAGTGGAGAAGGCTCACCTGGAGAATCATCCCCTTTATTTTCTAGCCAAAGGGTGAAAAAGCAACACAGTGCTTACAACAAGGGGACCATAACATTGGCTTTCAGGACTTGTCAAGTCTCAAAGGCAGCAAAGGATGTTGGCATTGCTGCTGTTTTTGAAGCTAAAATAAGGCAGACACATGACTTCAGTAACTGCATGTGAAGTTTACATACTGTGACTCATCCTAATAAAGAAACCTAAACAAAACCCCAGAGTGTCATTGAAGCTGGAATATGTTTTTCATACTAAATTCTTTTAGGTTTGCTTTGGCTTCTTTTTTACAGATGTAGAACAGTGGAGTATCTCAGGGATATTAGCTCTTTGCTGTTGTGGGATAGAAAGTTCTGGTCTTCAGAACTTTATATAAAACACCTATAAAAACACAGGAGCCTGTATAAAACACAGGAGAAGGTTATCTTATTTTTTAAACGCTCTGGCATAACAGCTTTTAGAGCAGTGCCAAGTGCTGGACAAGAGCAGCTGAGAAGACAAATGGAAAGAAGAAAGYAGAGAAAGAAGGGTTGCATCCCAAGATTTAACAGGCTGTCTCTTTAAGAAGCTCTGCCATTTCCAAATAACTATTTTATAATTGTCTGTAGGATAGCAGCAGGCACCAGGAGTGATGTGTATGTAGCATGTGAGTTGCCTGCTGTATATGGAAAAGTGCCTAGGGAGGGATTGGCACAGTGGGAGGGGGAGCATGGCCAGGCTGGCTGTAGGCACCAGGGAGGAGGTTTGTCATCCTGCTGAGTCAGCAGGAGACACAGCACCTCCAACGGGGCTCTTCCCTGCTGCGTGTTCAGCATTAGGCAGCTGAAGTTACTTGGTAGGAGCCTATAATGACAGCTCATGTGCATGCTCATTTATGCAAGGAACTCATTTTGCATGGATGATCTGAATTACCAGCTCCAGATCTCTTCATCTGGAGTAAAGCTGGCCCCGGGGTGGGCAAGGCTCACTGGGGCTGCTCCTCAGGGCTCTCCTTGCAGCCCTTCTCAAGCCACTGCAGAAGGTAAGAAAAGCCCAAATAAAGCGTTCAGTTGGATTCAGGTTCATTGCAGAGGGGCAGCAGTGTTTGGAATCTGAGAAGGGAGCTGCTAAAAAGGGGCCAGGAGAAGGGAAAGGATTACACTGCAGATGTTTCTGCCCCACTGTCAGCAGTTCTACCTCTTCACCCACCTCTGCCTCCCACTCTCATTGGAACTGATTCTTGGCTGGTATTTTAATGGTGTGAATTCCTATTTATCAGCACATGCTAATAGTTGATACTTCTTACTGTACAGGTCCAGTTGCATTAATTAAGTTTCTGTCTAGTCAGTCCCAAAATTTCTGGCATCTAGACTATTCCAATGAGCAGGAAGAGTTAGGGTTTTTCCAGCTTTGCAAATAACTTCCCAAGAAGTCATCACCAAAAGTTGCACAAACACACAGTTATCCTTGTCACACTCCAGGCCAAACRACAGTACAGCTAGAATCAGAAAGTATGGGGAGTTTTTCTGCTGAGTGGTACTGATTAAATGAGTAGTACTGAGATAAACTTGGCAGAAGCAGTGTGGTTTAAACTCTAGACCTTTAGCCTTAGAGAACTTTCCATCCTGTTCAACTGCTCCCTTGTTCCACCAGCTCAGGCCCCAGCCTCACAGTGCCAGCCTTACTCAAAGATTCTTSTTGCTGTCATTTAGGGTCTCAGCAAGAGGAAGGGCCCAGCTATACAAATCCCACTGGCAGGACAGGGTTGCTGACACAAATGCAATATAATAAAATGCAGTGAAGAGTTGTATAACTCTTGTCTGATGATCTGAGGGACTCCTCTCCCAGTCTGCCCCTCAGTACCCACTGAACTATCACCTCCATCATGACAAKGGATCATGAGATACATAACAAATGTCTGGTTTGTATCATTGGTTATGATTTACATAACAATTTTCAGGATTGAGGAACTCTATTGCATGCCTGTTCTACAACATGCTGAACTCTTGCTTTGGCTGATTTTTTGCCTTTTAAAAATATTGTTTTCAAAGTCATCTTAATATTAGAAGAGAATTTTAAATTTTGTCCATATTTCCACTTTTTAATTGCAGTATTGGCTGTAATGAAACTTTAAAATACAGGGACATCACTACCTGACATTTTTTGTCTCTTTTCCAAACAATATCTGGAACTGAAAATTAACAAAAGGAGATACACCTTTTCAGTTCTTTGTTTAGCTCCTCTGGCTTGTTTTCAGCTYTTTACAGTGCTTTCCAGGCTCTCAGTTTCACCTCCCTATTTTTTGGTTCCCTGGGCTCATGTGGTGTCTTTGATGCTGCAAAAGGGCAAGGTAAAGCACCGGAGAGAGAAAAAAAAAAGTAAAGTACTGTGATAAAAGGACAGGCATCACCCCAGGGATTCATGTACTGAAACATCTTTAAAATTCTTCTTAAAAACGGGCTAGTTGGAAGCTGACAGTGTCCTTTTAAGGACAGTTTATGTTAAGAAATCCTGCTTAGTCTTATGAGCAAGTTTTGGCTGAGCACAAGTGCTAATGACTTTTTGAAATGAAAAACATTTCTAAAGACAAAAATAGCTAGTACTGAAATCTCTCACAGTCATTACTTAMAATTTCTGTGTGATCCCTTGTCCAGATTTATAATGGTTGCTTGCCATGCCAGCAGAACTTACAACTTTGTGGATTTGTCTTTAATGTTGTAATTAAAACCAGGGTGATTTTCATGAGCCCCAAATAATTTGTAATTCTTGTGAGAGCTCTGTCTTTTAAATGGCCTTACATAAGATGTAACCTTCACTGACCTAAGSATGCATACACAGTTTTCTTAATGCTCATTGATGTTTTCATCAAGGAATTGTATACCTTTGGGGTTATTTCAACCTGACATGTTTAAGAATAATTTTTCCAATCTTTCTCAAGAATTTAGAATGCATTTATCTTGAAGAAAATACTCTTTTTTCTTCTGATGGGTGCCTCCAAATAGCTTGTCTCCCTTAGTCCTTCTATGAGAGCTAAAGACATGCCCTTGAACAGTCCTTTCTTTCCTCCAGAGAAACATTTTCCATTTTACTCCCCACCATTTTCAGTTTTACTGGTCACACATCCTGGGGACCCTGCAGTGACTCCCCAGCATTTCCAGAGCTGTGCAGTCTGAAGGCCAGAACCTTCCCATTCTCCCTAATTACAGGATCATTGTGCAGTATAAGCCCCAAAATCTGATCTCCTACTAGTTCTCCATAGTTGTTGGAGGGGTGGATGTTCCTTATCACACAAAGAAAAGGCCAGACTGGCATCACTCACAGTGTTACAGCAACAGTCAGTGAGGGGCAGTTCTATGGCATGGGTGGAGAGCTGGGTGCTCAAATGTGAATTTCCTCTTACTGGAACACACAGCTATTTTTGAAGCCAGAAATTTCATTASCAGGATTCCTCTATGGATACCCTGTCCTTTTAATTTGTCCTTATGTTGGGGGAATATCTCCTGTAAGGGGTTTTGAGCCTTGGACCTGCTTGTGCCTGGTAGTATTAATAACCCGGGGCAGGGAATGTTTATGTAGCACTAAGCACCATGGCAGCACTCAGTAAATAATGAAATAATTCGAAGGCTTTGTTGCTGTTTAAATACTGTGTTTGCCTTCTGTGGATACAGACCTGGATCCTGCTCAACGACCTCATTTGGGTGAAACTGGATATTGCACCACTGTTATTCCAGCTCCTTTAATGTATGGCAACTGTACAGACAATGCACTGCCTAATGAAGAACTCAGAGTGCCACTTCTAAATGCTATTTTAAAAAGCCAGAATCCATGGAACCTGCACCAAAAATATCCATCAGGATTCTTAACTTTGATACAAATACACAATTTATGGAGAAAAGGCAAGAAGCAATTATGTCCAAAACAACACTTGCAGCATACAAGGACCATTAGGGTCCAAATTCACTGCTCCACACCAGAATTCCAGACATGCACTGAAAATGCCAGGGCTGGGAAGTTACTCTGGCTGCTAAGGAGGRGATGCCCAAGCATTTGAGAATACAGAATTAGAAATGTGAAGAAAACCCCCACTATTTAACCGCTTTAAAGCAATAAGCAGAGAAAAATTGGGAAGACCAGAGTCATTGCATCCTATGACCCTGGCTTTGCAGACCACACAGGTGCAGAGGCCAAGGGGGTGAGTGCTGTAGAGAGGAGCTTTGTGTTTCCCTCAGAACAGCCTGGAAGCTGCTCAGGAATCCCAGCACTCAGGACACATCTCAGAGAAGTCAATCTGCGGTCGACTGTGCCTCGCTCTCATATGTTTTTAATAGAACATTTAAAATAATTTCAAGATTGAGGCATATGCAAGTTAAACTTTGAGTAGAAAYTGAAGAACAAATAGAGCCGTGCTAAATTGGTTTCTGGTACAGCCTGACAATATATTCAAGATGCTACCTAATCCCAAGTGATCCCATAAAAAGTAATCTCCTACCAYCAAGTCAGTCTTAAATTTGTAGGTGAGGTTACTACAGTCTCAGCCTGAYTGAATCTCTTTTCCATTAGGAATTGGCAAAGCCAAGAAATTCTTTATGCTAAGTTAATCATATTTTATGTGCGATATCTGTAATTCTCTTTTGTATATAAAATATAAGTAAATATAATCTCTATGAATGTGTAACCATGCATTTATTGAGGAATAATAACACTTATATTAATTGAAAGATTAATACTATTTGTCCATAACTTGGTTAATGCAAAGTAAGCTGCACTAAAGTGTGGAATCCTCTGGATCTTGAGATGGGCCAAAAGATAAGAAAGGACAAAATTCAACTCCAACWACCAGTGAACAAGGAGTTAAGGTACTAGAAACTGAAACCTCTACAAATCCAGAGTTAAAAGCCTCTGCCAATTCTGGAATGGAAATTAAAGCCTATTCCTACCACCAGGAAGTGACRGCAGCCAGGGGAAAATGGGAAAGGATGAAGGAACAGTGAGGTGAGAGACAAAGGCTGAAAGACCAGTGGGGTGAAAGGTGAATTCAGCATCTTCAGATGAAGGCTGAATGCCCTGTGAGTCCTGACAGTCACAGAAGGGCTGATGTCCAGCAGAGCATTGGTGACAGCCGTGCAGGGGCCAGGCTGAGCAGCCTGGGCAGGTTGGGATGTGCAGCTGGAGCAGTGTCTGCTGCCTGCTCTGTGCCACAGCTGCAGGGCAGTGCCCCGTGCCAGCAGTGACCTGTGCAGCCTGTGCTCAGYGTGGAAAATGCGTATTTTATGATCAGCTTTTTGCAAATATTAAAATGAATATTATATGTGTTGTGTTTRAAAGTATTAATTTTCTTAAGTAGTGAGTTAAATATAGTTTTAGGTTATAACAAAATGTTAAAATAGAAACTATGCTATGTAAGATACTTTTTTTCCTAAAGAAAGGACTGGCACTGAGATAGCAGCCACAGGACACCTGAATCTTTCAGAGAAAGAGAATTTATTGCTCCATTATCAGGAGAAATGAACTTCTTCCCACCTCACTCGGGCAGGACGAAGCCGTTAGGATTATGAGGAAGAAGTTGAGGATGACCAGACAGAATCCTGTATTTGAATGGAATTTATGCACCATGTATGAAGTGTATGAATATGCAACAGGCTATTGTTTTTAAGGATTAGTCCTCTGTTAACGTGTGTCCTTTTTCAAGCTTATTTTGCCCAGAAAAAGGTACCTGGACATCCATAACTCTTTGTTTCCATTGTCTCATATTGTCCTAATCCAAATTGTCCAAATTATTATTCCTCTAATTATATTGCTATTTTTATAACCATTTCATTACTATTAAACTTTTACAATTTTAAAAACAAGTGATTGGCGTTTTCCACACTCAGGGCAGGAGCAGCCCTGCTGTGCCTGCCCACCAGGGCCGGGCTGCCTGGCTGCGTGGGGCAGAGCAGAGATCTCTGCAGAGGGGAGAGGCAGATGCCGCTSTGCGTGTCTGGGCTGGTGTGAATTCACCAGGCCCTGCTGTGTTTGAACGGGAGCCAGGTGCAGCGTACAAGTAACTCCTGTTTGCTGTGCCTGACCTAAATCCCAGTGTTGCTTTGTCAGGTTTGAAGCAACACGTGTTCTGTTTGCCTCCCGTGTGCCGGGGCTGCTGCAGCCTGGGTGTCAGCGCTGGGAACCCGATGACTCAGTCACAAACTATGAGGGCTGTCCGGGGACACGGAGCCTTGCTGTGTATTTTGTGGTGGTCAAAGGTTTCAGTTCACATCAAGAGAATTCTTATCTGGAAAGTTTCAAAGGGCTAAATATAGACCAAGCTCACATGCTAAGATGGCAGTGAGGCTCTGCAAGCAAGCCCACTTCCTTGCTAACAATGCTCCTGGGGATATCATGCCTTGTTTGGTTGTTTGTTTGTTTATTAAATAGTTGTTTTTCAGGATCGACATCAATCAGAGCCCAGCCCTGCAAATCCACAGTTTCCCATTCCTTGGCAATGGCCCCCCCAGTAAGAATGCCCCCAAATCCTTCACCCTCACTCCTGCTGGCCYGGAGGAAGACAGGAGTGTTACACAAGAGGTCTTGGGCTGGTAAGATAAACATCTGCTATTTGAGACTGTGCCTTAAACCACCACATTGCCATGAATGACATGTTTTCAATAGCAGGAAGCCAGGAATTACTCAATAGAAGGCTGAGGACTGGCAGCACTTCTGTGATTCCTGCCTCAGGCTGGGGCACGAGGGAAGCCCTCCTGGTAGGAGATCTGTGTGATCAGCAGATCCCACTCACTGCAGATCCCATGGCAAGACTGAGCAAATGCACTCTGCCACAGATGATCCAAGGTCCTCTCCTCAGTGGCAGAACAGCCTCGTGTTGAAGGTGGAGAGGGTGAAGGTGTCATCAGTGRGAGAGGAGAAGACTACAGCCAATTGAGGTTGTTGCTGTGTAAATCCACTGGGGCCTCAATCACTGCATGGGAGATTTTTCCAGGCAGTGAAGACAATTTCAAAGATCCATATTTGAACTTTACCCAAACAAGCAATTGAACAAAAAATAAGCAGTCATGAAAAAGAAAATTTCTGCTTACAGATTTCAAGAGGATGTGACAAAAGTGAATTTATGAGAACACAGAATAATCTACACCTATAGGCAGTTTTTGGCTTTAATTAGGACAGCACTGCTGCCCTGCWGGGGGTTTCCAGTGCATAATAGCCCTTAGGAGCCCAGTCTGGGACCCCCATCCCAGCAGCTTCTGGCTCTGGAGCATGGCAGGGAGGGCACTGCCCATCTGCTGTGCACAGCCCCCCGCTCCCACTGCTTCCTGACATGTATCTGAAAGAATAAAACCAGAACCATCCCAAAAGCAGAGACTCTATGAATGCTGCCATACTTGTAAACCAAAATTAAAATTAGTGCTGCTGCTGAATGACAGACATGGAATAATATGCCAAAAACTAATTCTTCAAAGAAAGGAAATGTGTGCCTCCAGTACCTGAATCAAGATCTCAGTGCACAATGGCACAGGCAGAGAGGCTGTACAAAATCTTTAGCTATTTAACCACTTGTGCATGTTCCTGTGGGAAGGGAAATGACAGATTAGTTTTCCTGTGGAGGATTCATTAATATGCTGTGATTGGTGAGTCAGTATTTTTAGCTTAGTGAGCTCAAGATGTATTGTGGTTTAGGCCTCAGAAGTTACCAACTCTGGRTAACAAATTAAAAAGGGRAAAAAAAAAGAAAAGAGTGTGTTAGGAACAGAAGAGTGATTTTCCAAGCTCTTTTATGAACCATCCTCCTCACTTGTTTAGAATTAAGTGCCTATTAACTCCATTTGGGGAAGGTGATGATTAAACTGGGTCAAATGGAAGTGATTAGCTTGGATTATCCCTGTCATGGAAAAATTCACTGGAAGATCTGAGAGGGAGGAAATTGCCACACAGATCCCAGCAAGTTCTGCTGGAAGGTGGATGGATTTGCTTTTCTCCCTGCAAAAGAGCTTTGGCTACACAGGACCCCTCTACATACCTCAGACTTGCTTTGAATTTAATTGGTTTAATCTTGTAAAGTTCCTCAGGTCTGGTAGGGAAAGCAGTTGTCCCAGCATTGCTCTCACTTGTGTGGGAGCACTATTGTCACCCCAGGCTCACCTGTGCTGAATTTTGGAAGCATCCCTGGAGACACTGAAAGTGCCTTTCTTCAGGAGTCTTTAAGGGAAAAAACCCTTTCACTTCTAAGTGCTAAAAATTACTAAGGAAATGTTCAGAGGGACAAGGAATAATAATGATAATAATGATACGAAGGAGAAGGAGAAGGAGAAGGAGAAGGAGAAGGAGAAGGAGAAGGAGAAGGAGAAGGAGAAGGAGAAGGAGAAGGAGAAGGAAGTACCACCATGACTGTTGCGAGGGCAAACTCTGCAAGGCCAGGAACAGGGCCCAAAATGGAGAAAATAAACCTTGTACTAGAGAACTGGGAAGACACCCTGGCAAGCCTCTCCCTCAGCACAGCCTGCCACAGAGAAACAAATATTTTGTGACTGCCATGATTACTAAGAAATAAACAGCATTTTATTGCAGGGACTGATGCACAGAGTTAAGTTTCCTGCTACCAAGGGGTGGCTTCCTCCTGGTGACATCTCCCAGTGCTCCCTGCTTGCCTGGCTCTGCTGCTCTGTTGAAGGAGGCTTTCAGCTGACACCATTTCATCCCCTGTGCCACAGCCCTTCCTCCTGTGCTGTCACAGAGCTGCCCTGGGAGAAGGGGCTGAGTGCTCTGTGTGTGCAAACAAACGCGGCCGTGCCCCAGCATCTGCCCCTGCTCACAGCTGTGTTTACTTTGTGGTGCGTATGGAAGAAAAGAGGATTATTTATGATCTAATCACGATGTGTTCCCCAAGCAAAACATTTTCTGCTCTGATTTATTGCTCACTTTAGGCCTGCCCCCAAGCATTGTTCTTATATTTGGAGCCGGTCGCATTTTTTTCCCATTTGGAAATGGAAATCCTAAATGTAATGGCACATTTAATGGAAAAAAACCCTGACAGTTACTTGGAGGGAGGAGGAATTTTACTTCTCTATTTTCCCATTATATGTTTGTTTTCCTTCTCACCTCCTTCCTTTTATTCTTTCTCTTATCTTTGAAAAAAGGAAGGAAAACCACTGTTTGGAGGCAAGGTGGGAGCAATATTTTGTCCTTGTTTTCAGTTGAGAGATTAGAAAAGTTCAAAAGTTTTACCCAGAAAAAGTCCACATGAAAAGTACCTGTCATTTTCTGATTAGCACTGTGATACTATTGATCAAAAGTATCCAGCCAACAAACCTGTGTAAATTAAACACGCTTGTGCACTCTATGGAGCCAGCATTTCTTGGSAACTACAAAAGAAATGCTTTTTCTGTTTTAATTCAGAGAGCTTTACAAAGCTTATGCAAGTGGCCTTAGAGCTTGGGTTTCTTTTTATCTCACAAATATCAAAAAAGAGAGGTTCCCCCTCCCCCTCCCACGAACCTTCTCTTGCTAAAGAACTTCTCGAAGGACCAACAAAATCAAATTAGTTTTGTAGGCTGCACTTATAAGATAGAGGAGAATGCAGCTCTTTAACAAATTCAGCTTTTCTCCCATGTGTTTCTCAGGAGTTTTGATTCAATCAATCTCTGAAGAGTTTTTACACAGTCTGAATAAAAATTCTTTTAAAATCCATTTTTAAACCTTTCTCCCTTCCTCCATTTTTAATTCCCCTCAGTAGCTCAGAATTCCTTTCTGTTTTGAGGCATGAAATCCCTTTAGCTCTATTGCCTACCCAGCAAAGGAGAAGAACAAAGCAAGAGAATATGAAAAAGAAAACACCCCCCAAGAAAATAATTAAATTTTCTTTTTTTCAGAAACCTTATCCATCATTATGCCATAAGAAAACAACAACAACAAATTATTACCAAAACATACACTTTTCCCCTGTCTTGTGGGAACACAGACATCTATCAAGCAAGAGAGAATCCTGTGCTATTGTGTCTGGTTACTAAGATGGATGCACAAACTGCCCTGGCTGTAGCCTCCAGGAATGTTGTCACCAAACAAATGTTGCCATTAAAGTGTTGGTAGGAGGTCCTTTAGGAAAGGCCAGGAGAAAAACCTTTATTTATTTATTTTTTTTCTGGGGGGGTGTTGCGTAGGAAAACCAGCTAATAGCTAAATCTGGAAGTACAGCTGGGTGCTCTTAAATTAGAAATCTTTTAGGAGGTCTCCCACACATCCCTGCAAGTTTGCTGAAGAGTTGTGCATTGCTGCAGATATGTTTCACCTCCTCCAGATTTTCTGTTTCTTGCTAAGCTTCTCCAAGGCTTTCAGCCTCTCTCAGTTAACTCCCCAATGTCTCTCTGGCCAGGGTCTCACTCCTCTTCCATCTCTCCTTCCAATTCTCTTCGTTCCTTGGTGTGGTTTCAATCCTGTATCTCAGCTGCTCAAGAGGACAGAAAATTGGCTCAGTGGATTTCTCCATCAGCTGCCCCTGTTGTTTATCTCATTAAGGAAAAAAATAAGCTGATCCAGATGTATGAGTAAAAAACCACTTATTTTCTTACCCATTTTCTGGCATCACTCTTCCCTGCAGGCAATTTGATTGTTATTTTACAATACAGGCAGAAGGTAATTTTCCYACATACAGTGTTGCTTGGCCCTGAATCTGGGGGATTGTCAATTTTCCCCTGCTTGCAGCTGAGAATAATTTTTCAGGAAAGATGGTCATGCTCCGGTCTGAGACAACCAGCACGGGGTTTGAGCTCTGCCTTGCAAGGACTCGTGCACAAAAGGCAGTGTTCTGAATCCTGGATCTTAACCCCACACAATTTAGGGACTTGTAAGCAATGGGATTATCTCACCAGAGAGGTGGGCAGTTTTTCCAGGATCAGTGATTAGATGAATATATTGTTAGAGATGCGGGAGAGAAGTAGTTCCTCTCTAACTGATGATACACAAAGCAAATTTATTTTWAAAATGTGAATATTTACGACAGTTACAGCGCAGGCTTTGAGGCTCCCACGTTTAGTGGGAGGAAAAGAACAACAAGAAGAGAATAATAATCAATTACTGTTCCTCAATGCCCTCCTCGCTAAGGGTAAAGTGAATCTCGGTTCGAAATTAAAATAAAGCCGATTTCTCGTGCTCATTGTTTCAGGAAAGACCCGCAGAAATCAGGTGCTTTGGGCTCAGGGCCTCTAGAGGTCACCAGAACCTAATTAAYGAGCGGTGCTGAACCCGTCTGTGAAGTGCAAATTGCTCCGTTTGGATTGGGAATTTCCAGCTCTGCGGCTCTGGCTCTCCCCTCTCCCGGGAATCCGGAGTGTCATTGCCCGGAATAACAGGAATCCGGCCCGGCCATTGCCTGCTGGAGCTGGGCTGTGCAGCTGGCAGCTSCCTTTGGGGACAAGGCACAGTCACCTAAATGGCTTCTTCCCTCTGCACACTGTCCCCATTTTGTCCCGTGCTTCTGTGGTAAGTCCTGCCCTGGCACAGCCCGAGTCTCTTGTGCCCCGGGGCAATGGCTTTGCCGCACCTCTGCAAGCCCAGGGAATCCCGGGGTGCTGCCAGAGCCAGGGGTTGCCAGGTGTATGACAGCAATAACTCAAAGGGAACACGGGCTGAGCCTGCAGGTTGGGGACTTGGCAAGGATTCTTCTACCTAAACAAATCCTTGCCTTGCAAATTATGATCTGCACAGGAAACCCTGTGAAGAGCATGGTTCCCTTCCAGGTCACCCTGTGCTCTCTTTAGAGGAGAGCTGCAATTATGATGAAGTGGTTGTCATGGGACCTCCTCTGCTTCATGCAAGAGCAGAAGGGAAAGCTCAAGTCATTTCCCTGGAACTCCCTCCAGGGTTTAGGAATGAGGCAGGCTAGGGAACTTGGTACGGTTGAGGGAGGCTGTTTATTTCAAGACAGCAAACAGAAGCTGATCCTTTCAGGAGAAATTCCTCTGGGGAGAGCAAAGGTGTTTATTTTGGGAGCTGTCAGTGGAACGGAGGCCTGTGGTGTCTCTGGAGAGGGATTTTTCTCTCTGGAGGGCCARGAGTGCTGAATGCAGATGAGTGGCCTGTACCCCACCAGGATGCTGAGGGTGCTATGGGGGGGCTGCTGCAAGGGGATCCCCACAAAGGGCTCCTTGGCTTTTAGGTACAGAGCACTGCAGGTCCAGGATGTTTCCTTGGAGTCCAAGGAGTTTTTCTGGATGCAGAGCAGGAGACGAGGCTTKGCCCCTTTTGCTCCTGTCTGTGGCCCTTCCCTGGCCATGTGGCAGCAGGTGACTCCCCTGTGCCTGCTCTGGAGCAGCAGTAATAGGATCTCCCCGAGGGTGTTTGCTGGGATTAGCAGGTGTGCTATTTTTGCAGACTGGAGCTGTGACGCTGCAGGTTGGCAGCAGGCCAYGTGTCAGTTCCTAATCCCAGGCAAAACCCCCGAGAGGTCACTAAAACCATAAACAGAGGTAAGTGCCTGCCTAAAGGAGGTCAGGATTATATTCCTGRTAGCATACCACTCTCAGAGAGAAAACACTTACAGCCATTCTTTATTTCCTCCCCTTTCAAAAGATGCACAGAGTCAAGGGCTTCCCTTCTCAGTTCCCTCTCAAGGCAGGGTCCTAGAGAAACCTTGCTGTTTCTTCCCCTTTCCCAAACTGCAATCTCATCAAAATTTCTTGGTGGCTGCCATCTGTTGCAAGCAGAACACCACCCCTTTTGCTATTTACAGTGCAATTAACCTTCAGCAAATTAGCTTGTGACTGTCATGAAAGGATTAATTAAGGCAACACACCCTTGACTTGTTCCCACCGTGCATTTATGCGGGTGCACCCACGGCTCTGCCAAAGCCCTTCCAGAATCAGGGGAGTTGTTTTTATCCTTTCTCTATTATCCCAGGAAATTTGCCAGCCAGGGGAGGTGCTTGAGGGATGGGCTCCAGCCCATGGAAGTGGCTGTGGAGACAGAAGACCTGGCCTTGCCCAGCAGTGTGGGTGCTTCCCCGCTGCCGAGTGTCACTGCCCTGGAATCAGGATGTGGGGCATGACTCAGCCAGCTCAGCTCACAGTTGGAGTTGAAGCAGCCAAAGGATGAAGCTGCTTCCAAAATATCAAGCTGTGATGTGCTGCAGCCGTGCTTTGGAAGCACACCCTATTTTGCCTAGCACCATCAGATTCCATCTGGATTCCTGTGCCTGGGAGGCACGGGAGGCCAGGGCTTCCTGAGAGCCCCAGACCCTGATCTGTGCAGATGTACAGGATGTGTCTGGGTCAGCAGACAGCCCTGTGCTTGCTCCAGGCTTGGAGAATCCTCAGGGAGGTAAGCAAACTCTCCCAGCTCCAGCACAGCCCGAGTGCTGGTGGAAAAACAGGCTTTGGCCAGAGAACTCCAGCATGGTGGCCCTGCCTCTGCTCCTCTTCCCACCAGCTGGAACTCCTGGCAGAGAGGCAGTGAGACTGCTAAAGGCTGTCATGTCTTCAAGCAAAGCAGCTTCTTGTTTAATCCCAGATGGYAACTAAGTGCCAGCAGCTGCTCACTCACTCACTCCCACCTCCCCCTTCTGTGGGATGGGGAGGGGAATTGAAAAAAAGCAAAACTCATGGGTTGAGATAAGAACAGTTCAATACTTGAAATAAAGTAAAAAAAGAATAACAAAAATAATAGGAAAAAGAGAGATGACTAAAGCCCACGAGAGACAAGTGATGCACAGTACAGCTGCTCACCCCYCTGACCACTGCCCAGCCTGTCCCTGAGCCATGGTCAGCCCCAGTTCATGTGGACACCACACTCTGTGCTGAGGAATATCCCTTTGGCCAGCTTGGGGCAGCTGTCTGGCCATGCTCCCTCACAGCTCCTCACTGGCAGAGCACGAGGCACTGCAAAGTCCAGGATTTAGAGTAAGCACTGCTTAACACACTGATGGTTTAGGTGTTGCTGTGAACGTTGTTCTCATGCTGAATCCAAAACACAGCCCTGCACCAGCTACTGGGAAGAAAATGAACTCTCTTCCAGCCAAAAGCAGGATACAGCTGCCAGAAAGGATGTCCTGAAGGCAAAAATCTCAGGGCTGAAAGCTGCAGGAGAGCAGCTGCTGCCCAGCAGTGCAGGTGGTGGCAGTGCCAGGAACACCTGCGTTGCTTTTGTTCTGCTGTCAGCAGCCCCTGGCTCACACTGTCTTGCCCAGCATGGGCTTGTCCTGCTGGAGCTCTGGCACTGCCACCTCCTCCTCATGCTGAGAAATGTCCCACAGATTGGATCTGGGAGGTGACATCAGCCCAGGGCCTGGGGGCCTCTTTTCAAACCACAGCATCACCTCCACTCCTCAAAGTTAAAGAGAATTATGATCTCTGGTAGTGCTCCACACTCACATTTCTTTGTCACTGAGATTCTTAGGGCACAACACAGCCAYACTGTTCTGACAAACCTGGGCAGTATTTTCTAATCACCATCCAGTGTAAACCACTTGCCTGCATTTCTTTGGATCCATTAATTCTGAAAGCACAGCTAAAGTAAATAATTAACTTTGTTTTGAGCTCAGTCTGTGCTTGGGTGGGCCAGGTAATATACAATGTTGTTACTCCTTGATGATGAAARTGTTAACTAATGTTGTCTCTTATAAAAAAAGAAATCAGGTATAAAATTACATCATCATTAATGCAGTTCTGTCATCTCTTTGCATTTCTTCTCTGATTTCTGAATGCCATCCAGGCTGGAAAACTTGGAGGCTTTCAGGGTTTTGCATTCATGTGTGCATCCTAAGGAATCTTGAGTGCATAGAGACCTAGATGCATACTGTTCCCAGCCTCCTCCTGGTTTTCTCTGATGGAAAAGTACTTAAGAGTCAGCTTGGATGATACCAGCCCTGGGGCCCTGGGCAGCAGCAGGCTCTGATCCTGAGGTGTGCATAAACACAGCCTGTGGTGACACAAATAGGTGACAACCACTCAGCACTGCTGGGAGGAAAGGCTGGAGCAGCCTCTGATGTGATGATGATGAACTCAGAACTCTTCACACTCTTCTGGAACAGACATTCCTACCCATATTCAGGGCACCCAAAAGCTGGCAGGGAGGAGTTGAGGATGATCCCAGYTCCAGCCTTACCCTCTGTGCTGCAGCAGTACCTGGGCAGGGAGGCAGCTGCCCAAGCCCACAACAGAATCAAGAGGCTGCAGCTTCACAGATGGTGACAGCRCTGTGAAGACTGCACCACAAATTAAATACCAATAAAATGAAAACAAAGCACAGTTGATAGAGGATAATGAAACTGATGAGTGTACGAAATCATTACACAATTACTTCTTACRAAGTCCTTACTAAGGACATGAAAGAGGAGTGACCAATGTGATTTGCTGGGTTAATGGGCATTTTGTGGAAATTCAGGTTCCTATCTAGTTCCTTAGAGATCTGTCTCTTGTCTTACTCAGTAGCAAAAGCTAACCAGACTCTTGCTGCCACAGGAACCAGGAATCAAAGTCTCGAGRTGTTCCCACTCAGTGTGAACATAAACTCAGTGTAAACCCAAGTGAGTGGCACTTTGCCATGGTGCACTGAGCTGTCACATGGGCCCAGCTGTCACACTGTCTGTGGGAGGGACAGTGACCTCCAGCAGATGGGCAGGGTRCACTCCTGGCCATGCTAATCCTTTTACCTGGGCTGAATCCGACGAGGATCCCAGCTCTGAGCCCTTGGCATCAAGGGGTTTTGCMTCCTACAGGAGGGTGAGATCCACCAGCCCCAGGAAGACTGTGGTGGGAAAGCTCCTCTGTCCAGACATGGTGGATGTGTGGGTTCTTCAGCTGCAGGAGAGGAGCAATGGCATGTGTGGGGCTGATGAGCTGTTCCTAATTTTCAGTGAGTCAAATAATATTAAATAATCCATCTTCAGTGCATTGGGTCACTGGCAGTGACCTGTTCTGGAAAAGTGGCCTCTGATGCAGAAAATCTGGTGTTAAGGCACTTTTCATTTCCCCTTCCAGGTGAAGCACAAGTTGATTAGGAACACTAAGATGATTACCTCTGCTTTGCTGTATCTCTCAATTATGCCCTAATTAATATTGACTAAAATCTGGCAAAGGCAGCTTAAAGCACCTGCTGGGGTTTTATCTTCAGTTACTTCTTCACCCAAAACCTACAGCTCTTAAACTGCACAATGCAGTCTGACTATTACAGATCCAGCTGTGCCTGTGGTGGCTGCAGCCTCCTCCCACAAACTGCACCTTTGGTCCAGCCCTTTAGGGAAGGATTTGGCATGGCAGCTCTTAGCTGGGGGTCCCTGGTTGTTAATGTGAGATCCCAGGACAGCAGGCTTAGGATCTCTTAGTTTTAGGTTTAAACTAAATGTCTGTCTGTACGGGGTACTGGTGAGGCCACACCTCAAGTGCTGTGTCCAGTTCTGGGCCCCTCAGTTCAGGAGGGACATTGAGGGGCAGGAGAGAGCCCAGGGAAGGGAACAGAGCTGGGGAAGGGTCTGGAGCACAAGTCCTGTGAGGAGAGGCTGAGGGRGCTGGGAATGTTTAGGCTGGAGAAAAGGAGGCTCAGGGGTGACCTTACTGCTCTCCACAGCTCCCTGACAGGAGGGTGTAGCCAGGTGGGGACYGGCCTCTTCTCCCAGGTAACCAGGGATAGAGGACAGCACTGTCAGGGGAGGTTTAGGTTGGACAGCAGGAAGGATTTCTTCACAGGAGGAATGATTAGACATTGGAATGGGCTGCCCAGAGAGGTGGTGCAGTCACTGCCCCTGGAAGTGTGTAAGGAAAGGCTGGATGTGGCACTCAGGGCCAGGTCTGGGTGACACCGTGGTATTCAGTCACAGGTTGGACTCAGAGATCTTTTCCAGCATAATCCAATCTGTGATTTGTGAGCAAAGCCCTGGAGGGGTGGAGCCCCCTCTACCCCCCTTCCTCCCTGGCCCCTCGCAGTGTGTTGAAGAGCATTTTAAGACACAGAGAAATGAGTCCAGGAACACTGGGATGGGAACTGCTTGGAACTGCCCCRGTGTGACAAATAAGTATTTTATGATTGGCTTTTTGCAARTATTAAAATGAATATTATATGTGTTATGTTAGAAAGTTATGCTGTATTAATTTTCTTAAGTAGTGTGCTAAATATAGTTTTAGGTTATAAAAATTGTTAAAATAGAAACTATGCTMTGTAAGATATTTTTTTAAGAGAGGACTTGCAGCGAGATAGCAGCCACAGGACACCTAAATCTTTCAGAGAAAACGAATTTATTGTTTTCTTATCGAGTTCTTCTCGCCTCGCTCAGCCCTGAAGACCCCGTTAGGATTAAGAGGAAGAAGCTGACACTGACCAGACAGAATCCTTTGTTTGAATGGAATTTATGCATCATGTATGAGACGTATCAATATGCAACAGGTTATTACTTTTAAGGGTTAATCCTCTGTTAACGTGGGTCCTTTTTCGGGCTTATTTTGCCCAGAAAGTGGTACCCGGACTGTCTGTAACTCTTYGTTTTTATTGTCTYGTATTGTCCTAATCCAAAYTGTTCCGATTTTTATTACTYTAATTAYATTACTATTTTTATAACCATTCTATTACTATTAAACTTTATAACATTTTAAAAACAAGTGACTRGCGTTTTTCACACCCGGGATGGGCACTGCCCCGGCTCCCGCCTGGATCGGGACCTGCGGGTCTGGAGCGAAGGGAAACAGCGCCGGGCCTGCMGTGGAACCGCGCTGCCCGGAGACAGCAACCGCTGCTGCGGAACGTTTTTAAGAATCCATTTTCTACACATATTCATATAATCTATAGGCTTTGTTTATATTATCCACTGAAACGCATGCTGGAGTGTTTCAGACAGGGCTTTGTTTGCCGCTGCTTTTAACGCTGTAAAATCCCGCTGTGGGAACCGGGACAACTCCGCGCGCGTCGCTTTTATTTGTGTTCCGTTGTGCAGTAAATGTACTGACTTGCATTGCACGGCCGCACCCAAACTCCGGCCCCTCGCAGCGCCTGACCCTTCCTGTCGGGATCCCGGGGCGCTCCCGTTTGTCCGTCCCGGCTCCCGGGAGCTCCCCGTGCCCGCTCCCGTTTGTCCGCGCCCGCCCCATCCCGGGGCTCTCCCGCTCTCCCGGGCCGGAGGAGATGAGGGAGCCCTGAGGCTCCGCCCCTTCCYGCGTGACGTCACCGCGCCGGAAGGCCCTCGGCGCGCCCGTGACGTCAGCCCTTCCTTCTTTTCCAGGGAGGCCGGACCGAGGTAGGAGCGGGGCGGCCGCGGTCCCGATCTGGATCCGCCGCCATCCGCGCCCGAGCGGCCGCGGGAAGGGGCAGGGCGGGGATGGGTCACGGCCGGGGTGTCGCTGAGCGTGCCGCGGGTGTCGCTGAGCGTGCCGCGGGTGTCGCTGAGCTGTCCCCGTGTTCCCGCAGGGCGCCATGGGCCGCGTCATCCGCGGGCAGAGGAAAGGCGCGGGCTCCGTGTTCCGCGCCCACGTGAAGCACAGGAAGGGCCCGGCCAAGCTGCGCGCCGTGGACTTCGCCGAGCGGCACGGCTACATCAAGGGCATCGTCAAGGTACGGGCGGGCCCCGCTCCGCTGCTCGGGGGCTTCGAGCACAGCGTCCCCGGGGCCGAGCCCCGCTCCCCCTGCGCTGCCAGCACTGCCCGCCGCCCTCTGGCCGGGCCTTATCCCGTCTGGTCCCGATCTAGGTTTCTCTGTTCTTAAATAGATCGTATTCCCTGAAAAGTTAAACTCTTGTAGGTTTATGAGAAGATCTCAGCAGAGCGGGCACCCTTGGTCAGCAGTAGGRTTTTCTGCTGGAGCTTTGCTAAGAGTAGCAGCACCAGCGTGGCTTCATGTTGCCTGAGAATTCCTTGTACTTCAGGAAACGTGGCTGGGGAGTTTCCCATGTAGTTACTGCATATTAAAAAAAAAAATCAAATATTTGTTAATGCCAAGTAATGTCCATCATTTTAGTCTTGAGCAAGGCAGTAGCCGTATTTGGGGTGTGATAGTGGTTTAAATTTGGGGTGTGATAGTGGTTCAGGGGTGCTGCAGGGACTTTTTTTGGGTGTCAGGGACTGGAGTGCCAGCAGTTCTACTGGCTGGATGCTCTGAGCAGCCCTTCAGCATTTCACAGCACGGTCATGTTCAGCTGTAGAGAGAATTTTCTTCATCCTCACCTAACTGAGGTGATGGTCGAAGATGGGTAGCAGGGTTTGGCTTGAACTTGGTCATATACAGGGGATTTGGCCAGCAGGGCTGAAAAACTTCAGCAGTGGACACCAACAGTTTGTGGGCTRTCCTAAAAATCAAACACATCTTAGAGATGGGTCAGAGTCGTTTGTCTGTAGTCTGTAAATGCATGGTTGGGTATKTTAGTCCCAGTGTGCTTCAGGAGCAGAATGGCCATGTTTTTTCAAGTGTGAAAGAAACAACAGGTTTGTGCTTCCTTACTTAGGAGCTTCTAAACTTTGTTTTAGCTGATTGTTAGAAATGCTTCAATCCCAAGGAAACACAGGGAGAAGTCTCTKCCTGTGCCCAGCTTGTCCTGCCCAAAGGTGGTTGGGCAAAGTGAAAGCGGATTTCTTATATGGGGAGACTGGATTCCTGCAGGAATAAAACTGTTCAGACAGGATTAGCTCCAAGCAGCACACTTGCCAGGCATTATCTTGTGATCAGTGAATGATTTGGGCTGGAAGGGACCAAAGCTCATCCAGTTCCAATCCCCTGCYGTGGACAGGGACACCTTCCACTATCCCAGCTTGCTCCAAGCCCCATCCAGCYTGGCTGGGAACACTTCCAGGGATCCAGGGGCAGCCTGTGCCAGGGCCTCTCAGGGAGGCAGGGGCCGTGTCCTGCCCTGGAGCAGCTCTGCRTTCCCACAGGACATCATCCACGACCCCGGGCGGGGCGCGCCGCTGGCCAAGATCGCCTTCCGCGACCCGTACCGCTTCAAGAAGCGCACGGAGCTCTTCATCGCCGCCGAGGGCATCCACACCGGCCAGTTCGTCTACTGCGGCAAGAAAGGTGGGCKGGGCAGGGCWGGGCTGGGCTGGGCTGGGCYGGGCCGGGCCGGGCCGGGCCGGGTGTCCCAGCTCCTGGAGTTTGGGATGCCGGGGTGCAGGACCTGCTGCTGCAGCCCTCCCATGTTCTGCATGGCTGTAACCCCAGCCCAGGGCCCCCAGTGAAGCTGTGGCTGCTCTCCTGCTCTCTGCAGCCCAGCTGAACATCGGGAATGTCCTGCCCGTGGGCACCATGCCCGAGGGCACCATCGTGTGCTGCCTGGAGGAGAAGCCGGGTGACCGCGGGAAGCTGGCGCGCGCCTCCGGCAACTACGCCACCGTCATCTCCCACAACCCCGAGACCAAGAAAACCAGAGTGAAGCTGCCCTCAGGCTCCAAGAAGGTCATTTCTTCTGCAAACAGAGCTGTTGTGGGTAAGGAGCAATCACTGTGAACTTGTCACTGGGTGGTTGTCACTGAATCTTCCCAACAAGGTCCCACTTTTAATAACCACCTTGAAAATAGTGTCATGTGCAGGCTGACAGTCTGTGCTCAGGTGCCTGGCTTGTATTTTACACCTGCATTGCTTTTGCATGTTGCTAACCTGAATTTGGAGGTTTSACCTCATGAGAGGACAGAAGAGTAGATGCTCATTGTCCTCAAGAATTGTTCATCCTGTAAAATCCGCAGTTCTTGGGGAAGGACTTAGTTGGGAAATGGCATTTTGATTTCCTGCTTCTGGTGCACTGAAGGAGCCTGTTGGTGGTGTCCGGTGGGTGGAGTGTTCTGGGAGGTCTGACAGGGAATGACAAAGCCACTGCCAAGAAGCAGAGGCTGCACCAGGTTTGTTGTGCACCTGACTGACAGCTGAGATGGCTGCTGGTGACACTTGCCTGCCTCTGCATGGAAGACACCAAAATGAGTAATCTGTTGTGTTAATCCAGTAAAATTGACTCAGTAAATCATGCAACAAGTGGGTATTTGACCTCAAAGTTCTTCACAGTCCCCTGAGCTCTTTCAATTCATACCTCACTTGAAAAGCTTAATGTTGCTCAGGAAATCATTGCAGTAAAAGTGGCAGTGCTTTAGAAAGAGAGCTCAGTCCGTGTGTACTGGATCAAGAAGAAGGCTGTAGCTCAGCTCTGATGTCAGTGTTGGTGCTGGCTTTCTGTGGTGCTGGCGTGTGCTCTGTTTGGGTGTGACATTCCTGCCCTTCCCTGCAGGAATCGTGGCTGGGGGAGGCCGCATTGACAAGCCCATCCTGAAGGCCGGCCGTGCCTACCACAAGTACAAGGCCAAGAGGAACTGCTGGCCACGTGTCCGTGGTGTGGCCATGAACGTGAGTCTGGCTGCAGCCATCCCTGTCCCCTCTGACAGTTCAGGGAAGATTTGTGGGATATTGGGAGGAGCCTGGCATGTATCTGGGAGGGAAGCTTCCCAGATAAATGTGCAGCCACGGGGTGAGTTAGCAGCACTCGATGGTGACTGCACCACGTGAAAAGTGAAGTAGTTACTTCTTTGTCCCCTTGAACCTGTTGATTTCTGTTGAGCACCAGTTTCTGTGGTTACATTGCTGTCTTGCTTCCCCCCTGGGCAGCCTGTGGAGCATCCCTTCGGAGGAGGCAACCACCAGCACATCGGGAAGCCCTCGACCATCCGCAGGGACGCTCCCGCGGGACGCAAGGTGGGGCTGATCGCYGCGCGCCGCACGGGCCGGCTGCGGGGCACCAAGACTGTGCAGGAGAAGGAGAACTGAGCTCCCGCCCTGGGGGCCGCACAATAAATCTGTACAACACAGCTCGTGTGCAGTCCCTGGTGTCTGCTGCTGCAGTGGGGATAAAGCTGGGATTGTGTTCGGCGYGGGAAGCTGTGAGTGGAGATTCAGGGTTTTTTTGGGATKCTCCCAGCCAGCACTTGCAGTCTGTGAGCTGCTCCTGCAGGCTGGAGTAACACTGCTGTGGATGCTCTTGTGCCCYGGTGTGATGTTCATGTTGACCTGGTTCCATGGAAGCTGAGGCCTGACAAAGCAGTCAAGTTATCCTGTGGTTAAACTTGGGAATCTGGGTGAAAGGATGCTCAATTTCCTAAGTTCAWAACCTCTAACATAATGGTTTTCCATTTTCATCTTTTGGGACAGGGGAACCTTGAGTTGCAAACTTGGGGGGTGTTTCAGCTGCTCTCAGTGCAAGGTTTGAGCTTCCTTTTGGAACTGTGAGGCTCAAGCCAAATGAAAGGTGCCAAAAATTCAAGGTGTCACAAAGACTGCCCTCTCATCAGTTTTTGGGGAGAGCAGACAGCTTCAAACATCTCTTTGCAGGTTGGTCAAGATGGGATATTCCAAGGTGCTGCAGTAGTGTGGGCAGTAGCACTAGTGTCCCCTGGGAAGCTGTGTTCTCCTAAGAACAGCTGTCCTGTGAAAAACCAGCTTCTGTAAGGGAATGAGAAAAGTAATGGGSTTTAGTGCAAAATGGCTACAGCTTTGCTGGACTGGCCTGAGGAAGGGAAAATCACTGAAAGCAGCTGGGGCTCAGCTTCATGTCTGAGCACACCCAGAGCCAGGGCTCCTGTTAATCTGGAGCAGCTCTGGCTGTGCTGGAGGGGTCTGAGCCAAGGACCAGACTTCCATGTATGGGAATGACTTGCATTGATGGGAACCCACTGGAATGCAAAGTGGGAAAAGTCCTTTCTACACCCCTSCACAAATCCAGTACTGGAGCTGCCCATGTCTGTCTGGGGATGGAAAGGTGATTTAAAAATCCCAAACCACACCTTGGAGAAAGGCATCAGAGCCCACTGGGGAGAAAAAGCAAAGCAAGGACAAGTTTTATTTGTTTMTATTGCTCCAATTCCATCAAGATCTGAACTTCACATCTGTTCTTGCCATGAGGTCAGAATCTCTTGGGTTCCTGTGCTCTCCTGACAGGGCTCACAGTGTAACACTCTKCCCAAACACCATCAGAAGAGCAGCTGAAGAATTTAATGTTCCACAACAAYTTGCATTAAATGCACCTAAAGGACACACAGAAAATCATGGTTTCCAACCAGTTTTGTATCTGTTGACCCCATATATTTTTTTGGGAAGAGGGAGATGGTTACTGACCCTTGGCTGCCTCTGCTGCTGTTCCAGGCTCTGGCACTGCCCACTGGTGTTCACAGCCACAAGGTCAGTGCACCAAGTCCATGAGTAGGGAGTAATTAATACAAATTATTAAAAATAAATAAGTACCATATTACAGGGTTTAATGCTGCTCCAAACACATTTAATGTAAACACACATAGGATGCAATGCCAGAAATCTCTAAATTCACASAGTAGCATGAGGATTTCAAAGATTTTTCTCCCTTCACCAAACTCCAGTTGCAGCTGCTATTACAGTGCAGTCTCCTGTAACCAACATGAACGTGGAACTTAGAGAAGCCATTGTGATCCTGGCAAATGACCAGAAGACTCAAAATGCTCCTCCAGCCCCAACAGCTCCAGTGCTAGAAGTCTGTGAAGAGAAACATGAGGGAAGAGGGTGTAAGGTAAAGCAAATAAACAGTGAAAGGCTCTAAAGAAACCRACCTTCAATGAAAACTTTAGGTAAACTGAAATATATTTTCTAAACCAAAGGTCTAATTTAAGCTGTAGAATAGAGGTGAACTCCAGCAGTTTGGACGACAGGGAAGTTAAGACAATTAACAATGCAAGAAGAATTTTAAAAATACCAATAAAAATAAATAGGTGAGTTCCTAACAAGCTTAACCTCAGGCTGGGAGGATCTGTGAAAGCCCTGAACAGAAAATGAAAATGGGGCTGAAGTTAAGCCAGTCCCCCCTGTCCTCTGCGTGGGCTGAGCACCAGGCTCAGGCTCGGCTGAGCAGGGCAGAGCTCTCTCCGAATCTGCGCTGCAGGAATGAGAAATGAACCRGGCAGGGCAGGGCAGAGCAGCAGGAGCTGAGGGGCTGCTGAGCACAGAAAAGCACAAACCTGGCCCTGAGGTGGGAGGGGCTCGACTGAGGCAGCTCCAACACAAAAACACCTTGAAATGTAAATGAAGAAAATAAAAAGTACAAAGAACACGTCTGCCTCTGTGGTCCTGCCCTTCTACCCCCACTGCTCATGGTATGGAATCACAGGCTGGTTTGGGGCTGAAAGGACCTGGAAATCATCTAGTTCCAACCCCCCTGCTGTGGGAGTAATTATGTAATGTGTTGTAATTATGCTTTAATTGTGTATCATAATCAGCAACCTCCTGCTCAAACCAACTGTTTTAGCAGCATGACAGAATACCCAGTTGATTTGCTTGTATGGTTTATATCCAGGATACTTCATGGAGGAGCATCTCAGTTCCCAACCCCAATACTGCACAGAAGACATGAGCTACTATAGATACAGTCAAACTTAAAAACCAAAGCCATGCTCATTAGTAAAACAACAATAATAATGATTATTATATTATTAAACCCCCTCACATAAAGATTAGCAGTTACAGAAATCTTGAAATGAAGCAAACTTTTTTGAAGAAAGATGTTAGGTGTTCCTGCAGAATTCTCAGAGATTATTTCCAGTATATGGCTTTGTCTGCTAAAAGAAAAACATTTAAAAAAAATAAAAGATACGTACCAGTGAAGCACTAAAGCCTTCCTTTAGAAGGGCCTCAAATTTCCATCTACTGAAAGAGCAAACCACATTTTCTTTATACATTTTTAAGGGTGTGTTGAGAAGCACCAAGTGCTACCTGAATATGGACAGGTATCACAAATTCCTTCCCGATAAGAAACCCACATTAACATCACTGTCCCCTGCCAAAACCCCCGTGGAAGCAGCAGGAGGGTCAGGGAAGCAGGAGGGAGGGTCAGTTCACCCCGAGGTTGTGGGAATCCACAAAATCAGAGGGTTTTGGGAAAGCTGCAAAAGGCAGGCCTCAGAGACAGCAGAACTGTGATTAGAGCTGAGCAGTAGCCATGAGATAGGTCAGCAGAAAAATTATTTAAAAGTAGAAAAGCAAGGACAAATAGAACAATGGTCTGTGTATTAACGCTTGTCTAGAATAACTCCCTAAGCTACAGAAAAGTTTATCTAGCAAGATATTAGGAAGTTTAAAGCTTAATAATGGAGCTCTGTCATTGTGTCTTAAGGCTTACAAGCAGGTATTGTATTTGAAATAAGCAGGAATTGTTTTAACCAAAGGTACGTGTGCTTATAGTGTTGAGTAGAACTACTGTCAATGCGCTTTTGCTTTGTGTGATTGGTCAAAAAATTTATAAAGTAAGTTGTAACATTAAGTTATTTGTCTGCTGCCTGGGATGTGAGCCGGTGGCATCTTCCCATTGTCATAACCATGTAATGAGAGTGATGCTGGGAAATAAAACAGCTCAAGGCGCATTCCACAGCAGTCCCGTCCCGGTTGCGATTTGTCCATGGACCCCCAGCCGGCGATAGAGGTCACTGCCCCAGGGCTTTCCACTCCCACCCCGACTGCCCAGCCCTGAGAAATCAAAGGGCAGCAGCTCTGGAGGACCCACAGCCCGCCACACACTGGTGCAGGCAGGGAAGAACTGCAGAGGGAGATGCAAGGGAACAGTGTGARGTGAAAAAAGGCCAAAGCAAACCCATGCAGGGAATTTCTGCAAAAAGAAGAGAGGGAAACAAGCTCCAGCAGCAAGAAGATCGTGATCCTGACTRTTATGCTGATGTTACCAGGTAAATATCTATCAAATCCAAGGGAAATGCTTCGGGCTGTGTTTTCAGCTAATGTAAAAACCACAGGAGCCCAAATTCTAAAAGGTTGCAGGGAGTCAGGTGATCAATAAATCTTTACAGCCTCCACAGCGGTTAAATTAAAAAATGGCTTTTTTTGTCCTGTGGCATTAACAAATTCTCAGAGAGAAATGAGAACAGAAACATTCGTGGGAGTTTAACGTTTTTGCTGTTTTCATCAAAAGCTTTCTTCTCCCAGTTTACAGCAACCCCCCACCCCCAATGATCTGTTGGGATACATCCAGAGCGCACCCTAAATTCTCAGTTTTGCCACCATGTCAATGTCCAGAGAATTCACACTCACATCCATTCAGATGGGCAACATCGACTGGACAGCCAAGGATRAACTCAGGCGTTACAGAATCACAGGAGTGACAGGGTTGGAGGGACCCCTGGAGATCACCCAGTCCATCCCCTGCCAGGGCAGGGTCACCTGGAGCAGGTGACACAGGAGTGCATCCARGTGGGTCTGGAATRTCTCYRGAGAGGGAGACTCCACAGCTGTTCAGAGCTCTGACACCTTCACTGTAAAGAAGTTCTTCCTCATGCCAAGCTGGAACCTTTTGTGTCACCTGCTTCCATAATGTCCTTTTTAAATAGTTGTTTTTATTTCACGTTAGTATCACGAATTCCCAGAAATTTGCCACTGTTTTCCACTTCCATTTGCATATCTTCAAGAGCAATCTTGGGGACCCAGAGGTTTCCAGTAGCCCTCCATTGGACCCACCTCACATTCCCTTGGGAGACGGCCCTTGGCTCTGGCAGAGCAAAGCAAGGGGCACGCACAGGGGTCACAGCAGCYCCCCAGCAGCTGCACCAGCTCCTCTTGGCCTGGAATGTGACAGGACACTGTCCCTGCAGCAGCTGCCACTCCCAGAACCTCTGGCCCTCACAGGCATGAAGGTGAGGCCATTCCCAGCTTGTCTCCAGCCACTGCAGCACCATCACCATCAAACCACTCTGTGGGTGCTACAGGAGGTGCAGAGGCAGCAGCAAACCTGGCTCAACTCCAGCTTTATTTATTCCCTGTCTTCATCACAGCGAGTCTCCTCCACCAACAACTTGGTCATATTGTATTTTAATAAATTCAACACAAGAGGCCTCCACTAGCCCGTTCTTCAATTAAGTCCACATTTTATTTATGGTTTGCTGTTGGTACTTCAATCAGATTTATATATACATAATCTAAAACCTACATCAAAACCATGTTGACTGCTCTGAAGACCGAGAGAAGTGACACGATTGAAGTTTTCTTCCACAGCTCTATGGTAAGTCTACATTCCCACAGCAGGTTTTTGGTTCAGGTTGCAGAAGTGTTCAGAATGCCAATGCCAGGTCTCTCAGACTCCGAGTGGGAGGGTTACAGTTCTCTTTCAGCATTTCAGTCTTACACACAACCACAGTAGCAATCAGTAACATTTTTTTGTTCTAGATTAACACCTGGGTTGATCTGCAGAATCCTGGCTTTTCACATTCCCACATCTCCCCTTCTAAACCCTCACCAACACAGCTGGAAAACCAAGTCCCTCCCTGCGACTGCTGCGTAATTTGAACATTAATTGTGAGAGGATTTGATGCTACTTCACACGGGAGGAGAAATGTTTGAGAGTCCTCACGGTGCCCCCTGAAAAATGCCAGTTCCTTCACCTGGATGCAAACACAGGTACCCCAAACAATTCCATTTATCCCCAGGGAGGCAGGACTGCAGTGCCTGCCCAGCAAACAGCCCCACCAGGTATTTGTGCACCTCACCTGGCCCAGGGCAGCTCCCGCACGGCCGGAGCCGCTCCCAGCAATGAACAAGAGGTAGAAAGGATTCACAGAAGCAGCTTCCAAGGCCCTCGCTCAGCCCCCTCCCTGCCTGTATCTGCTCAGAGGATTAGACTTGGTACAGATCTTAGAGAAGAAGAGTAGAAAATGCTTTACATGCTACTTAATCTGAAGTTGCTGCTCAGACCGTGTGGCTCAGGACAGGTCTCACACAAAGGCTCAGCAGGGGTGTGTGGGGCCAGGCAAAGCACAGCTCCAGCTCCCCAGGCATTTCACACAGCACGACCTCTCCCTTCAGCAAAGTATTCCCATTTCTGCTGTTTCACCTGTCCTCAGTCACGCACAGGGCAGGCAGATAGAATTGGTGAGTATCAGTAAGTCCTGAAGAACTAATCTTCACATTTCTAAGCTTTGGAATTTGCTTCCAGAAGACCTTCTGAGGACTTTAAAGCACCTACCAGATATTTAAATACAATCAAGTATATTAAGTGTCCAACTTTTCAGTCCACCTTCTTTTCCAGAGTAGATTCCAGCAAAACCTACTGCTTTTATTCACCTGTAGAATAATGGTTGAATATAGAAAATGAAGGGAAAAAATACCCCAAACAACAACCAACCAAAGAAAACYAGTAAGCTACAAGCTATTAGAATTCCAGACTGCCATCAGTAGCACAAAACTTTCCTATCCCATAAAAATGAGAAGTTTTAAGAGATGACAAASCCCACCTGGTCAAGGCTGTGGCTGCTGCTACTGCACTGTGAAAGGCTCCAGGCTGCCTGGCAAATGTGGGGTTTTTTGGAGTTTTTTCTTGCAGCAGCAAACAGCAGGACAGCAGGTGTGGGTAAAAACAGRAGGTAAACAACCATCATGGCAAGTGAAGGGATTTGATTCCAAGAAAATACAAAAATACTGAATATAAAAATGATCCTTGCAATCCAGAGTGAAAAACTCTGTAAGAAAGAATCACAAGAAATGATGGACAGGAATTTAAGAGTGAGGGACAAGAACTGAGCAGCATTTCAATAAATAAAGCTACAAAAAAAGGCCAATAATACCTTTAAAAGCTGCACCTACAGAGGTATCACTACAGCAAAGGAACAGAACTGCTCACTTAATGGCTCAGGTGAAACCACACTTGGAAAGCATTCATCCAGCCCTGGGCATTGTATGAAAACAGGAACAGCACAACACCACGGCAGAAATGTGGATCAGGGAACAGCTTACAGGGGAAAACCAAACACTTAAACATTTTGCTCTGGTGTGGACTAAAGGGGACATCACTGCAAATGCAGACTGTGCAGCTCACACCACTTTGGGCAAAACACCAACTTACTGCAACAGCAGTTGCAAGTTAAGAACAAAAAATTAACATTATCAGACACTTTGAATACTATAGAAACAGAGAAGGGAATGATCTTTTTTTCCTGCACTGGATGTTTTGTTATGGTCAGATTGTGGATGAAGTMATGGAACCTTTTTCCTCTTGTTTCTTTACTCAAGGTTATCTAATGGTTAAAAACTAGAAGACATTTTTTTGCACRTTATTTTGACCACTGAACAATGACCCTGTCATTTCAGAATTGTGCTGCTATGATTTAAGGCTATATTAAATTCTTCCAAGGAAACAGACTGTAGGTCAGTTTTATTATCAAAAAGTGGCTTCAAGGARTTCTAAAGCTAAAAAATTCAGAGTTGGGTATTTAAAAATCTGATTAAAAGTTAGCCCTTATTCAGGAGTGTTTTTCTCCTTCAGAAACTGGTTCCCCCGTGCTTGTTTTGATTTGTCTGCAAACAAGAGYTCTGTCTTCTGTGCCACCCACTGACTGAGCTGGCCTGACCCCAACATATCACCAACTTCCACTCTTACAGTGCTGAAATCAACTGAACTGGCACAAATGCTGCAGCAATCCATGGATCCACCACAACTTGCATCAGAAAATCAGAGTGCAGGATGGGATGTCTGGATTTAATGGCTGGAATCTCTTGTCAACACACTTCCAGACACAGCCTACCACAGACACTGCAGGGGTGGGGCTGTGCACTTCTCTTGTGAAAAAATGACACAGGAATGGTTACTGGACACTTAAAGCCCAGGGGAGACTTTATCCCTTAGAAATAAAAGGAAATTTATGGTAAGAACCTTAGGAAGTTCCAGTGTGAAAAGTGACAGTGCTCAGGCTGGGTTAAAGCCCTTCCTCCAGTCTGGAACAAGGAGGGCTRAGCTGACATGGCAACCCCACTGGCAGGCAGGGACAGGGACACCCTGGAATGGCACAGAGGGCACACACAGCTCACTGTGAGCCCAGCTGCCAGCCAGGAGAAAATTCAGAGTCTAAAGAGCAGTTTGGTGTCACCTTCCCCACACACACCTGCAAGGAGAGCAGGAACCCTGCAGGAGGAAGCAGCTGGGATCCTCCCTTTGCCTTTGCCACTGCAGCACCTTGGTGCAGCACATGGTTTGTAGCAGACACTTCCTACTGCTCCCAGAAAGCCTCTTCTGTCTGGCTCCAGGCAAGGCAGGTGCAGCTTCATTCCCAAACCTCGTGGCTGGGGGAAAGTGGTATCGTGAACRTGATGGAGGGCATGACAAGTAAGAAGACAGAGAGCCAAAATCMCTGTGGTCCTGATTATGCTGTGCTGGAGCAGARYCACAAATGGGAAACTCCCACACCTGTCCTCAGAAATGTGAGGTTGGCATCAGCATCTCAYCCTCCCAAAAATAAAAGTGTGTCTTTTGTCACAGGGGAGAGAATTTGCTTTGAATGTAGATTTGAAAGTGTGGGCTAACAAGGTTTAACTAAGATATTTAAATACTTAACTGGTTACTCTGCAAATTCCCCAACAGGCCACTTCTTCCTCTAATTTATAYAGTCAATCTTAATTTTTAGTTAAATTCATTGCACTGAAAGCTTCCCTGCAATGCCCAGTAACTGGAACTCACACCAACAAAAACATGGAACCACTTTGCCCTGACACAGCTCATCAGCCCATTCATTTCTGGCAAAAGACTTAAGAGGTAGACAAAATTTATTGAAATCAAAAATGAAGTAAATTGCTACAGCAGCCAATTTTTGCCCATTTTAGCTTTGGCAGAATGGCTAATCTCATTCTCTCCTGGATCTCAGGAAATATACAGGAAGTTTTGGAACTGTAAGTGCTTTTTCATGATACATATGCTAAAACACACAAGCTAGGCACAACAGAGTGGCTGAGAAGGCATAATAGCAAATATGATTAACACAAATCTCTCATGTTGTCTAAAGTTTCATTCAGAAAAATAAAAAATGTCAATGGAGGAATGTAATTTCTTTCTGGCTCGATTTCAGCAAGATACACAAGCTTGAAAAACAGAGAACTCAAATTTTCAGAGCTTGTAGTCAGCTGGGAAAATAATGTGAAAAATTCCAAGTCAAGCAGAGTTCCGTTCTGCTTGTCCATTCCCACAAATTTGGGTCCTGCAAGACAAACAAGTTTAACAGAACCCTGAGCCATCTCCTTCTTGTCAAAGGGGTAACACAGGTGCACATGACCAACTCTGTGATCAAAATGTAGTATATTTACTGCTACACAAACAGTGACTGAATTCTTTTTATATATGGCTGTACTATTTTTAACACTGCCATAGCAAGTGTTAAAAGCTGAATTTAGTCACTAAACAACCACAATCCAAATGTACAAGAYGGAGAAATTCTGCTCAGTAAGGTTATGGATTTCCCCCAAGGTCAAACTACACACTAACCCTGACTCAACACCACCTATGGATTTTCAGTTTCTATGTATTCCACATTACACCGCCAGGAACATRAGGAATTGCTTTACTATTTATTGGCTCGTTTTATGGAAGACCAGAGATTCCCTAGAAACTGTTCTAAACAGAAAACAGGACTGAAATCAGTGATGGGGGAATGAAATCTTCAGGCACTTTGAGGGGTACTGCTTTAGAGTGTGCCATCACCAAGGAGGTATCGCCAGGTGCACTGCCTGGAGTCACCTGCCAAAATGCTGTGACAGAAACGTGCATATCAAACTTTTTGCTTGTACAGTATTTGTTAAGAAGTACAATTCAAAATGGTTTTGCCCAGAGTGAAGAAAACATTGCACCTTACACTGGAGCTGCCTGTTTAAAAAGCAACAGCTGCAGCAAATAATACGGGTTTACCCTTCTTCATGTCACAAAGATGCACAAAATCCTCAGTTTGCTGCCTGGAAAACAACTGCCACTGCAGCCATTCCCAATTCTGGGGCAGGGCTGGGTATGGCTGSAGAAAGCCACAGCCTTAAAGTGTCACAGGTTTGACATGTCTCTACAATCATTGCACTATTAAAAGCAAACACATTTGGCAAGGCTGAACTAGCACATTATATATTTTACCTATATAGTACAAAATACGTAATAATTGCCTCTGAGATGGCCTGTTTACAATTACTGGTCCAAATAAATATTTCAACTTGAGAACTCAGGGTAGAATTTTTGTAGTTAAAACCTCCAACAAGCATCCCCAAACATAAATGGGAACACGTTATCCAAATTTACTAAATCCAGGTAAAATGGTATTACTAAAAAACTATGAAGAAAATCTGAATTAACTTGAGCACTAGGAAAAACATGGAAGCATAAAAGTGATCATYGCTACACAGCATATTCAAAAATCTTCTGTGTCTCTCCCTTGTTACACTAAATGCCTAAGAATGCACTTGGACTGAATTTTCCATTGTTCATTTCAAAACTACAGACCTTTAATTTGATAAGCAGCTTTGTTTCTATCAACTCATTTGTAAAAAACACCATCAAGCTTGTGCTCTTAAATATATATATGTATATATAAAAACATACAAAAAGTACAAGATAAATCACATTAAGAAACTTTTACAGTGTAATTGTCCTGATTATTTTATTCTTGAGGGCCAATTTTTTTTTTGTGCACAGAATCTCAATGTGACTGTTGTTCCAGAATTCAGCATAGTGCCACTGCACAGAATTCACCTTTCTGTGCAGTCCATTAAAAAACAAAACCCCAAAAAACAACACACACCACAGGACAAAACATTCTTCTTAAATCAAATTCTATTTGTGAATTCAGCAAAATAATTTCTATAAAATAAAACAGCAAAATATTTAAATAGTATAGGGTGGGCTGTATCTGTTTTGCAGGGGTATTTGGTTTTTAGACAGGTTCCAAAAAAATTACACACATTCAAGTTACCAATTTTCATTTAAATACAGTATTTACTGATGCGTTTCTTTAAGTCTTTAAACAAATGTTTATTCTGGAATAGAGATACCTCAGAATTGTATTTGACTAACCAGTAGTTTCTTTTATATTTAAACCCTGCTTCTAATGTTAAGATTTTCTGTATAATGGATAAAGAGCTAAGACAATTCTCGCTTTCAAGTAGAACTGTGAACGAGCAGAAAACCAGCAAGTTAACTTGGTGCAGTGGCACTCACAAGTACTCTGTGATTTTGTTGACTTCCACTTCACTGGGATGCAGTAGAAGGAAAGTGTTAGAAGTTTATCTAATAAGCTCTACCAAAGAAACAAAACAAGCACACCAAATACAGTCTATTATGCTCCAGGCATCCTGGCATAGCAAATTTTTGCATATTTGTTTTAAATCTTTTAAATTCCTATTACTGAAAACTAAGTGTTCTTTATCCCACCCAGAGAGAGAACTGTCAAACATCAGATGTGAGGAACATATGTGAAACTGAAAACCACTTGTTTGTCACATTTTCCCTCCCCATTTTATAGTCTAGGTGTAAGAAGAAAAAGTTCTGAGCAATACAGTTGTCACATTGGGACAACTGCTGTCGCGCTTGTTTTTTTTTTTTCCCCTCATTGGCTACACTAACTTGGTGTGAAGCCATGCTAAATGTTACAGCATAACTATAGCTTCAAAGTGATTAACCTAATACCAGAATGAAAAAGGCAATGAAAAAAGATCTAGAAACAATGTTACATCACCAATTTTCCACATCAACCAAATAATTAAAAGGTTACCAGCCATTACGTTGCTCATAGTAAAATCGACTCCAGTGGCAAAGAATTAACATGAAACTATTTTTGTGGTTGACATGGATAGGCTTTTTTGTAAAGGAGTTGATCCAACTGCCATGAGGCAGGCAACACTGGTTGCAGAGCGCAGCAGATATATCAAGAAATTATTTTTTTGTTTTTGTAGATCTGTGAGTCTCATCAAGACAAAAAAAAAATGTTTCTTGCTCAAGAATTAACAGTCAAACATTAATATACTATATACACCTTTGCCATTTACACATTAGCATCAGGCCATTTATTACAAAACACTATACACTTTCCACTGCAGGCGGGTTATATATTGACAGCAATTTTCTGCAGATAAGACAGTGAATAGACTCTCCACTCCATGTTGATTAGGAATAGTTTTTCTAGTTTTAAATATTAGCCAGACACAGAGAAAAGTTGGACTGTAAGGCCTGGGTGCACAGTCTTGATGGAGCAAGTTAATTGATTATGTGCATTTCACTAATCTTTTGTCTGAGGCGGGGAAACTTCTTCACTGCCTTCGTAGTTTTCTTGTGCTCGTTGGCCAGTTCGCTGAGGGTTGTTCATATGATGTGCTGCCGGGCCCGTATATGGCTGTCCATGCACGTGGTTATTCTGCAACAAAGCACACACATTTCAAAGGGATTTAACCCTGTGGGCTGTCTCCAGACTCCTTGCTTTCCCCCTTTCCACTCAGACCACTGGGAAGTATTCTCAAGCACACCAACTTCTTGTGTACCTACATGGTATGAACACACATCCCAGCTGCTTCACTCCTCTGAGTCACACCTTTCACTTACCTGGCCAATTTACACACAAGGGAAACAAACTTTCAACTTGTAAAGATAAAGGATAAGTTGAAACAGTAATCTCAGCTTTTGAATCACAAACAGTTACATGCAAAGCAAAAGCAGCAAGAAAGGAAAAAAGGAGACCAAGAGAGGTTGCCTATGTGCTGCCACATTACACTGTGCACATATTTTATTAACAGATTCAACCAGCTGGACTTTWTTCCCTAAAACAATGGAAAAAGCAAACCTGTGTTTATGCAGCATACTTTAATTTTTAAGGGAGAAACCTCAATGTTACAGAACTGAATGAAACCTAGACCAGCAGTTTTCTACAAATGCTCTGCCCCAATTTAAGAAGTCACACACAGATCTGGCGAACAAAACCACCTCATTTATCTACTGTTTTGTAGAGTTTGTGGAGAAACCAAGAGTTTGAGGACTGGGTGTGTGTTAGTGAGAAATGCTATCTCTTGCAAGAAAGTGAACACATGACAAGGGCAATGGTGAGGTTACGGAATGTGTTTGAACTCGGGAGCTCAGGAAGGAGTGGGGAAATCTGCATGACTTACCAACTGCTCTGCTGAGAACATCAAGTAAGGAAAGCAAGATGGAGGGGAAAAYGGATTTGGGCAGGAAAGGAAATTAAATTAGCAGATTTGGAATATACATAATGAATTGGAACAAAATATGGCAACTAAGTGAGGGATCCAATAATTTAGTCAATTCAATAAGAAGACCCTGGTTATGATTTCTTCCAGATCTGKCTTTCTACTGGAAAGTATTAACAAAGCAGCCTTTTAACATAAAAACAGATTTGGATTTTATATGTACTTAAAATTTAGAGATCACTGTTCATAGCATGAGTTACACGGCCACAAAGCCATCAGCTTTTTTTCCAAAAGCCTTCCACTTATCCAAATTCAGGCCTTGTGACTTGATCTTATATTTGAAAACAAGAAAGCAGCTCACAAAATACTRTCAATGTCAATAAAAACAAGAGAATCAAATTCAGTATGCACTAGGCTGTGATTACATCAATCTCTCTGCTCTTTCTGTGGATGATTAGCCCCTGATCTGATAAAGTTCCCACCTGAAGCTCTGATGGTAAAACTGCTCCTGGTGAAATGGAGCTGTACCTTTATTCCTCCAAACATGCTATTTGACAAAACCATGCTTCTGGCTAAATGCCTATAATTTAAGCCACTATAAATGCTTAAAAAAGCAAACCTGAAACTCTGAATAAATAGTTCAACTCAGAGCATTTACCTGTTGATACTGGGAACCAGGTGAATGGGGATACAGTGGGGCATCTTCAGGTGGAGAAGACTCATGTTCATCTGGGGCATCAGGATCATCCGGTTCCTAAAGTTTGAAACAGCCCATTTAATTTATTTTTTAAAAACATATTACAGTTATTCTAGCCCAAACCAATCCTATGTGCAAATGATTGTTTCAGACATGCTAGAGTCATGTTTTAGACATTCAGAGAAAAATTCCACCCCATCCTGTCACCTATAGCTTGTATTGTAATAAATAAAAATTCCGTCTATCAATGTATTACTGGAAATACAGACCCACTCATAACCTACTTCAAATGGTCAATTTCAATTTTATATTGCTAATTCTCTTAGTGACAGATGTCTATAGGAACAGTAATAAAAACTGAAAAATATAAATCCATACTTATAAAGTACACATGAAATGTGTTACCTCTTAAATGAGTGGAGATTGTTGCCAAGGTTAATTATCTACAGAAGCACATTACTCAATTTCTGAACTAAAAGTCAAATTAATTCTTTACCTCCTCTGGGCAGAGTTCACAAGCCTTTGCAAGAGTCATTCTAGCACTGTGTGACCTCTCTAGGAAGTAGCCATTTGATGTTTCATTGCTCTGTATTGGTGGAGACCAGTTATTGTAGGTGTATTGGGGATTGCCAGTGTATGGTCTACGCTCCAGCTCGTCTCCAAGCCATTCCACTGCCCAGGTCCATTTCCTCTTCAAATCTCCATTGCTCTGCAGATAGAAAATGAACAATTCACAATTATTTCCTGTGTTCTTGAAAACAGAAGCATTTTTCCTTTCCTATACATCAGCTGTCAGAGACCACCAACCTATCCACTGCTGTTAAAAGGAGTCACAAATATCCTTTTTTCTCCAAAGAAAACTTCAAATTTGAAATGAAGTCTGCAGATTTGCAGCTATATCACAGCTGCAAATTAGTGTGAATTTAACCACATTTAACCTTCTCATACAGAAGGTTCAAATTAGTTAGTTGTCCCTGGAAGTTGTAAYTTAATTGAGGGTTAAGAACAGTATAATGGTGGGGTTTGTTTGTTTTTTTTTTTAAACACAGAAATGGGGGGAAAAGTAGCAAGAAACAGAATAAAAGGTATCACCTGAAGGATCTGGTAAGCTACAGGGCAGTTGCTGAAGAGAGCTACCATGCACTTTATACACTGGTAAGCTCTTTTCTGATAATGATTCTTCGAGCGCTGAATGGTGTCAAAGAGTCCATCCCTGTCATCTGGGATTCCCTTAAGTGCATTGTGAATCCTAGAAAAAAACAAACCAAAACAATGGCAAAACTTTCAGTATTAAAGAGTTTTAGCATTTGAACTAAGGCTCTATATACAGTGTAATTACAAAAGGGACAGTTGATGTTCTGACTTCTGSTGTTAGTCAAGAGGGTTTTTTAAAAATCAGAAACCTGACGTGTCATATATATAACTTAGTTTAAAAGTTACCAAACATGCTAAAAATATCACTGAACAAGATATATAAAAAATGTAATTATGATTAATTCTAGTCACATTAATCAACTTTAACAGTTCAGTTTTATTACTAAAGTATCTACTGCATTTACAAATCAGCCTTTTTAACCCAGTAGTTCCTTACAGAATTGGAACAGTTAAATCCTCAACAGAATGGTTACTTACACTCAGTTATGCTTCTCAAAGACACCCTTTACATGCAGCTCCTTTGAAGGGGAATGAGTGGCACATATCTGTGCATGGCATAAGGGACTTGGGCATTCCCTGGAACCAAGCCCAGTTTCTGTGCCTTCTGCTCTTCAACAGGGCAGAGGAATTAATTGCTACCMTGAAACTGTGCAAAAACTGAGAACTGACATATTTCTGGCTTTGAAAAAAAGTCAAAGGGGGCACAGAGCCCAYACTGGTGTCTCAAAGAGCTACACTCATGGCAGGGAAAGAACTGCCTGCCCTCTTTCCTCACAGCCCTGGCAGCCATCAGCCCAGGCTCCATGTGTAAGGCTACGATGAGCTTTTCTTCAGTTAATTTAATTTAATGGCACTTGCACCATTCCAAACTTGGCACTTGAACCTGTCAAATCAAAAGAAATTTAAGAGAGTGGGTCTGATGCCAAGGGCCAGCAGCAGTGATCTTGRAGTACCAGAGGACAAGCTGCCCCAAGGGATGCACACTGCCCAGGGTCAGATCAGACTCATTTTCCAGCAGTTAGAAGACATCATTTACAATGGACAATTTCACTGTTTCGTGGTTGTTTGTTGGGTTTTGGAGTTTTTTTATTGGATGAAATCATTAAACTCTCTGATTATCACAGCAAAACCAAGTACAGGGCAGAGACAAGTACTTCAAGCTATGGCCAGAAGTGGCAGCAAGAAGTAGTGGATAACTGGAGCTGGCCATTTAACACCCTCTGTGGAAGCCTAACACAATTCCATGGAGCAGTGCTACTCCTGACACTGCAATGGGACATGGAGTGATGTATTTCTCCAGGGAAGCCACACTACAGCATTCCACTTCCTTCAGATCCTACTATTMCAAATACAGCATTATCCCCAACAACCACTTCCATAATTTCTCACCTGCTGTTCAACCCTAAAAATCCATTGTTTTACTTCCTATCTACTAAAGATGCGCATCCTCCAGCAAACTGTGGACTTAATGAATTATTTGTTTATCAAGAAAATAATATAAGCTAACTGCATTAYATATGCATAGCAAATCCCATAAAGAAAATTACCAAATCCCTACAACTCAAGTCATCATATTTTGGAGTGTGGTTAAGCCAGATCAGGATCTCCTTTGAGTCTCTCCTAAAATAAGCCCAGGCAATTGGTAACACTCTAAATGAGCAGTCTGCTTCCACAGCTAAGGACAGGAGTCCACTCCCATACCCAGCAAAAGTGCTCTCACTGAAAGTATTTCAAATGTCCTATGAGACACAGTTGGAAATGATTCAGTAAATCCCATACTACCTCTAACTGCTTATTATGAAACAGTGACATTTTAGAACACTGACAGCACATTGATGACATTTGTGTTATCTCACCTACTTCTAGATTAAACTTCTGAAAAACTGACTGCTCTCAGAAACAGTATTTGCAGTAATTACAATTTTTAATAACTTTGAAAAGCTGTAGACATAGAAAAATTAGGTTTTTAACTGGATTAATACGTAGTACACTGAAGTTACAATTCTCTTGAAAYGTGATCATATGGAGAATACCTAAATGTGAAGTATTATTTCTCCCACATTCACACTTCATRTTTGTCTTGGTACCACTCCTACATCTAATGTGCTCCTGAGCAAGCCCAGGCTGTCACTGACCCACCTCAAGGGGATGTTTCCATGAATCAATCTGAGCACTTCACAGGGAAGTTTAACTAGGGAGTTTAATCTAAACAGCAGATTCTCTTGTATGTGAGAAATCTTGGCTTTATAGCAAACTTCTCTATAGTAAGGAAGAAGAAAATTTGTACTTATCTCAAAATTTCAGATAAAACCACAAAAAATTGCATTATTTGTGAATTTTTACTTAATACCTATTTAAAACAAACCTATTGAAAAGATTAGCAACAGAACCACTAAAAAAACAATCTGTACAGAATAATATTGAATTATAAAAGAACTGGTAAATACTGACCTGTGAGTTTGCCAAGAGTCCTCAATTAACAGGATTTGCAGAAGCAGATCCAAATAAGGTCGAAGCTCGTATGTATACGAATATGCAACCTAAAAAGTGAAAATGCAGAGAACACAAGAAAGCATTTCTTGAGGCARGCAGCTTACACAGTGAAATACAAGAACACAATTCATTTGAAGTTTACTGTAATGCAAAGGATATTTCTAGATACAATACTTATTTCCTAGAAAGTGTTGATTGTGTCGGGAATTTTGCAGGTTGCAATTTAATTTGATTTCTTTTTAAATACAGTAGGTTCTGTAAAGGAAAAAAATGTCTCTTTATGATTTTCTGACACAGTTGATCTGAAGCCCCAAGCATGATATGCTGAAGAAAGTACTTTAAAAAATACCTTCAGAAAAGAAAAATTTTAAAATGGTACTTTTCATTGATATCTCTACTTTTAGGCAACGTGTACAAATGTTGTCTTCACAGGTTACCCTAAATACATGGCTAGCAAAATATCAATAAGATGATTTTTACTATGATTCTTTCAAGTGTCAAACAAAGGGACATAGAAAAATGTGATCCTACATGAAAAAAAAAGTGCAAATATAAAGATGGGCTAACAGAAGTAAAGAATTTTATCTGGAGTGGAGTAACTGACTTTACAGAGATTACAATGGAAATGTAAGACAGCATCAAAGATTCTTTGCTGAGTCTGAAGCCAAATATGTTCTGCAGACTTAATGAACATACTTGAAATAAATACAAGGGAGATCTAAGGAAATTATTCCAACTTCCCATGTCATCTACCAATCTCTTTTATGGATAATGGCAGAAAGCTTTAGCAGATGCTTTTGAARTACACAAAGACCACCTCAGTCTACTTTCCACCCTTAATACATCATTCCTGACTTGTTAAGGTTGAGTGCTTCACTAAATTCATAAAGACTTCCCACAGTGCTCCAGTGTGATGTACAGACCTAAGACTGTAAATACTGACAGAGGATGCCATCTTGAGGAGATTTATTTATCAAGCATCCCTTCAGTATTTAGTAAAACATGCTTACATATAAATGCAGAATCATTCACATTTTTATTCCCATCTTTCTCCTAGCTTTTTTTTTTTACCTGCCAAAGTAGTTCACTGAGGACTGTGGAAGAGAACTGAGGATTCTCCCAACAGCAGAAACGAAGCAACTTGATGGTCTCTTCAGAGTTGCTGCAATCTTCAATAATTTTCTTTACATAACTAGTTCTCACAAACAGAATGTCTGCTACGTTCTGCTGAAGTGCCATTATAGGTTGAGATAAATTAGGATCACCATAAGGGTTGGCAAGTGGGGGATTACCTGGAATAAACAGTTATTATAGATTAAAAGGTGCTGAAGTACCTTCAGTGTAGACACTCCAAAATACAAACTGGTGTAACTCATCAAAAAACACAGATGGAAAAAAACCACAACCCTCCCCTTAACAGCTGACTTACTTTGGAAAAAAAAATAGTAAGAAATAACTAATTTTTATGTTTGTGAAGCTTGACACTTGCTRCCTGAAAGAGATACTTCTCCCTCTCTGATAAGAATATGCAGTRACATTCAAAGCAGAACAGCTGGAGACATATTCACATGCCAGAGGAGAAATCACTGAGAYCTCTCAGAGAAATCCTCTTATCTCCTGCATTTATCTACTTCACTGCTTGTGTAACATAGCCCAAGCCATATTTTAAGGACACAATGTCTGTTTACTTCACAACACAATGCAGAAGTGTTCAGGGGAGTATYTATGTTAGAACAGTCCCATTTGAATCTCTGGAGTGTGGAGACTAAATATGCTTTTGTAATTAATGTATCTTATTTAGTCAGCTTCATTTTGTGTAGTGAAAGAATGTTGATTTGCTCCTGATGTTTCTAAATTTAGCAGTGTTTTGAGTTATTGTTTGAAGATGCCCAGAAGACTATGGAAAACTTTTCTAGTTTCATAAGCTGAAGAAAAAATAACTTTATTATTCAAATAGTAATCATAATTAGTAGTCAAAGTAAAGTTTATAAAAATAATCTTTTTTAGCACAATATTATGAATATATTGAATATACAACTGCTTGTCACAGGTAGACTACCTTTTCARCTTAAGCTTCAAGTAATGCACTGGAAAAAACTCCAACCAAAATTGCCACATGATTCTGAAGCTTATTACAGCACAGTAAAATTTTCAGTYCATTAATCTCACTACAGCACAGTCTAGCCTATTGACTTTATAGCCTGACACATCAAGCTGTAATGAGTTTCCCATTAAATAGCTTCTCTACAGATTTCTAATTAGGTTTTCTAAAATATGCTTAGCAGAACGTGTACAGATACAGGCTATAAAGTCCACATGGCCCAATATCCTGTCACCATTCCTCAAAAATAACTGCACTCTATTCAGCTATKGGAAATGTTAATGATTAACACTGTGGTTAATCAATTTCTAACGGATTCTTTATCTTTTATAAATTGAAGTGCTGGCTGCTGTTTGCTGTATTGAGTGTGAACGAGCATCAAATCATATTCAAGAGCTGCCCAAAACAATGCAACATCTCTTCAGTGCTAAGCACTATCAGTTATCTCAAAACCTGCTGTGGTGCTTTTCCTGTACAGATTATTTCTGTCATCTATTTTTCATCACCTACTCAGGATAAAAACATCTTTGGACAACTCTTTACAATGGGCTTAAACTATTCTAAAAGCATTACTATTTTGTAATGAACAGCCTCTTACTTTACTAATTATTCCCTATATTTTTAAGGAATAAGCCAAGCAGTATAAAATATCTGTATTTTATACAGAACAGATTTCTGTTTTGATCTTTTTAGTGTAACAAATCAGTTTTGCTTACGACAAATAGATTTGTTTCTTTAAATGAAAGGAGCTGCTAAACATAAAAGGAAAACATTTTTCCAGCTGATCCACTTTATAAATARTAGCTAAACATGGGCTAAAAGACATTTACTGGTTTAGTCAATGGATCTAAAGCAAACTGAGGATTCACTGTACCATTGATAGAAGACTGCATCCTCGATGAGACGTTGCAGCAGCGGATCAGCTGTGACACCACGGTGTACAGCTTCCCCAGCTCAGCATACTGGTACTTAATTGGAGGGCCTGGACCTTCATCCAGAGCCACAAGCATGAAGGTTGCAGGAACATTTAGTTTCAGAAGYTGTGTCTTCTCTGCTACACCTTTATGGGGCAAGGAGGGGAAAAAAAAAATCTTGTTTCAGGCACTGAAAATATTTTTAGAATTTTTTAAAAGAAAAATAACAAGAGTTAACGTGACTCGTAACTTTTTAGTTCTTGGGTTCTATTAAACCCTCATTTATACCTTCTGGGGAAAAATATAATCAAATCAATCAAGATGCACAATAAAATTATATACAGGTGAAAAATCACATTGAAGGAGAGTTGTAAATTACTACCATTTCTTCACAGTGCTCATTAGCACTTAAGCAATGCACAAGTAGCATCTGTGTTAACAGTAAAGCCTTAGAGAAGTCTTTTGGACAATAAATTAATCCTTTTATTGTGAGGCCCAGGATASGAAAAACAACCCCCACAGTGTGTTTTCTTATTTTTCTATCATGTCCTAGATACATCAACCACAAACTTAAGACATTTTTCAACTGTGCCACATGATGTAATAAATGTAAATTAAGTGACAAAATAAATAAAGAGAACCTCCAAAACCCCAACCAACCAAAAAATCCAAACTTACATCTRGTTTTACTGCAAGAATACCGTGCACATACTACACAAGTACTCACCAGGAAATTCACTATATCCCTTCTTGCATTCTGTTTCTTATTTTGCTTAAAAGTAATGATTTTTCATACATTTTCAAGTCTGTCTTATTCTGAAATACAACTGGGCCTTACCTTCCATTTTTTCTGACAAGGAGGAGTGTAAGTGGTTTTTTAATGGCATTTTTCCTGATTATGCTAGATAGTTTTGTAGTTGCATCCTCTGTAGAACTGACCTCTCACTTGCTCTGATGTGAACAATCTACTATTTGATTTCTCAAAATGTCAGACAGTTTAATCTTTTCCAGAAAATGCAGGAATGATGTTATTGTGGTTTTTGCTGAATGGACTCTACACTCATACAGAAGCCTTCAGGTAACAGTAGTGAGACAAGAACAACTGCTTATTGTATTAGCATTTCCAGGTTTATCTCTGCAGGGTAGATCRTGATAATGATCAGACTCACAAATAAAATTATATTTTCCTATCTGGCCTCTGAGTAGGAGAGCACTCAGAGGCCTGAACTGCACTGACTGTGAAAAGCTAGTRAAGAAGAAAAGAGAAGTTGGAGCAGAAGAATTGCATCTCTCTTCTCTGCCATGACACTAATTCTATTCTGATGTCATGACAGAAACCTGCCAGACAGAGAATGCTTTGGTAGGCAAAGTATATGAAAGCAACAGACATTACAGTTGTAATTAAATTAACACAATTGTCTAGATTAATTTTAAAGATAGGAAATTTAATTCCTTTAAAATTGTCTACTTCCTGCATGAGCTGATAAACAGCAACAGTCAAGTATTTTATACAGTTTCACCCCCACCCTCTCTCAGCAGGACACTGTTTTACAGCTCCAAGCTTCTCATGTTTATCTTCCATGGATGACAGGGAGACTGAAGCCCCAAACTCCAAAGAGGAAGAACACAGATGCTAGGGAGCGCTTATATGACACATAACTATAACAATCTGCCTAAGGATGGAAAACTGGATCCTCCTGCTGTTATCTCTGTAACTGGATCATCAATAAAGCCCCAGTTTATTACAGCGTTGTCAGTAAAAGCAATTTGCTTACCTAGATTGGCATACATCACAAACAGATTGAAATACTGCTGCAAGTGGCGCCCGTGCTCGGATACCTCCCTTCTCAGAAGATTCAGTACCGCCCTCAGTAAGTGATCACTTAAACTTAAGTTATCATAAGCCTACAGAAAGAAACAAGTTCTGCTGTTAGTGGTTGAATCTATCGTATCTTGATTTAGTTTTTGCTTTTTTACTATGACAGAGAACAGAACTGGTTACAAGGTATGGGCTTTACACAAGCTCCAAAGCAGCAGCAACTGGTCTTGAGTGTCTCCGACAAAAAGACACAGACAGACCCAGCAAGACTCCAATCACTCAATACTGTGTAAGTCCAAGAAATTATAGCTACAGAAACTTTTAACTGGGCTTTTTTTCCAATAGCAGATAGACCTAAATACTCAAGAAACACACATGCAATTCCACTATTAACTTTGTAGACTGAGACAACCAAATCACCTCTACAGGTGTATCTCAAATATCTCGCAATACAGAACACTTCCTAAGCCTATGGAGCTTCAATTTAATTCTTAACAAATTCTTTTGCTGGACACAGTAGTGAAAACATTCTGGGAAAGTAAATGGGACCATGTAAGCAAAAAGAGACATTAAAACATGACAAAGCAAAGCTCAAAAAAGTTGATCTTTTAAACATTATTATCACAAGTATCACAATAAGATGTAGGCTTTTTTTTTTTGTTGTTTGTCAATTCTAGGTGTGTAAAATCAGGCAATTCACTGTCTACTCCTACACTAAATCACAATTTTTGACAATTTCACTGTTGCAAGATACATGGGATTAAAACTCAGGGAACTACTGCAGGTTTTCAGGTTAGTGTGTTTGTTTGTGGGGGTTTGTTTGTTTTACAGTTCTAAATAAAAACAAGGGTTCACTTCCCTAGACCCTGCTTCACTAAAATAGCCACTGCTTTTTTTTGCACATTTCACACTCCCAGCTCAAAGGTCTCACTGAGCCTTCACAGAGGTTTACAAATGAGGGGAAACTGAACCCTCTGACAGCAACTCTAACTGACTGAGTTACCTCCTGTTTCATAATGCAGATGGGCTGCACAGCTTTCCAGCCAATACTGATGCATCTGCTCCAGAGTTTACTTTACATTAAATGCTTACAATGAAGAAGTAAGAATAAGTTTCAAAAGCTTTTCATTAGAAAATTAAATACCTGACTGGAAGGTCCAGGAGAGGCAAAAGGTGATTGACATGGTCCGTCTTGCAATGAAAAATGTGCAATAAATACTATAAGTTTTGCAAATGCACCCCTCACTTCTGCACTGGGGCATTCCAGGAGATACTCAGAGAAGCGGTTTGAAACATTAAAAAGGACATTGTGTGCAAACCAAAAACGTACATTCTTGCTGTGACGGAGCAGGATGCACAGGGCATCATACCTGGAACAGGAGATGGCACAGTTAGGACCAAATGCAGACACTAGGGAATTCTGGCAGACATGTTCTTTTGCAGAGTTTGAAGAAAATATGTGTTAAAGGTGATCCCCAATCACTTTTGTTCACAAGATGATTCTAATTAGAYACTTTGTAGTTCTTATAGTGATACTGTTATGAGCAATCAGAAATGGAAGATATGCTTCAATTAAAAACCTAACACTGAACTGTAGCATTTTACTTCTATTACCTATAGAATTAAGACAGCATTACACCCCCTAACTACCTAAAGCAGGTCCCATGTTGGCAGCCACCACTGTCTCTGTACTGGAACTGGGGAAGAGGGTGAGCAGCAGAGAACACAGGTGAATTTCATATACAATACACTACTAAATATGTAACCTAACAAGAATTTATAGTCTCATTTAGAGATCTTAAAAAACCCCACTAAATGAAAAACCAATACCCAAAGACTAAAATATCTGTTTCAGAGAGGGCTTTGCATTACTCTGTCCTTTCAGCAGGAATATTTGAACTCTTCTTGATCTCTTAAATTAAAAGGAGTAACTTAAGCTACTCTGGAAGTTGCTGTTGGGGGTATGAATTTGTCATTATTACACAGCTACTTACTAATAGCTGGCAAACTACTGGCCGTGAATATCAGACTTTCTCTCCAATTTGACCAGCAGTAACCCACACTCCTCTCCCCAGCAGAGAATAACCCAGCTGAAAGACTAAAATGAGTAAGATGGGACTCTTTGTCACAGTGTGCATTTGAATTACAAGCCCTATAGCAAGGTACATAAAGTACTCTGCCAACRGTGTCTCAAGGACTATTATACATGTTTCACAAACAGAATTCAAATATAAGCTGCAACAACGGCTTGTAAAGAGCTTTGTTTAAAACTACTAAGACAATGTAAAAACCATTCTGAATTTGTCAGAAAACATAACCTGTTAGTTCTGTGCTAGTGACAGCTTCCATTCTTTTATTCTTTTAAAAAGACAGAGTTAAGCTCTGTTTGAAAATGAAATATGAAGCTATTCAGATCAGCAGGACATTTCAAGGCTCAAATTCTTCCCAGTATTTTCTATTCAATTTTTTTTCCCTTCTCACATGCACCTTCACCATGTATCTAAATGGGATCTTTTAGCAAACATCAAACGTCCAAAATCGTAATTGTTGTTAAAAGACAAAATACCAATCACTAGCAGGGCCACGGACTATTTTCTTTGTATGAAATCCTGTGGTGAAGAGAAATCTAGCAGCAAGCTGAATACTAATCATAGTTATTTCTTCTGCTTCAGGCAACAGATGATCTTGTCCTAAAGAAAAATCAGAATACTCACATGTAGACAAAGTAAAAGCAATTTTTAATAATTTAACTGATTTCAGATTACTGTTTTGTCTGATATGGAGTTCCAATTTTAGAAAAACTTGATCAACATAGCCCCTAGCTTCTATAATGTATCATTGGAAAATGTAAGCTTTAATACAGGTACCTGGAGGCTAACATATGTCTTTTACAAATTCAGCACCTCACCTTCGAGAACTGTTTTTAACAAAGGGCCCTCAAACTCGAGTATTTTAACTTGATTTAGTACATCAACTCAGTAATAGCTGATAGTTTATCAAAGTATTGATTGCTAAATATTCTGACAAGTTACCACTGATGAGCAACTCAACAAGAGGTGTTTAACTGCAGAAGGACAGGAGTATTCAAAGCAGGACACACCAAATTTTCACTGGCTAGATAAATCCTTGGCCACACAAACCAAAACTCTTCTTGCAAAAAATGAATCCATAATTATCACACTACCATACTAACCTGGAGGAGGGTTTAGATAGACACTATTACAAGTAAGCAACTTCTTTATAAACTGGAAATATTCCAGGCTGTACTGCATCCGATTGTGCATGAACTGCACGTTCTGCTTGCGCACGCTTCGCTCGATGGCCGAGGGCATTTTAATCTGGTGGGGTTTAGTGGTGATAGCAATTTCTGAAATATATTTTATTAGTTCATTGTCTTTGTCTATCGTGTCCATGCGTTCATAAAAAAGAATGTAAGCATTCCACCACCTCTTCTGGCGCCTGTAGGACATTCGCTTCATCATGTGATCAAACACTTCGCCCATGTACTCTCCCCCAAAACACTGATTTTTCATCTCTTCATCATCATCCATTTTACACTCTGTCACATCTCCATCATCAAATTTGTACCACCGGTTCTTCTCACCATCTCCACCGTTCCTCTGGATAATGTAAGAGTAGTAATGTCCGCCGCTGGCCTGGCCGCTGTGCACAAGTACGCCCACAAGTCTGTATTTTGTGCTCCCAGAGTGTTCATTTTCTGACTGCTCATTTTGTATTATCTGATTTTCAGGATTCACATCATCCCCTTCCAATTTTGCTACACCTGCRACTGTGTAAGGCTCCATGTCCAGTTCTCGTGGAAATTCAAAATAATCATTGAATTTGATTGCACATTCCCTTTCCCAGTCGTAATCAAATCGTTTCAACTGGATCGCAAGAACTGGAGGCAACTTCTTAATCAACAAGCGTTTCACTGTATCCACCTAAAAAAGGACATGAACAGTTACCAGTTACCAGCCCTCAAATTTCCATTCAGACACTCTCACCGAATGCCAAACTGAGAAATTAAAGGATGACTTTTCTCCCCAAACATGAACTAAGACTGAACTTAGTACAGCTGTAACATCACAGCTGTACATAAATTAAAAATATAAGGAATCATTACCTTTTTGTTGCATTTTTCACAATGATATGCGTTTGCACCTTCCAATAAATCTCCTTTGACGTACTGCTCCAAAGAATCAAGAAGGTTTTGGTGATTCCTTATATCTACATTCAGAGTTGTGAAGGATTCCTCACACTCGTACCTAGCAATGAACAGGTAAAYGAATGAGAAGGGCAGGAATGTGTTCAACTTTTGAAGTTTTACATGTGCTACAGTGTGTAAGCAGTAAAAGAACTGAACTCTTTTTACTTTTGCAGTTTTCCTACAATTACATTACAGTATCTGCACACTGTATTTTTATGATCAGGAATTAAAGTGAAAAACAGAAATACTGTATCAAACCTAAAGACAATCGTTCAAAACATGCAAATTCAGCAAAAAAACCCCCAACAAACAAAAAGCCTTTTTATTTTCTATCTAAAAAACCTTGAATCACCATCTTCATAAAACCCATTTGAATGCTTATGACTGGCTTTGACATCATGTTCTAAATATAATCTGTGAACAAATCTCTAGCAATGAGCCAGCAATGCTTGAGAGACAACCAGCTGATACATCCTGGAAGCAACTTTTTGTTTTTAAAATAAAGAAGTGATGAATAAATTTAAAAAGCCACATCTATTCCAGCGTAACCCTGAAAGGTTTGTTTCCCTGATAGGCAGTCAAGCATTCAAAGGCTGAATAAATAAATATTTAGAAACACTTCAACCAACAGCAATATTCATTCATCCAATAAATAGCTTACAAAAAAATATAGACAGGCTTTTATTTACACAAATCCACAGTTTAGTTACTATCAGTTCTCTCCTCCCTAAACTACATTTTTGTTAATAAGTAACATTATGTAAATCCAGTAGAGTTCAAAAAACACAGAAATACTTCAGRATAATACAYAATATCAGGAATGAATGGTAACTCATGTTGCTTCTGGTCTGGATCTGCCATTTCATAACCCATTGCATAGKGAAATCAGTGCTATCATTTTACCTCGCAGTATTTCAACTCACTTCTAGTCACTCACTGTAACCTATGAAACCTAAGATCTTCACTTCACAAATTATTCTTATTCATGCATTTGATCAATTGAAGTTGAAAGATTACCACAATAAAATCCATTTGTATAATTTTTTCCAGTATTTTAATTGCTAACTGAAGGCTAAAGCAAATGGTCAACTTTCAAAATAAAGAGAATTTACAATGGCAATGTACAGAGGTATGTACTGTTAAAGAATCATACATGATCTGAACAGTAAGGCCAACTGATAGTAACAGAAATAAACACAATAATAAAAAAAAGCCAAATGCTAAAAAGAGTAAGTTAATCATTAAGCCATCCTGAATTTTGCATGCAATTTTAACCATCCATCACAAAAAGAGAGATAAATTTAGAAGTCTGGGGAATTAAAACTTTACAATACTGAGTTCTARTCCTTCATTAATAACCATCACCAAAACAGTAAGCTACAGACTTGCAGTCTGATTTGGCATGGGTGGTTTCTTATATGCCCTCACCAAAACTGAATTTCAGCATTCACACTTAAAGGTACCTACAAATACAGCAGAAATCTTAGGAAAAATATGAACTTCCTACACCACTGACCTTAATTACAGGTTACATGGTGAGTATGAACAGTTTTACTCATTGGAACTGAAGACTCCTACTTGGTTCAGCTCTAAACACACATTATGGAAAACCAAAGACAGCAACAATTGTTGGCCAGGTATTAAAATTTTCTACATTGCATTTGGTCCCTACAATTGTTTTCACTTTTAACATGAAAAACCATAATCTTTTCCTGCCTTGATCAATACACAATGCTTCACAYACAATCTGTGAAGTAGAAGCAATAATGATTAAGTACTTCAAGGTACTTGTAGACAAATGAATGTTCAGCTGTAGAAAGAATAAGRTAGTAAAATCTATTAGCTTAAAAATCCCACATAAAAAGCCCACTCTTTACTCTAGTTACTTTTGTAAGTACACAAACATGCAYTGTTTTTCTATAAAAAAAGATTGAAATCTTCAACACTTACCGATGTGGGCATCCTTGACAAATCTTCTGATCAGCAAAGGACCCTCCTAAAACTTTACTTAACATTGCTGGATGGCCCAAAGCTTTTAAAGCTTCATCTAAACTGTCCACCAATGAATTAAAAAATTCTAAAGCATCGTGTTGTTCACGTAGATTTACAGGTTCACCCCAGAGTCTGAAAATGAAAGCATATTTTGTCAAATATTTTTTGTTTTGTTTGCCAATAATTTATTTTTGAAAAAATATATGATTCAAGCTCCTAACCCCTCCTCTTCGAAGAGCCAAACTACTGGTTTTTGATGTACTATACRACCTGTTGTTCTGTTCCAGACACTTTCTGGTAAGTGAAAATAAGCTCTTCTGTATAACTTTATACTTAATTCAAAGTCTCAGTATCAAAAACTGCTAAAATTCGAAAGAACCACTGTGCTGTAAACTTTAGTTTATTATCAGACTTCTACAGAATGGTGAAAAGGCAGATAAAGYTGCACAACTTCTGCTAATTTACACTTTACATCATTGCCATTCTACTATGATTAGCTTTTTTTCACTTCAGTGATCCAGTGAATCAACATCAATACTCAATTTTCTACTTACCTGAACTGTTTCCAAAACCCTCTTGGTACATAGTACTGTAGCCTGGAAGCTGCTAAATGGCCAAAAATTACTTGGAGATGTCTCAAAACTCCAATATTGTACTCTTTTCTATCTTCAGTTTTGCTCAGTGCTGGCTTATCTTCATACTGATGTGGATAACCAAACACGTCATCTCGTGGGTCAACATTGCTCTGAAAAGCAGAAAATTCATGCAATTTACTTCCATATGTAGCTGTCTCCTAGTTAGTTTTATCCTTTGTTTAATTTGACAATCTAAGGTGTTTCATACTCAGCTGAAAACCCAAATACTGTCTTTTTTTGCATTAACAAAGTTGTGGTGGCTGAAATAAGGTGCAGTGCTTTCCAGCAGAAATGCCTGAGGAGGAATTCTGCAAACCYTGGATCTGCCACTTGGATATTCTGAAGTGCCCCTCTGGCAGTGAATCTATTCAAATATGAAATATTCCCCTATTTTCCCCACAGGTATCAGTGGAAATCAAAGTGATTGATTAGCAACTGAAATTTATTACAACCTTTTCATAAAAAAAGTAATTACAATTTAAAGACTAGGTAATTCTATATAATTAAATKTACCTCATTGTCCTGCTTTTCATCCCCAGACATGTCATCATCTACATCACTGCCTGTGCCTTCTATTGCAAGAATCCCATTCCTGATGGCTGGAATCATGTACAGTTGCTGAATGACAGAATTCATGTAACAAGTGGCACCAGCATTTTTCAGTCCCACAAATCCCTTTGGTGGCCGAGGCCCAACAGGTGGCAGATATTCCCATTCTGTGAGKGCTTCACAAGCTAAGAGGAAACAGCAGAGAGTGGTCAGGGAACTGGTTTGGTATAAAATAAAGTAAGTATCAATGCAGTACAAAGGGCAGTTGCATAAATTATTGTTAGTCTGTAYCATACTGCAATTTAATAAAACCTATGTTTCATCATACAACTTAATTGCTAAAATTAACACAACTTCTGTGAAGCACTGTTCTATCTGTAATCTTATTATGACATTTTATTCTACTGCATAACTAAACAGGTGGCCAGGCAAAAATTTAGTCTATTTATACATATAAATATTGTATTTACCTGTATAAGTCTTTCCTCAATATCAGCAAGTTTTTTAGCTGAAAAATTCAGCTGAATGAATACAGAATATATAGCCAATTTATAAACCTTCTAAAAATTGCAGTACTCTCAAATATTTACAATCCTTCAAAAATTATAGAATTACACGTAAGCCTCACTTTTTCTTGCCAGGATGGGAAATAGTTTTAGCAAATGCTTTCTATATAACTTGATATATACATTTTTCTTCCTGATCTTCTCTTTCAGGTCCCTCACATCTCTTTGAGAACATTTACGATCACTAAGCTAACCTGTTGTTCTGTCTGTAGTTTTAACACAAAAATCTTGGTATTAATAATTCCGATATAAGAGAGCATGCATATTTATTTACAAGCAGCTTTGATATATGAATCCTAGAGCATGCACAGTTCATACATTTGTTCTCTCTTCTGTCTGACATACCACAGAGATCTGGTGTTCTGTTGTGCTTATCAAACACTTGAATGGAAGGGAATGTCATGAAATCCCCCTAATTGTGAGGTGATAAGAAATACACTACTTCCCAATAGAAAAGGGTGAAGAAAGAAGGATGAGGCAGAGAGCAAAACCATRAAGCTGCCCTTTTAGTTTATTCATCTGCGATGGAACTGAACAGGAAGAGACTGAAAAACCTCAAGTGACTCACTGACAGCACCATTCAAGCAAGTAGCTCTGACACTCTAAGACGCAGTGGACAATTTCCACTTTTGGATACTATTTTTAGTTGCTTATGGTTTTGCTCAACTCGATGAGTTTAAACATCTGTTAAATCACACAATGGTTTGGGTTGGAAGGACCTTTAAAGATCATCTCATCCAGCCCCCTGCCATGGGCCAGGATATTTTCCACCAGACCAGATTGCTCAGGACCCCATCCAGCCTGGCCTGGAAMACTTCTGGGATGATGCATCCACAACTGGGCAATCTGTTCCAGTGTCTCAGCATTCTCACAGTGAAGAATTTCTTCCTTGTGCCCAATCTGAATCTATTCTCAGTTTAAAATCATTGCCTCTTGYCCTGTAACCACAGGCCCTGGTACAAATTTTTTTCTCCATCTTTCTTATAAGCCATATTTAAGTAATGAAGGTCACAATAAGGTACCCCTGGAGGCTTCCCTTCTCCAGGCTGAACAAYCCCAACTCTCCCAGCCTTTCTCACCATATGAGCTTGGGTTTCCATGGTTTGACGGTGTTTGGATTTTGTTTGGTGGTTGTTGATTTTTTTCCCTTTCCCTGTTAATATTACAGCAGAATAGSTTCAGTGTCCCTTTGACTGGAGAAAGTATCCTCCTTGCTTTGTCATTTTTAAGAAATGCCTTCTTCATGATAACAATAGTCTGCACTAAAAACAAGCCTTTTGCTATCCTTGTGAAAATCAGCCCAAGTTTCACTTGACTATTGGCTTTTGAAGCACTAAYATTTGCAAGTTTTTGAACAGACAGCAATCACTACAACCTTTCTCCAGCGAGAGGGAGAAAGTTCTTTCAGTGGAGAGCTGTGGTGAGACAAGGCCAAAAAGGAGCCTGAAAAAGGACTATGACAAGCAGAAAATGAGTTCAGAACTAAGAAGAGAAGCAGGACAGAGGACCTGTGTCTGTGTGTGGGCAATGATGACAAATCAGGTGAGCAACCAAGAAACTGTCTCTAAAGCTAAGCTGAAGATACCTGGTGAGGCTCTGGGATTGGTTAGCAAGAGCCTGAAATGATGAGACAGAAGTAGAAGATACAGACAGAATGAAGTTCTTGGGGGCTGGTATGGACAAAGGGGAGTAGATAGAGATTGGGACAGGAAGGGTCAGGCTGTGACTTGGGCTGGAATTTGGATGTGACCACGGAATGCAGGTCAGCACATTTACTGCATAAAGAAAAACAAACAAAGCCTACACTGGCAAACTGATTTTGCAGCATTAAAAGCAGCCACAAACAAACCACGAACTAAAAAACTCAGCACTTGGTTCAGTGGATAACATAAACAAAACCTATACATGATATATACATTAAAGAGTAGAAAATAGATAATTAAAAAGTATTACATACTAGTGATTGCTGTACCTATGTAATACATTTCAGTCAACGTGTCTACAATCTGCTTGAGATTTCGCACACATCCAACTGCTAGTGCAACGAGGAGCTCAAAGCCAGCATTAATAGTGGCTGGTGAACTACACACTGGTATGGCCTGCTCAGCAGGCAATTCTCCATTTCTCATGTATTGTAGATAAACATTGGATGCTGGAAAGATGAAATCATCTATCAACTCCTGAAAAAAAAGACAATAAATCACTGGTTACCATGGAAACTATTTTATAAGAGAGTAAGGGTTATAACATAAATGAATGTCTGAGAACCAGAGGGGTACTTAACAAAAAAACAAGAGTAAAAATTGAGACAAATAATGAGATTTTAAACTTAGAACATAATGAGCATAATGAGATTTTAAACTTAGAACAGAAGAACTCCATTCTAAAGTGGTTCCCTGCAAACCCATCTCCCCCCTGTAAGTTAAAAATATATCTGTATTGTTCTTGATTGGTAAAAAATTTCTTTTGCAAAACCAATATTATCCACAAAGCTCTTTATCAATTAGTGCTGAAAAACCAACACTCCTGCTCTATAATATCAGAGGTACAAAGAAAACACGTCTGATTTAAAGAGATGCTCAGATGTGATGCATTTGTTCAAACCTGCCCTAAGCATTAATAGCACTAATTAAGAACATGTGCAGGAAAGCCATTACAGAGGTAATGAAGGAAAGCAGTCCTGTACAGTGAGACTGTATCTCACAATCTTTGTGTGATGTTTGTCAAATACTGGAATAAGAATGAAAATGTTAAATATACTTCATGAATGAAATATGTAATTTAGAATTTTAAGAAAACATTAAACTCCAATCAAAAGCATTTTTATGGATACAACCCACAAGATGTGAAGCTTCTTTTTACTTATTTACAGGTAAAAACAAACAATAAAAAACCCCAAAAATCAATCCTCCCCCCCACCCAAAACCTTACAAAGACAAATCCCCTCCAGAGGTCAAAAAACTTGAACTTACTTTAATGAGATTAGCACCTCCTTTTTCACAACCAATGTGGTATTTCTTCTCAGGGGTCTGGAATGCTAACAACTCTTTTGTTACTCCAAGGTGACCCTCTARGATCGTTTCTTCGACGCCTGTTTCTCCCGTTCTTTTTACTTCATCCTGCCATTTAAGAGAAAGTTAGGATACTCCAAACAGCAARCATTAAGCTCAGAACTGCAGTTTACAAGGATGTTTACAGTTTTGCAGCAAAACCCTAATTATCAGGAATAAACCGATCCTGAAACTTACCCTGATTCTCTTAAGCCAGTCAATTTCATTGTTGAGAAGAACTTCAGCATTGGGTACATTAATATTACTGTTGTAAGCATAGTTAAGAAGATGTCTTAAGAGGGTGAAGTAGTCTCCAGAATGCTTAGCTCTCTCTCTTGCAGTGCTCTGTGTAACCCAAAAGCAAAGAATTTATAAGTGCTTCTACTKACAGTGCAACACCAACATACTTCCCCTAAATCTCACAGTCAATGTAAAAGAAAACAAGTGTAAGGTTAAACTTTTACAAGTTTAAAATTGTATTTAGCTGCTGATTAATGACTTCTCAACTATTTTAGTAGCAATTTCTATACCTGAATGGTAAAAAGAAAACCAAATCAAAACTTTTGATCAAATGTTCAAGAGAGCCATAAGCTGGAAAGTCCTGGCAGGATCAGTAGGAGAAGGCACTAATTGTAGGTATCTCTCTAACCTGCTAATGATTTTTACTTAAAGGTTAGCAATCACCAAAGATCAAATGCAGACATTAAAGCYTACTGTTCATGTTCTTATCAGAAAATGCAAGAGAGTCCCTTTTCCCCTGATCTAGCTCAAGTGGAAATCATCTGTGCTGCTTGTCTGTAGGTCAGAAACAATCTATATTACAGTGACCATTATTAATAGCAATTTGTCTTTTCTTGCAGGTATTTTGTCCTATTACTTTTACATATATTCCCATACTGAAGACTTTATCTCTGAAAACTTACCCCTAGAACAGTGAACAGCAGGGTAATGAAGAAAAGGAGAGGTCTCTGTCCCATGCAACACCTGGTAGCCATTAAAAAGAATTGCTCCTGTGCCATCTGACGAACGGTTCTGGAAATAATTAAATAGAAACATTAAATCCAACCTCCCTATCCAAACAGGACATTAATTAAATTTGTGTTTATTTGCTTAATGCCATYTTCTAAAACTGAACATAATGTAGGAAACATGAACAGTTTAATTATTCCCTACCCATCGTATTATTTCTCCTTGCAGTGAAATTTCAGATGCATGAATTGTATTACAAAACCTGTTCCACAAATCAAATATTCAAAGGTAAAAGAAAAAGAAACTTAGAAACACCTAGCAACTACACCTTTGCAACTGACAGCAAATATTGCATAACACAACAATTTGCAATCCTAAACAATTTTTTTTCCTAATCAAGCACCAGTTGTACCTGGTAAAACCAGGTACAAACCAGAACTACTCCAGTAAAACTGCTTTTATGTGTCACTGCAGCAGTTTGCTGAATATCTCTGAAGTGATCAAAATTTATCATTAGTAAGATGTGAGAGATGATGACCATCCTGAAAGTTCAAGTGGCTATAATTAAAGGAAATTTTTTCACCTCAGAACCTTATCTAATCACTAGAGCAATGCAGGAATGGATAAGCTTCAGTTAAAAAAAACTAAAAAAAATTAGGGCAAATCATTTTCTTTCAAGTTGTAGGATTAATTGTCTGAGCAGTATGCCTTGTAAAAACTGTTAGGAGCAACTCTTTTTGTGTGGGAAGAGACTACAAATGAATGCTGAATGAATGATTTTATGGAAGTATCTCAACATATGAAAAACTGAGTTTTTCAGTGTCTGTTTGGTGTGGCTGTCTCTGTTTTGTGCCCATGGAGTCCGGGTGGAAAGCACACCAAAGAATCCTCTTCCCTTCAGAGCTTTTTCATGTGTGGTTAACTGTGATTTCAAAGCCACAKAAGGATGACCTAGAGGTCAGAGCAAAGATGCACCTGGCTGAGCACCATCTCTGCTATCAGGCACAAAGCAAAGTGCACAAGAAGAAGGAATCATGCAGAGACACTTCCCCAGAATGTTCTCTCAGYTTCTAACAATCTGTGGGTCAAGAAAACTGCCAAGAGCAGTAAGTATTTCATGGTCCTCACTGGACAAGCTCATGAAAGAACCCCTCAAACCATTTCCAAACTGAAGGTTTGCACTGCTTAAATGTTATGCTCAAGAAGGTCTTATACAAAAAACACAGCTCTCCACTTGTTCTCCCTTTGCTACTTCTGATTTTAAGGGTCTCTGTAGTATTCTCCTCCCACCATTCATCTCTCCTCCAGTATGAAGTGCCCCCAGCTATTYAGCTGTTCCTCAGATGAAGTCATTGCAGAGCTTTCATCTCCCTTGTCACCCTTCTCTGGTCTTTGCAAGCTTTCCTACTCTGCTCTGAGTTGCAGCAGACTGTGGGGTGGGGCTGCTCTGCTTTGTTCTTAACAATAATYGACATTTTATGGGGTCTGATTGCTGAGCCCATGTTTTTGTAGAACATCTCACAGAAAGTTATTTTAAGATACAATCCTTCAACTGCTTGGGACACATCACATAGACACTCCTCAGCTCCGTGCACTTGAAGGCAGAATGAAATAGACAAAGGTGATATTTTCCCACAGTGAGAAAYGTGACCAATGTGACATGCCTCACACTGTTATGTTTCTGAGTATGCAGTGTTTGAACACAAGTATTACATTTCTCTGAAGCTGTAGCCATCTAAGAGCTCTTAAGGAATCATGAGAGGGATGCAGCTGCCTGAGCACAGGCATCTCCTGCTGTTTCAGACACATGATGACAGCCCAGAGCTGGCACACAGGACATGAGCTGCACAATGAACTCACACTCAGCAGGAGGAACAGCTGGAGGTCAAAGCACCTCCCTTAAGGCTGGCAAACCTGAATCCTGCCCTGCTGAGAGCTCCAGGGCACAGGTCTCTGTTCAGTGTAAGTGCCATGGCTTTACAGCACAAAGAATTTTAATGTATTTAAGCCACATACATGTGGCCACCAAACACTTTGTAGAGATCAGCARAGTACTTCTGGGTTCCAGTATTATKTAGGACTAAATGTTTGGCTATCTCCTCTTAGCTAAGCTGGTCTTGCATTCAGAGGACACCACTACAAAATCAATTACCTTGCAGGAGAAAAAYTACTCTAGCATTTAGTATTAAACATTTTGCATTCTRTTTCTCAGTTTAGAGGTATAACATGGTTATGCTCTGAGGAAAYAGAAGTCCCAGTCAAACTCTGAAAAACCAACAATCCATCTGATCTTTTCTGGAAAGATTCTATTTGTGAGATCAAACTTGGTCATCTTCTGTCTTTGTCTTTTATGGAGCACCAAAAATATTTTCTCACATGCATATTTTTGCTCACATTGTTCTCTGATTGAGCATARGAGATTAGAGAACAATAGTTGTGGAAGGATATTCAGAGTTCTGTCTGGTATTTGCTAAACTTTCTCTGCACCACAAACACTGATTTGTTTCCACATTAATTCAGAAGAGGAACTTTTCAGTAGCTTAGTTCAACTTCACCACCTTAATTTACAAWGCAGTCTTCTGTTTCCACTCATGCTTATGCTATTTTACCATGTAACAATCAACAGTTGCACCATTCTAAGTGAAGTTATCATGTTTATCACAAGTTTTATAGGCATATGAGAGAAGTGGTAGCTTCTTGTACTGACAGTATGAACTATTTTTCCATATGATGAGTGACACAAGCAAGCTTCAGTAAAACTGAAAATTCAACACCCTGTACCACAGGCTGCAAACTAATAAAGCTTGTGGTATTTCTGGTAACCCTCCAGTTTCACCAATGTGTGCAAAGAGTTCACTGTAAAAAGATGCACTGATGATACTCGATCCTTTTGTTAAGGCAAATATTCCTAAACATGAGACCTTTCAACCTGTTTATCCAGAAGTCAAAAACCCCAAAACACAAATTCTGCTCAAATTCTGACCCTATTCATCTGAGAGCCCCATAATCTGATTCCCTTTAAAACATACTGAAAAACTTAAGACACTACTAATTTYGGATCTCTGTCATTTCTCAAAGAAAAGTTAGAATACTCACGAAACAACAGTATCTTAAAAAATTAAAATTAACTCTTTAGTAACAGATCAAAGCACTGGCAACCAAGTTTAATAACATATTAACAACTTTCCACYTGGATGGTTTCTGAAGACACTCAGTACTTCACTTCACAATTTCAGATGGGCTGAAGCCACTGCTCTGCATTTAGGCTTTATATTMATTTTGAATTGTAAAATAATAGATGTGACCAAAACTTACTTGCTGTGACAGTGCAATAGTAAATCAATAATAAATGTCTGCCAYGCCTTCTCTTTACTGAGAGCATCCAGTGCCGTTGGAATCAAAGCAAAGCACAGGGTCATCACCTCCAGGGCTTCACAGCAAACTTGTTCATCTTCCATGTCTGGTTCGTTTCCTGCATTTGTCTGTGAAAACAAACAAGAGTGCACAAAGTGGGTACAGAAAACAATTCCAAGAAACCCAACTGGCTCCAAGGTATATCACTAAACACAAACACAAACCACAGCTTTGTATACTAAGTGATTATCAGTGCCAAGTATTTTATGCACTTAGATCTGAGCCAAAGGACTGTGTGGGATGACTTGAACTTCCAGAATTGTGCTTCTCACTGGAGGATCTCAAGCATGAACTTATGGAGACAGAAGGTAATAGGACAACTGTGGGCAACAGTTACATCAGTTAGTACTGTTGGGAGTTTTTCTTGGTTTGCATCTGGGGTTTTGTTCAGGATTTTTTTTGTTTTGTTTTTCTTTATCACTCAAAAAATGGCATTTAAAACTTGGAAAACTCTACTACTTAAACAAAGAAAGGCTATAGTGCTGTATAATTAATTCATCAACTCACTTTTACGAGGCTTTGACACAACTTATTTGACCAAAAGCTTTTTAATATTGCTAGAATTTATTAATCACTTTGCTATTTTTCAGAAAGATTAAAGAGTTTAAGTTCAAGTTTTAAATATAGCTGCTGTCATGATTTYTGACACAGAAAATAATATTACCTCTAATTGGTGCACAGGTTACTTCTTAAACTAAACACTTGAATTAATTGAGTTGATTTTGGTACRTTTTTTCAAAATAAATACTTTGAGAATAATGGCAAACCCTCTCCTCCATCTAGAAGTAATTACATTCAAGAAGTTCCAAAGAAATTGAATGTGAGCAGGTCTCAATTTATCATTTATAAATCATAAGTGCAGGTTAGTCACATCAACTACAGGCATTAAATATTTGTTTCATATGTGGAAAGGTATCAAGATTAATTAGGCAGAAAGAAGGGATTACAATGCAAAGGAGAGAACTAATTGTGAACAGGCCAAWATATGCCTCACTCTGGCAGCAAACACTATTTTGTCTATGCACAACAACTAAAAAATCAAAGACAGTCACTGCACTGCAGCAGGAGGATGTGGCAGTTCTGACACAACATCAGAAAGCAAAAGCAGAATTCCTTCAGCAAATCCAGAACTGCACTTGCTCTGCAGTGAAGCCCTGGTTAGAAGGGAAAGTAATTTCTGCACAGCTGCAGGGACCCAGGAGAAAGGCAAAGTGCATTTTACATTCAGTTAAATATTTCCCTGCACTCGGGCACCCAGAGCTGGGGGGGAGTCTGTACATCGTTATATTTGATCTTTATAAAGCCATCACAAAAATYGCTTTCTCTAATCTATAACCAGATACAGTTCCATTAACTGTCTTTCCTTCCATGATATTCCTCTATTTCTAGGATACTTTCCTCTGTTTTAATGCTATATTAACAAAGGGTACTTTATTTCCCCTTCTTATTACTTCTACAATTTCTTCCTCTTTTGAATTTTCAATGTTTCCCCTTCAATTTTTATTTCCCTTTTGCATAGTAGAAACCAAATGCAGCTGCCATTTATTACAGATGTTCATATATGTGTCAATAAGATTAAAAAGAAAAAAAACCAAAAATGAAAAACTCACAAAATCATGTGAAAGATGATCAATAGCACACAGCTTGAATTTTACCTCTTTTAAAACTTCCACTTCCTCAAAATATTTTTACAGAACTTAACTGTACAATTTCTCCCCAGAAGAATTTTTAAAAAGCAAATTTAGCCCCCTTTTCTTTCAGATATGCTTTCTCTAGTGCACTACTGCTCTTAAAGTATCCCATGTATAGATATAAGAATTTATCTTCATGTGCCTGGACTGTCACACAAACTAAACCATGTTTTATATGGAAGTATTACCTAAAAAAACCCCAACCCCCAGTTTATTTCATGAAGAAGTCATGCTCATAGGAATAGAAGCAGATGCCATTATAACCCTATGAAATCTAATGGAGAGATGTTGCGTTTTGCTGAAGTAAATATTCTTCTTTCAATTGATCATTTAAATACAACAGCAAATACACCAACAATTAAGCCTCTCTTCACACTCCTTTTCCTTTCACTCTCAGGCAAGTATTGATGAGTACTAAACCTGATTTTACAAGATAAAAATAGGAAGATTTTCTTAAATCATTGTCTAAATCCAGATTGTTATTTCCTGTAACTGTAAGCAACATTACTTAAACACAAGATGTGKGATAATCTACTGATACAGAACTCCCAATTCCAAACTAGCTGTGTAAACCACATGTGAACCCATGAATAAGAGAAGAAAAGCCATACAAAACCAGCAATTAAATCTTTTTTCCCAATGCTTCTCACACCACTTTGCTCTTCTTTCTCATTCTAGACTGCACATACGCTTTGAATCACTTCTGCAGAACAGACCTTTTAAGTTTGAAGACTAGACAAATCAGCCTTGCAGGAAATGCTTACTCCTTATTTAGATGCAGAATCTAACTGGGCTGAAAACATGTTACAGAACTGGTGCATTCTTCAACTGACACCAGATTCAAGTTACAATTCACCAGTTACTGAGGAAAGGAATTTGGAATAGAAAATTAAGCTGTGCTATGACAATGATATACTCAATTCTGAAATTTATCATTGTACACTCCTAAAAGCTCATCACACTCTAAACCTGACCTTTGTACCCATTCCYTTTTGTACAAAAACAAACAGTAATACAGAAAAGCAGCTGTTCAGGAATTCTTACCTTTTCATAGATTTTACTAATTTCCTCATTCGAGCTGAAAACCAGCTGAACTGATCCACAACCTGATGCCCAAACAATTTTTTGAACTGCCCTGATAACACAGATGTCAGGGATGTATTTTGAAGCCTGAAAAAAAAAAAAAACCCCAGAAATTACCTAAAGCAACATTGACATACAGCTGCAAATAACAATGCAATAGATTCTAAATTCCCACAAACGTATCTCACAGAAAATTTMAGATTTAAAATGTTAAAACAAAGATTTTTTCCCTTAAATAGAAAACAGATGATGTATCTTGAACAGTATTTATACTTCACTTATGTAAAATTTAATTTTTTAAGTAAGATGTAGGCAACTCTGGTTCAAAGACTTCGCAGAAACTACCAATTTCAATGTTAAAACCTTYTTTATTTAGGAAAAAAACCCAAGAAACCACCAAGCAATCATCTGGAAGGCAGCCAGCCTCTTAAGCAATATAAAAAGTTGAACTTATTTTAGGGTTTCTCCCCATGCTGTGCCAGCTGATAGCCAGCCTGAACACACTGATGTTATCAAGTATGTGATCATTATATAAAGGGATTGCTTCATGTTCAAGACACAGAGGGTTGAACACGAATAAGAACACAGCTCATGTACCAAATGAATGCAGAGTCACTCCTCAGTACTTTGTGCATGGTCTGAGTTAACATCCAGTAGTTTCTACTGATATACACACACTACAAAACATACTCCAACTGCTATTATTTAGGGTCCACATCAACTTTCAAAAAACACCACCGAACTTTTCTAAAGTCTGTAGTCAAAACAGAATTGTCCAAATAATAGGMAATCTCTAAAAGCAGAAGGCAGACAGATGGATTTCAAGTTTCATTTTTCTAATGCTCAGACAATAAAAAAGGGGACTCTTAAGAAGCTGAGCTAGGTAGGTATCTGCATCAGGAAACCTGAACAATGTGCCTTCTTGAACTGATATGGACATTAACAGTACTTCCAAGAAAARTAAAAGGTATTTTATATTTGTCACAAGTAAAGAAATCTTACAGCAACAGCGYCACAAGAAAAACAAAAGGGCTTTTTTTATCTCATCGTAGTTTTAAAGTCTTTAAGCATCAACTTTTACAAAAAGGTGAAATATTCCTCTCTGTGCCAAAGCCTTCTCTCTGGCCTATGGAAACTATGTCAGATTTTTTTTTAAATTGTGAGATCCATTGTAAAGAGTCTTCGACCATCAAAACATGAAAAGGCAAAAAAACCTTTCAAAGGCAAACTACAATAACCATGAAATTTAGATCTACAGCAGCATTCATAATTTCAGAAAATTACAGACAAATCTTCCACAGCAATACTGTTAAACACATTCAGATTTTGTTTGCTTGATGTATTTGGTGAAAGAAAAATTACTTATTTATTAGCAGGCCTCTAGGAAAGACAAAGGCAGAAATAAAAAAACTTTCCTCACATCTYACTTCAAAAGATACTTCCTTCTACACAAGAAATTTGATTGAATCAGAGTTGAATTGGCTGATTTTACACCTATGGATGCAAAACCACCACTGATGGAAGGCAGATGGCTCAGCCTTGCAGTGCAGCATGTTGTGCTTGCTTTAGACACTGCCCTTTGTTCTCAAGGGATAGTGAACTTGTCAACACCAAGAGGAGGACACAATAGTATCTTCTATCTAGATATCTCAAAATGTTTTGGAGATGGTTTTGCAGATATGCTACACAGTACAGAAACACAGTATTTATGGCTTCCACCCTGGAAACCAAGGGATCCAGATGCAGGTGGAAGAGGAAGGTAAAGCAGTCATGATTTTAGCTCCTGCTGAACTCAGCTGAATTCACTGACGTGTTTTCTAACAAGACTCCTGATTCCAGATCCAAATGGGCTTTGGCCACACCATACACATAAGACCACTATGTTTGCAAAGCACATTGTTTAGCCTTACTGAGGTTTTCATTTGTGTCATTAAAGCATCTTTAATATATAAAGATACACTGGCAATGATTTGAGATTTTTCTCTTTCACATGATCATTACCTAAAACATTTTAAAAGGAAAATCTGTGTCTTACAAGCAACAAATTTAAGGATTAAGAAAATAGAAAAGATGCTATAAGGAAAAAGGTGATACAGAAAGGAATTCACCAACCTCATCAGATATTTGCTGTGCAAGACGTATTGCTACATTTCTCAGCATGCATTCTGAAGTTGGATTAGGAATGTTTTGTAGGGCATTTTGTAGCACCACTGCCTGGTCATGCGTAGCCTGGTTTATCTGGAAGAAAGTATTTCTCATACTTACTTTTACATGGGAAAAAAAAGCAAAAAGATACGAAGATCTAAAGTTACTCGGAAAGGTTTGATAGAAGTAGATAAGATCTTGGAAGGAAAACTTAGTGCAAAGGCCAACACAAATAAATCTGCTCATTTTCAAACAGATACCATCACACCTGAAGACACTATGCTGCTGCACTGGACGATCACAGAGCACAAGTAGTTGTAAGGAAAGGCACTTGCTCAAAACTCATTAGGTTTGGGGGCTTGTTTATCGACCAGATTACTTCAAGCTAACAGAATTTTTTTCTGTTACAATGCCTCCTTCCCTTTCAGTAGATGWGGGAAAGAAAGGGTTTGGTCAAACATGGGGGCTCCCTCTGGATTAGGTAAGAGTGCTCAGACAGAATAYGGCTGCAGTTTTTGTTATACTGAAGTACATTTTAAACATTTAAGTTACTCTTGAAGAATTCTGTTCTAAATGAYCCCTCCTGTTTTTTATAATATTTTCAAAACAGAAACAGCAAGACAAGTTTTTATCTTTTTTTTTTGTATTGATTTGAACATAGATCCCTCTCTCCTTAGTCTGCCAGAGCTCCACAGTTTTGACAAAACCTGAAATGGTTGTTTCCTTCTCACAGACAAACAAAAGATGGTGTGCTGTGGTTACAAATTAAAACAGAAGAGTTCCTTCATTTTCCTGTACCAGGTCATTCAAAAAGCCCATCTYAAATGCTGCTCAAAAGGCACACTGTGAGGCTGCTGGGCAAGGTCTGGTGTTGGTCTCATCCCCTGCTTTGTCAGCTTCACCAAGACACTTGATTCAGAGAGCAAAGTTACAAAGCCTCCACTGAAGACTAACAGACCTTCCACAGTCACTCAGCTATTGGATGCTACTGGAAGTGATCAACAGCAATACATATGGGGTAAATCAGTTCTGTGTACCAGAACACTGTATTTAACATTATTAATTCAACCTTCTATGAAAACAAGGAAGAAAGTAACAATTTTAAAGGTACTAGTGACAGCAACAGAACAATAATTGAAAAACTATAGACACATAACCCTGGTTGCCTACTTCTCCTAAATCATGATGGAAAGCCAAGACAGAAATTATGCTTTAGTACTTGTGCTTAAGGTAAGAGAAATTAAAAGCTTTAACAAATCCCACCTACATCCCAGGGGAATAAAAAATACCAAAAGTCCTTCAAAGAGGATGATGGTGACAGCAAGAATAACAGTGTTTTTTCCAACAAAWCAGTTATTATGAAATCAGATGTTTGCAACTCTAAATAGTGAAAGTCAGCAACTGCAGACAAATTTTACTATGCTCTAACAAGTCAGCCTGTTACAAACAATACTTCAAGACTCAAGTGATGCAATGTGTGTTCCAAACTGCCCTTTAAATAACTGTTGTAAGAAACAGGGCAGTAAAATGTACTCATTTTAAACAGATGAAAGACAGGGTGGCAAACATGTCTGCCTTAATATACTCCTATTATACTCTAACATGAGACATAAAAAGGGATCTTCACTTCTTTGTAATCATTAAGAGTTTTGATTTACTTGAAAAATAATTAGTGATGTATCTTCTAACAGATGCAGCTAACCAGAACAGGTACTTATGTTTGAGATTTAAGGGGAATGTACTTCTCCAATTCAGAGATGGATCTCAGTATTTTGGAATTAAGTGCTCTGAAGTGGGGCTCTCCGTGTATTCTTGAGGACAGGTTGACAGATCAAGAAACTATTTAAGATGGAACCTCACAAATAGGGAATTCACATTTATCATGGAACATGCTGAGTTGGAAGGGCCCCACAAGGATCATCAAGTCCAACTCCTGGCCCTGCACAGAACCATCCCCAGSAGTCACACCCTGCRCCTGAGAGCATTGTCCAAGCACTTCYGGAGCTCTGCCAGGCTGGTGCTGTGACCACTGCCCTGGGGAGCCTGTTCAGTGCCCAGCCACCCTCTGGGGGAAGAACCTTTTCCTAATATCCAACCTAAACCTCCCCTGACACAACTTCAGGYCATTCCCTCGGGTCCTGTCACTGTCACCACAGAGCAGAGATCAGCGCCTGCCCCTCCTCTGCCCCTCATGAGGAAGCTGTAGCTGCAGTGAGGTCTCCCCTCAGCCTCCTCCAGGCTGAACAGACCAAGGGTACCCACAGCTGCTCCTCACACAGCTTCTCCTAAGGCCCTTCACACCATGTCAGTGGCCCTCCTTTGGAATGCTCTCCAAGAGCTTTGTCTTTCTTATATCATGGTGCCAGAACTGCCCCCAGCACCCGAGGTGAGGCTGCCCCAGAGCAGAGCAGAGCAGAGCAGGTGACAATCCCCTCCCTTGCCCAGCTGGTGATGCTGTGCCTGATGTCCCTCAGGACACAGATGTCCCCCTTGCCTGCCAGGGCAGTGCTGGCTCACATTGAACTGGCCATCAAGCAGGACACCCAGGTCCCTTTCTGTGTCACTGTTTTCCAGCATCTCATTYCTCAGTGTGTCCATACATCCAGAGTTGCCCCACCCCAGGTGCAGAATCTGGCACCAGCCCTTGTTGAACTCTATGGTTGGTGATTGCCCACTCCTCTCATTCATTGAGATCTCYCTGCAAGGCCTMCCTGCCCTCCAGGGAATCAACAGCTCCTCTCAGTTTTGTATTATCTGCAAACTTGCTCTGTATCCCTTCCAGTCCTGCATCCAGGTCATTTATGAAGATGTTGAAGAGCACAGGGCTGAGGATGGAGCCCTGCAGAGCCCCACCATAGGTCACCATTCTGTCACTATTCCCTACAACCCTTTGTGCCCAACCTGTGAGCCAGCTGCTCACATATCACATGATGTGTTTATCCTGCTGTGGGCTGGACATTTTGCCCAGAAGGATGAATTGAGTTAAAAATGAGAAGTTATCTGTACTGACAATCATGCAAACCATTGAAAATCATATACAGAGCAAGTGCATCTCACACCCAACTTTTTACAGTCACCAAAAAATAGGATTTGTTTAGTAAGTTGATCTCTTTTTAAGAATGGCAAAACATTATCTGAAAGTACCGTGAGTCCTCGATGTGCAATGCACTGAAAGAACAGCTCGTCAGTGAGAAGTAAGGAGATGTTGCTGCACACATTATAAAACACAGAGCACATTGCTATTTGCAGCAAGGAAGATTTATATTACCGGTGAAATTGTACTCGTGCCTTCCACAACTGGCTGACAAGCTTCTGCCACAGCTCGAACATGGCCATATCCAATTGCTGTTAGCAATAATTTGGCTATTTTTAGAGCATTAAGGTAGGCACCCCTTCGAGTTTCCATATCTGCATTTGGCAGGAAGTTATTTCTGGTCAGCATGCTCAGCACAAGAGGCAAACCGCCACTTTTCAGGAAGTTGTACTGGAAGTCACTGGCGTCTTCTCCCAGAGGTGCACTGGCAGGCATTAACAAGGCATAAACTACCTGTAGAAGAAAATACAGAGTTAACTAATGGAAATGCACCAGCTTGGATATAGATGACTGACCCGGAGAATTTGTAGCAATACTACATAAGCAATGCTTTTACAGCACTGGCATACACATTTATGCCAGTAAATTGTTCAGTATTTTCAATTGTTAACTTCAAACCACAATTTGGTCTTAGGCTTCCATAATGTTACAGACAGGACTGCCACAGAGAGAACTGACAATTTTTAAAGAACAGGCAAAGCATCACTAACCTCTGTTAGGTACAGCACTTGTGAGGCAGAAGGACCAAAAAACAGAGAATCAAGGGATGGACTAAGGCTGCTTTCCCCAAGCTTTGCATGATCTAAACAAATTGCTCTTAGTTTCTCGACCGTAGTGTTATCTGCAATAAAAACACAACTTATAAGCATTTCGCAGCAAAAGTACTCCACAACAAGCCAGTACTACTTTCAACTATAAATCTGAAAAAAATTAAGTGTGTCAGAACAGTTGCAAAAACTTACAGACAAAATCAGACCACAGACTCTTCTCCAGCAATTATAACAGTCAAAAGTGATCCTATTAAAGTAGCGCTACAAAATCACCTTAAAATGCAATGCTCCCCATTTTCACCGCACTGTGGCACTGAACCCCAGTACCAGCTGCAAACTATGCAACTTCATATAGCAGATAAGAAATAACTACTTGGGCAATCTTTTACAGTCCTAATTAGGATAACAGTAATGAATTACAGTACCAATAAATTACCAGAAAGTAGAAAATACTCCCATATCTTCACTTTWATGTATCAGATGAGATACTATTTTACACCATATTACATGATGAAAAAAAGGATCAAGTTAAGTTTTACCTGGTGGCATGAGCTTCATAAGAACACGAGCTCCATCTCTAAGAGGTGGCATATTTAGACTACTGCCCAAGTCTGCAACTTGCCAAAGAAAAGAGATGTATCGAGGATGCAGTGACATGATCTTAAAATAAGCAAATTAAAAAAAAACAAACCTGTTAGCCAAAGACAAATTRTAAGACAAAACATGTTTGAACTGGTAATTTCAGAAAATGCTTACCACTCCAGGCAAACAGCTTTCAACTTCTGGATTTGGACCATCACTGTAGTGATTGCCRTGGTTGCCCGGAGAACCAGTTGAAGAGTCAGAAGAACTATCTGGACTTGAGGGCATATTAGAATTTATCTGCGTAAGCTTAGCTGTAATTAGCTGAAAAACACAATTATAGTTTTAATACTCTCCAAAAATTAAGATTCTTWACCAAATAAGCATCTGATAAAATGTTAATGGCATAACATAAGAAAAAGAATGGAATTATTCCATAAAGATAAATGACGCCATGCACGATATTTTTCAAGCAYTTACAAAAGGGAAGGAACTTCTGAATTGATGTAAATACCCAGCCTGCAACACTTACCGTTTTATCCTTGAGATTCAGCTGCCCAATTAATTTTCTGTCATCTGCAGGATCTACCAGYTCACCCCCAATGAACAGCTCTACTTTTGTGTGTGCACTGTTGGCTTTAATGCGATTGAGGATGCAGCGCCGCACTTGGCCAATTGTGTCGTTTGTGTGAGACCAAATATCCAAATCTTCCACTTGCCGGCCTTGGTTTGGAAAACGAACCACAAGTGTGATATGTTTACCACGRAAAGCTCTGAAAATAAACAGAAAAGCAAAAGTTATTTTTCCCATCATGAAATAAATTMTTTTCCTTCCTGCATTTTTTGCAGCAGGTATTTCAACATCAAATCTTTACGTGGTATTTTCCAGTGTAAGATTTAGTGAAAGCCCCAGCAACAATGGCAACAACATACACAGAAWCTTGTAAGAATCCACACTCAGTAAAAATGCATTAATCATACGGTCAAATTTACAGTCAGGTTAGGAACACTGACAGAAATTTTAGAAGTCTCTTATAAAGTTCTAGATCTCTTCTCTGTCCTGTAACTTCCTGATCAAAATGTGCAAACAAAGCTTAATCAGACTGGCAATGATGTTTTGCTCTTTTTAGCAAAGCAACTCAAGCTTTAAATACACCAAGATCAGAAAAATCCATCAGGTTGCCAATGCCTTAATGCCTTCTGTCAAAATCAGCCTTAATGCCTTCTGTCAAAAGCTGTTGTAAGTTTTATGTTAGAATTCCAGTTTTTAAAATCACAATCTTTTAAAGAAAGTTTGAATTGGTCAAAAAAGGAAGAAATGGTTTACATTAGCAGTGATCACACTCCCCAGAATGGCAGAGAGCTCATTAGGAAAGATGTGCCCAGATAAGCCCAACAAACTAATCCCATGTAACAAAAGGCAAAAAGTCCTCATAAAGCTCCTTGCTAACAAGGCCTGTGAAAGATTAGTCTAATCAAATAAGCAGCCCATAAAAAAAAAGATGTAACCACAACCAAAAAGCAAACTTTTTTAGGACTCATCAATCAATCAATATATGCAGTAAAAAAGCTGCAGCAACACTGCAAATTACTGACACAGCATGAAGAAATAGCAATTGCTTCAATTCTTTTTGACAAAAAGGTCATTTAAAGTAAGTGGATGGAAAACCTCCACCATGTTTAAATATATGTTAGCTGCATCATAAATCCACAGAGACACCAAGGATTTAAGCTAAGTTTTCACTCAAGGACAAGTATAAGAAGAGTGAAGGTGTACAGAAAATAAGTATACTTCAAAGTACTGGTTCTCTTCCCCTCCTCGTGAGGAGCTTACAGAATATTTAACTTAAAAATAATTAATAATTTAATCAAGCAAAGTAAGATTGAGATCTCCACAAACAATTCTGGAAGGTGAATATATACATTTACAACATGTTTTTGTACAATAAGACTATGAGAAACAAAAAAGTTTTGCCAATGCTAATGTAAAGAACAGTACTGCTTTTAAGTAATTATCTGAAATAAAGAATTATATCCAAAACAAYTGAACCTCAAGGTTTATGTTGTGCTAGTTACAGAAGAAACCACCAAGTTTATTTTTAGGCCTGCTGCCCCTTTCATATATACTTGWATTTGCCTGATCTTTCAAAAAAAAATTTAAATACAATTTCATATATTAGCAAAGAAAAGGGAATTCTGAAACACCGTGAAAYCATTTYCTGAACAGAAACCATGTAGAATGTRAAAWTGCCAAGGATAATAGTACTGGTTTAGTTTAACAGAAATCAAGAACATGATACTGCTTTTTCACACATACCTTGACATAGGTAGAATAGTTCTCTCTTCGTGGTAATCACTGTCACATTCATTTATATACTCCCTTAAAACAGTCAACACTCTCACCATCCTTATTGCTTCTTGTCTTGCACAGTTGATGCTGTCTTTATCTCCATCCAACACACATAATGTATCATAGGAGGCTTTTAGACGATCAAAACAGGACTGAATGAAGTCTTCATGAATCACTACCTAATTACATTAAGAAATTGGTGTAATTACAAGACATATTAGAATCCATCTTTTCAGAAGGATGACCAAATGATAGAGGAAAAAAAATCCCCAAAACAAAAACAGGTAAGTTACTCAATAAACCTGTTTTATTCCAGCAACTCCCACCAATATTTAGCTCTAAATTAGTGTGCACTTCAATAATCACACATCATCAGCAGCTGTAACTGTACTGTATGTAAATAGAAAAAGTGAAAATTTGGACAGAGAACACTCAACTGGACTTTCTCCTTTTCTCAGACTATGTTAAAGAATTCTTGTGTGCATGTAAATCCAGCACTTCTGGAAGTGTCAGAACTAAGCATGTGCAGATGGACAGATGAATGGATGCTTAGTAAGCCCAGACCTACAGCAAGAGAGAAGCCTCCAACCATCTGCCACTGCAGGAAAATACAGCTTGAATGGCTGTGAATTCACCACCTAGAGCAGCTGTGCTGGACCTGGCAGACTGGCAGCTCTGAAGATTATGAAAGTGTTTTTGAAGACAAGTAGAGTATCAGAGTTTTAACAAATACACCTGGCAAGTTATCAACTGGAGATTGTCCAAGGGACAATATTCCTCCACTAAATTTGTGCAGTCACATAATTACAGAATGATTTGAGTTGGAAGGGRCCTTGATTATTTTTATGGCCTCTTCTTGACTCTCACCAGCAGATCCACATCCTCCCCACGTTGGGGTTCCAGAGCTGGATGCAGCACTGCAGGTGGGGTCTCACCAGAGCAGACAAGAAGGGCAGAACCTCCTTCCTGGACCTGCTGCCCATGCCGCTATTGATGGAGCCCAGGACACCGGTGGCTTTCTGGGCTGCCAGYRCATGTTGGGCTTCTTCTCAACCAACTCCCCCAAGTCTTTTTCTGCAGGGCTGCTCTTGATCTGTTCATCCCCYAGCCTGTATYTGTGCCTGGGATTGCCCCAACCCAGCTGCAGAACCTTGCACTTGGCTTTGTTGAACTTCACAAGGCTCTCAAGGGTCCACTACTCAAGCCTGTCAAGGACCCTGTGGATGAAATCCCCTTCCCAGAAACCCAGTATCTCTTCTCTGTCCACTGAATCATCTCCTGGCAAATATTAATGCAGGGAGATAATATCTGATTTGCTAGACCTCAGCTTGACCACAACACAGAAACTSAGTGACCCTTTGTAAGGGGCATGCCAGAAAAAAGAGATTACATCAGCTTGTGACAACATCCAAGAGACCCAGCCCCTACACATACTCGTATGAGTAAGTGCAACAATTTGCAGTGCAACAAAGGGYTGTCCTCTTATGACAGTAACTGTTTTCTGAGCAACAAGAGCAAATACAGCAGATGAACTCAGTAGGAAAAACTATTGAGTGTTCAGTCTGCAAAAATGAGAAAAAAACTTTAGTTCTGCATCTGCCCAGAATYTGATGGTTGGACTCACCTGCCAAAACACAGAAACTATTTCCTGTTTTCAAATCTTTCAACTACAAAAATATCACCAAACTGATGTTTAAGACTATTATTTAAAGACTATTTTTAAAGACTATTTTTATTCCATCCAGTCTTCTTGTTGCTTTTTCTTACCTGATTAACTTGTAACCTTGGGCCAAGATTAGTATAGATCTCTTTAAGAAGGTCTATTGCTCGGTTTGCAATGTCATCATTTCCCTGAATCACAACCTAGCACAATTGAAAAAAAAGCATTTACATCTCTTAAAACTTGCTGGTATAAAWATGCAAACCAAAACTACTACATAAGTATCTCAAGACAATAGCATGTCTAATTATTTTTGAGGTGAAAGGGACTAAAACACTTAGTTAGAAAATACAATCAATAAAATTCACACTCAAAGTAATAATTAATTAGTTTTGAAGTTCAGAGTTGGCAAGAAAGGCTGATGCTCTCTAAACAGAGTAAAAGCAGTGTTTATATGTTCACGTTCACATAACATTCCAAATTTTCTCTTGTTTCAGAGAATAAGAAAACTTCAGATRCTTCAACAATCTGCATCACAAGACAGAATTTTCTAGTATTTAAATGGCTCTGAATGGGTGGAAAGGGGACAAGCAAATGAATTCTGCTTCTAACATGATAATCTAAATTTTAATTACTAGTCACCAGGTCCAACAGCAGGTTTTACAGACAATGTCTGCGGGGTATACAGCTCAAGAGTTTTGCTGATCAGAGTAAGTTGATTCCCAAAAMTAAAACATGCTAACATTCTGTGGGGTCTCTGTTCACAAACATGATGTGAACTTATTTGTATAAAAACTGGGATCTACTTTGGTTTTAACTACTATCACCAGGATTAAAATACCCCACCCTTCAAGAAGTCACAACCAAAATTACTGAAGACTGCTGCTGTACACATTTTACAAACACATAGCCATGATAATCATGTCACAGGCCACCACTGTGGGCTCTAATGCAGCTCYTGAGAACTAAAAATACTCTGAAAAAATTAGGTTACAGTTTAAATACTGATGGTTTTCACCAACAGATTTGGCAAACTTCAGGAAGCTTCAACCTTTCTACTGAAAAGGAAGGTTCTATATATAGAGAATAGGTGGTTATATGGAATCTACAGATCCTAGAAAACCACCACGTTTAGCCAAAATGCTGTGGTTGTAAGAGGAAGAATCAGACCAGCCATCACTTGGTCTGATCTAGAATCACTCCAGTTTACCACACTAGAAGGAATGCCATGGAATAGCTYAATGAAGTGCAGGAAACAAAGCTTAATTATAATGTGCATGTGGAAAAAAGAGAAATCTACAGATAATTCACCTGGAAGGATCTTTTCTTCTTCAACAGTATTGGCAAATATTTAATTTCATGCACATACATAAATATACTTATGTTTCAAATAACTTTCCATTTAACATCAGTCTGCAAAGTTACCAACTTGTATACTTGCTGGGAAGACAGTGGAGTCAAAAGCCATGTATTTAGTTGCAAAAAAGCAGATTTTTGTAATTTCAGTCCATTACTAATAAATTACACATTCCTAAAAGCATAAAGAGACTGAGAAAGTCTTAGCAGTTAACCTTTCAGATGCTTCCTTCAATTAACTCACCCTCCAAAGGTAGTCTAATCCTATTAATTCCAGGTCATCCATCATATAGGCTCGTCTCTTTGCTACAAGCTTTCCTTCTCGACAGTTCACAGCTTTGAAGAAACGTTCAAAACATTTCATTCCATTTTCTGTTAATAGGGAAGGATCCAGCTGAAGCACATTATTTTCAAAGAAGTCCTTATTAATGTCAGGGTCTAAGTCTGGTTCATCCCCCATTAGTTTGGAATACCATTTAAAACAGGCTTCACGATCACAAAGATAAACCGCATTTTCTGCTAAACACTTCCATATTTGCTTCGCCTGAGGGGCACAGAGCCACAGCTGACCATCCTTCAATAAAAATCTTGAGCAAAACAAAGAGACAATTAACAGCACTGTCTAATACACATCCAGAGTTACAATTCAGTAAAAAGTACAGGCACAAAGTTGGATATGCACATTATACATGTATATATCACAAGTACAAGAACATAATTTACATCATTAGTCCACTCATAATCAGCCYCATATCTTAGTAAGTTTGAATGAATCAAGACTAATCAATTCCAAACAAAAAAAGAACACAATTCAGTAAAAAAGTGCTTTACACAAAAATATCAAGCATTGTTTCCATTTTATATACAAAGAAATGCACACTTCCTAATGTAAACTATTTAGTTTAAAAATCAGGTCACAACAGATGAGGAAAAATTAATTCTGCAATGATTCACTATGTCTTAAGACTTGATTTAGCAAAATTGCAAAAAAGGTATCAATAGCAGAGCCAGAAGCAGAAATCAATGAACTGGAAATTTYCCCTTTTATTTAAGCAAGTTTTTAATTTGTGTTCAGTTATTATGAAACAATTATTAAGAAGTTCAATTCTGAGAGCTAATACTAAGGAGGCTTCAGGAGGAACAAATGATAATCAAAGTTCTTTAGATTAATTTTTATTATTAATTTTTTATGCATTAGAAATCAAGGACTGAGTTATGTCACTGCTTTTCAGAAATTGCTACATATATATTCTACATTTGACATCCATGGAATTTCATAAATGTCTCTACATTACCAAACAGTGAACTTAAATCTAAGGAAGTTACAATTTTGAACATGCAGGAATGATACATTAAGTGTGCTATCCATGTGCTATTGTATAATTTCAYTAAACAGTTAACACTTCAGTTTAGTTAATGAAAATTCTCAGTAAAATTTTAAAAAGTAAAATAAAATCTCCTTCAGAAAACAAGGAAAAAATAATTAAAACATAACAGTTCAAGTACTTTTACTCATTTAAAACAAGGTTAAAACCAAGTAGGAAAAAGCTGAGAGAGACTCAGCCTAAAAAGTATCAGCATTCTGCAGCTCTATGATGAGCAGAGATCTTTTGTTTTCTTATTTTACTCCAACAGGAGCTGGCCAAAATCATCCAAATAATTTTTTTATTGCACTTTCTTTCTGGGGCTCAGTTGCTGCCAACACATCATCACTGACTGAGGAAAGTATGCGTCAGTTTATGATCATGGATTTAATTCCGGTGTGATACAAGTAAGGACACACAGCCATATCCCTACTTGGAATACTTCAAATTTTAAACTAAGTTACCCCAASAGGAATGTAATTGTATCCACCACAYACTGTAWTWAAGTCAGTAAGGTTCTGCAYACAGACGGGGAAAAAATACAAATCTTAGTGCGGAATAAGAGCAAATAGTCTAATAAACTTTACTTCATACATCCAACAGCAGCATAAAAGCCCTCAAGGAAAAAAACCAAACCAAACCAAAAACATTCAATGGACTTTTGCATCTGAGTTTTGAAAGAAGTTARCAAAACGAATTAAAGCTATAGAAGAGACAGAAATGCAAAGTGCTTTTCTTCAAAAATCATTCAAAATATTCTTAAAGAAGTTAAAGAAATGTTCAAGTTAAAGCTCACCGTAAGAAGTTCAGTCGCTCCTGTACCTCCTGCACGTGACTGTAGCGGCTTCCTGGTCTCACAGTCTGAGGATCATACTCACCATGCTCTGCAAAAAAACCATTTTATTAGACAACATGCTCAGAAAAGTGATGCTGCCTCCAGAAGACAGGAGGTGTTTGAAGACTTGTTACTCTGAACATAATCCAAGCCCAGTACATTTTCAGTGAGGCGTGTGAAAAGAGTTTTCAGCAGTCAGACACCTGTTAATGCTTCTTCCTATGCTAAACACAGGCAGGGCTCCTGAGATCTATAATCAAATCAACAATTATGTGCTCATTGTTCAGAATAATGGAAGTGCTACAGAACAATTAAGAACTTGCACTCTACTTATTCAACTAAATTCTTCCTATTTTCAAGTAGCCAGTTTGAAGTCAGAAGTCAGTTGAAAATAGAAGTACACCAAGCATATAACTCTATTATCCAGCGCTTTTTTCCTGAGGATGCTTYAGTTTTGTTACACAGCATCTTTTCCAAAATTTCATTTTTCTGTTTTTTAGGCTTCTTCCTCTCCAGAGGAAATCATAACTCCATTTCTTTACCACTTTTATACATAGCTATGCACACAACATCACTCAGAGGAAGACAGTATAATACAACTTTATTTACTGCAAGTTTCCGAACATAAAACCCAGATGCCTATAATACTGACAAGCTTGAAATAGAAGTTGTCTTTTGAAAGTAAGGCATGAAGTCAAATTTTTACCTGCATTTTGTCAAARTTCAGCATAATGTTTTCTTAAACTGCAATTTTGTTCACAGGAACATGGTTTTGGTGTGTTTTTTTTGGTGGTTGGCTGTCGTTTAGATTTTTTAAATTAAAGAGATACAATCTGCACTTGCATTACCTTCATCTGTACTAGCAGTATTTCATCATGACACATTCATTATGACAGCTCCATTATAAACTAATTAATGYTTTATTTTTATTTGCAAAGATGTACAGATTGCCTTTAACTAAGGTGACCCAGCCAGGCTAGACAATCTCGTGACAACATCTAGACTAACACTAAAATTTATCTTCAGAGCTGAAAATCAGTATCTCTTATTACATAAGGCAGGGGCAAAAATAAGTACATCASTGCTTCAAAATAAAGAGAAAAATAATTGTCATAAATACTCCTCTCTATATCCAAGTGTAAAAGGTACACTACCTTAAATATTGAGTGACAGGGGAAACAGAAGACCAGTAGTTAACTAATGTCTGCAAACCTGAAGACATTATGTTCATCACAAATCCTTAAAAAGTAAATCATAACTTTCATGAAATGATCATAAATGAGCAATCAGCAAAATGAGAAGTGTGAAAAAAAATCTGAAGAAATAATATAAAAGTATGTAAACAGAAATTATTTAAGAATTAGAAGTATAAAATCAGTAAAATATGCTGCGTCTCCAGTAGAAAAAAAAATTGGGGTAGATAAGCATACTGCAGAGAAATTAAAATAGATTACTTGAAGTGTTGGGTGTTGAGGGTGGGTTTTTTGTTTGATTTTGATTTGTTGAGGGAGAGGTGGTGGTGTTCGTTTATTTTCACTGTGGGAACCAGCTGGGCTTTTTCTTCCTGACTGAAGTTTGATACACAGACACAACATCAATAGTGGCAATGACAGGAGAACTCAAACCCAGCCAGCTGCAGACAGGCACTGTGGACGTATTTCAGAATTCTGAAAAACTCTTAACTACAAAAAAATTCTACTTCCCTAAATATTTTCTGTATCACATTCTTTCTACATCTTCCAGATTTATTTTCTACTCTGCACATCCCACAGCAAGTCAAAGTGTAATCTCCTTTAAAATTCCTCTTACACACTGGAGCAGAAAACAACTGATTGAAAATTAAAGTATAATTAGTGATAAACACACACAGAAGATCATATGGTACAGTTTCTACAAAACCATTTCATTAACACTTTGGATTTTTTATTACTGCAGAAAAAGAGAGATAAAGGAGAATTGAAATTTTCAAAAGATCTTTGATAAATCTTTGAAAAGATGAAACTGTGACCTCCTTCAGGACTACAAAATCCATGAGCACTTGTCTTGTCTCATGGAGGACTTTGCAGAGCTGAAAGAAAGGATGAGTTCAAGAGAAGGGAAAACCACAGAGCATAGAAAAAATTCAGAAGTACAGATAAGGCTTCTCTTTAACCCTAAAAAAGCAAACATATTAAAGGGCAGTATCCCAGAAAACAYTATGCATTAGTGAATAACAGACTAGAAACACTGTTTTCCATCACCAAACACACTAACTAGGGAAGACTTCAAGGAAAACAAACATATGGCAAATTCAAAATAATTTTAAAATATCCAAATTACAYAGTAATTGCAGTGTTAAGTGCCAAGAATATCTGTCAACAACCGAATTTTTTATTTCTATGGCATTTGTTTGACCTGTGCTGTTTGTATCTTTGCCTTGAATTTTCCCCCTCTGTCTCATTCACCTTCTCCAGCCAAGCTTAATTCTACAGCTTCCAGTTCTTTCTGATTTCACATGCATAATCTTCTTTCTTCCCCTTTCATTTATATAGCCCCCTGGCATATTTTCTCCCACTCCATGAAGGCATGGAAGACAAACACCACAGTATTCTATGTTCTGCTCTATTTAGTATATAAAACTGAAAATTAAAGAGTTTTTGCACAGGAGCTGTGGATTACAGTCTGAGMACAGTATCTAGAACATGAGGAAGATCTCCTGGTTGCCCTTAATAATGTAATAACGTACCTAATAAAAAACTCCACACTATTATTCTTCTGCTTTTGTACTCTGATACAAATGAGAAGTTCTGCAGCAGCTTCATCTCAAGAAAGAGCATTTTAATTGCTTTGTAATTAGATTAAATTTAAACCCTTTGCACACTTGTAATTCCTATTGCACTGAAGATGTTTGTATTACTGCTTAACTGAGTCACTACAGCTGGGGAGGGGCAGGGCAATGTGGGTTTTTGGGAAAGGAAAAGAATCATGTAAGTCATCAGCCTAATTCTTCTGCCCTCAATAATTTGATWTGTAAACAATATTTTCAAAAAGGACCTTTTGGCTTGAGAATTAAAAAATAAGATAAATTAAAAATAGTTCCTACACTAATACTGAAAACAGACCAAATAATTTAGTATTATTTTAACATTATTAGTGCAATGCTATCATTAGTTAAGGTACTTAAATTAGGGTAAACCCCTCCATGTATTTCTGAAYAGAAAAATACATTTGCAGTACGTAGATTTAACTGAATGTTATTCTCAGTGGCCTACACCTGGCTGAAGTGACCATCTTCACAGAGCACCATTATTTACACAAGTACGTGTTTTGGATATCTCTTATATATATATATACACACACACATATACACACACACACATATATATATATATATATATTTAATACTCCAAAACACATGAATTCAAAAAAGGCCACTTTCCTGTGCACTGGTAGCTACAAGCCTTCCAACGTGCAAATATCCTGTCCTCCCTGAATGACCTACATTGAATCCCTGCAGAACATACTGTGTTATTTCTGAGATGCAACAGAAAGGCTGCCAGGCTGTTATGAGGCCAGGGTAGAACAGTCCTTGGTTCCAGTCAGTAAAGCCAGTGGTGGGGAAGGAGGAGTATAAATCTCCCCCTTTCACTTCTGTTGGCATAATTTTATATTTAAAGAACTGTGGTCCAGTGTACCAAGTTTCCTGGCCCACCATTCTCCTTCACTTCCATGCTTCTACCTCAGTAGCTAAAAGTTAATCCWGAGTAAGAGGGTAAATTCATCAGCAAAGAGCTGGATATAGCCTAAAATACAAAAATATGCTGCTAATAACAAACACGGTGAGAGAGCCTGAACAGATGTGGGAGTTAAATGGGAAAAATAAATGGTATCCCGGTGGTCTGAAGTCCTGACAAATTCCAAATATTGGCTGCAAAGTGAGTTGATTAAAAAACTTGTCAAAGGAGCCTTCAAAATTCAAAACTAGAAGTTTACYACTAGAACCTTCCACAAAAAAAACTACCCTAGCCTAAGTAGGGCAAGATGATTTTTATCAATCCACACATAAACAACGGCTGCCACGTTCTCATTTTCTGCTGTAAAACACACATTCTCAATTTAAAAAAGAAAAAAATTAGTATTTTAAGCTTTTCTTACCCAGTCACCACAAATATTAACTCCACAGATGCTTGAAAATTAAACAAATAAACTTAATAGCTATTTTATTATGGGAATTTAATTTTAACTCCATTTTCAGCTGGAGTTCTCCTATGCTCCACGAAGCAACTTTGATGCTCAAACTCACCTTTAGCATACTGCCTCATGCTTTCCATATAGGCAGAGAGGTTTTCTGCAACCAGTGTAACGAGGGCGTGATTGTGCTGAAGTTGATTGATTAAGTCATGTCGGTAAAACACGTGGGGACTTCTCTGAGTTTGACTGAAATTAAAATACAAGTGTTAGAGGAAAAGAAAGAAGCTTTGCACCAAATAGTTCAGAAATCAATTTAAGAGACACATCTTTGATGCAAGATCCAAATCTTCCTACAATAACTCAAACAGAACACAGATTAAGTTTCTGACAATATTTTTCTATCTTCTGACGTATCAACAGTTCTTAGGAGTTACTAAAGCAGGTAATTTATGAGGATTTTATGGTTACAAAATGTATGGAAAAYATCAAAGCAATGGGAGCAGCTCAGTGGAAGTGGAAGGAGAATATCTGCAGCGAGACAGAAAATAAACAAACACCTGCCCAAAATGCACAGTAGAGACCCTCAACTACAGAATAACTACAATATGCATACCCCTGGTTTCTCCCACAGCCATCTGATATTCTTTTCTACATTTAACACTAAAACACCAAGTAAAACTCATTACCATAGTCAAAGTACACTAGCCAATAACCACACCACTTATTTCAATACTTAAAAAAACCCTAAAAATAGTATTGATTTYTTCCTAACAATAATTATGTGGGAAAATGTTGGTACAAGCAAAAAAAAAAAAACCTGTTACACAGAGCATATAACCTAAAAGTCCCTAGAAAAATTCAAGAAAGGAAATATCCCAAATAAATAGATTGTTTTYTAAGTGTATTATCAAGACCTGACCAAAAATGCTTCTCTTAAACAACACTATAAATATTCAGATGACAAAAGCAAACTACAGAGCTTGTGTCCAAGACCCACATGCCATGATCACTATCAAATTCTAGAGCCTGAGGACTCATCACCTCTGCAGAACACTCTTCAGGTGTCTCAACTGCTGTAGATCAGAGCAATGATTTTGACTGCATAAACCAGAACTGCTCTTCCACAGTAAAGAGAGGAAAAAAGAAAACAAGTGGGCGGCAGGGGGAAGAGCAGCATTTCTCACAGCCACTCAGCTGATCCCATAGCCTGCCCTAAAGAAACAAAGATCTGATTTCCAASCTATTCTCCTTTCTTTCAACACTTAAACAAGCAGACCTCAGAATTAGCTGAGTGGATTACAGGTAGGAATTCTCATCCTTCCTGGGAAAGAGGGTGTCTGTACCACATGGCCTACAGCACTGCACAGTACTTCCACACCTTTAGAGAACAGTGTGGAARGCAAGAAATCCCAGTCCCAGCATCAGCTGACAGTGATCTTTGCAGCTGATAACCACATTTCACTGTAGGTGTAACAGCACAGATAAATTGATTCATTGGCCAAAGATCTATGTCCATCCGGGTTTAAAAGACAGAAGCCACCAACACCCCGCCAGTAATTTTATTATCCGCAACCAACAGACTTTGGGCTGCTAAGCACTGTGGTTTTAGAAGATTAAATTTCATAACATGCAGAATTTTCTAAAATAGTTTGAAAAACACTCAAATACCCAGACATTTCTCAGACGGAAAACAAAATGGATGGAAGCATGAAAAAAGAAAACATACAGGACTTCACAGATTCAAAACATTCTCTGTTTTCACTTTAAGAAACTTTCTAATTATGTTTCATTCCTTCTCCACCAACCTCCTTTTACTGAGAATAAAGCAGCAGCAAATCCAGCAAAAGGCTGGATGTCTATTTTAGTGGTTACCCAAGATGTTACCTCTAGACAGGGAACTGCATTCACAAAGGGTAACAGAAAAGAGAAACACTGATTATTTGGGAAATAYATATGATCAAACAACTAAAGGAACAAACAGAACCAAGATGGGGTGTTTTGTGGAATCAAAGATATTAAAGTGYGTATTTATATTCATAATATTATGCATTTGTATCAATCTCACACAGTACAGCAAAACCAAAGCTTTATCAGCAGAAGACTACAATGTTCTGGGTTAGATATTTTTTATTTCTCCCCTTCCTCAGCCACATGCACAAAGAGTACATTTGCACAAGAATCCGTATTGATTAGCAATGACTTTGAAAAGCTGAATAATTGAAATAACCAGAGCTATGAGCTGTGAATTTTAACAGTGATCGTGAACAACACTTCCAATATTATTTTGATCCATTGCTAGGATGGACTCAAAGGCAAAATGAATGTCTTCATGCACAGGAAAAAAATGCTGATTTGACAAGAGCCTCTAGAATGTTTTCTAGTATTAAGACAAAGTCTACATGCAATTAAAATTTTCCTTAAGCATCTAAGGTTAGACTAATATGATGTTGTCCCTGGGACACAATCTTTAACCTTTAATATTATTACATATTGGTAACTAGACACTCATTAATGTGCAATAACTGAGGAGCTTGAAAAATTGAAGTCAACAGTAAAACTCATATTTTCATTGTGTTACACAAAATGGATACCAAAACTCAATGTATAAAAATAAAAAATAACATTTTGAAACGGATAAAGTATTTTGGATTATGARAAAGAACATAACTAGAATGCTTATTTGTTAGAAAAACACTGGCAAATTGGCAAAGGCAAAATTCCAAACAATTTAAATGGATTAAAAAGAATTATTTATCTGCACATATAACTCACCCAATATAATACTACATATGTAACTCAGCTTTTGAAGATGACAGTTGTGTCAACTGAACAAATGCTACGTACCACTAAAACAGTGCAGATTACTCAGACAAAAATCCAAATTGCAGCGACTGATCCCCACAAATTCCACTACTTAGGCTAAAAAGTGACTTAAAGCATCATTGTTGCCCTAAAGCACTATGAAACCTCTGAACTCTCAGTGTTCAGTTAATTCTCCTGGGCAAGTCATTTAAGAGACTGGTCTTCTACTGCTCAGGTAGATACAGGTCAAATTTAAGCATTTGATAGTGGTCTACAGGAGGCTCTACCACCCAACACAGAGAAATTAGGATGATTATCTCTAAACTAAAGGTCAGTACTCCTCAGAGTAATAATAAAGGTGACTATTCCTAAGTATTAATAAGCATCTTTGCATCCATAAGAGTCCTTGCACTTACATAAATATTATTTTCTGTTGCAATTCTGGTTAAGCTGAACTTCCTGACACAYGTAGCATTTCTTTGTGATCAGGGAGCTAAATTTTGCCACAGCAATTGTATAACCAATTCATCACTTTGTTCAACTGCATGAATAACTAGCAACAATTAAAACCTCCCCCTCAAAAGAATTTCTACAGYGCCAATGGCATAAGATAATTTATACAGATTTTTGCCAAGAATCAGCAGCACTTCCTGATCTGGACTGAACTTTCCATTGCCAGTGCCAGTCAGAGGGCCCTCCTCAAAAGAGCAGCATAAAGAATATGTGCTCTGTGACGTGTTTTTGAGGCAGTTGTCACAAATACCTGTTTGGACTTATTTTCACTCCAAATTCTAGAAGGATGTTAAAGTTTTRAGTCAAATAAGGGAAGCGGATAGGAAGAGGTATTGTATGCATGCAKTACAATTTCCAAACTGTATCAATATTAAGAGTTATGAGTTATGAGAAAACTCAAGACTGGAAAATCACTGATTATTTCAAAACTGTGTTTGCAAATTTCCCAGTCACCTGGGCAGTAATACCACCTGACTAAAATAACTCCCTCAACAATATCTTGCTAACAAAGCATTTYAAGTTCCTTGATTGAAATTTTTAATTACAAGTTCACTTTCCTGACATATTCGTTCTCAAATTCAGCATAAAAATAAGGTGCTATTACASACTGCAATGCAGACTGCCCTGAAATCTGAGGAAGATATGGTCAGATTAAAAAAAAAAGAGGAGAGACATTCAAACCATTTAACTGTACAYAGACCATACAGAAACCTACACTTCCACAATCAAAAAAAGTTCAGTTCCTCCCAAGATTACTTCGGAGTAGGAACCTAAATCAGTGCCTTGAATGCCTGAAGTGCTTCAGTAATTAATTATTTAAAGCAAAGTATCTTTGTTAAGGCAYTGTGCTAAAAGCATTCAACTTGAATAACCAGGTAGCTTGGTTTTCCTAGATCTTACAGCATGAAAAAGGTTAATGATTCCACAGAAAACAGAATTTTCTGCCAATTGGTAGGTAATTCTGTGACTTTTTTGGATAAGCTTCAAACAATCATTAATGAAAAACTGCAAGGAATTAAAGTATACTGAAAATTTGAGAAGTATGCTGCAAACCAAACAAATAAAGAAAACTCCAGAAGCCAGGAATGCAACATTATCAYAGCTCCTGAAAATGCTATCAGTAAKAAGATAGTTTTGCRCAAACTGCAGCTTATTTTCCTCAGCTTTCCCTGATTTGACCCTTCTWGTGAGCTGACTGTAATAGCAACATTGACTTGAATACTTTATTTGCTTACAAGAATTAAAACAAAGCAATTGTGCAGCACTGATAAACCAACAATGTTTTTCAGGAGTATGTAAAAATTCTGATGTGAATATGAATACTCTTAGGGGCTCAGTCTTTCTTACTGAGAAGACATTAAAAATAATTAAAATAATCATGTATACTTTAACAAGCCCAAACTGATAATGCTCATTATTTCCTCCTTTCAGAAACAAACATCAAATGAACCCCTGCCAAAACAAACCAACAAACCCCCTCATCCCAATAAAACAAATTCCACACATTTCTAATCTATTCCATGCAAGAGAGAAAATCAGTAGAGAATTTCACCCAGACCACAAAGCTACCTTTGATTTTAAGAATTTGAACTAGATRACCTGCAAGAATTTATCATTAAAGAACAAGGATGGGTGGCTATGTTTGTGTATGTATGTGTATGCATATAGCCACATGAGCACGTAAAACATATTTATGCTTTGTAAGCTAATTCCATTGTTAGGCAGGAAACTCCATGAATAACAGTAAAAGAAATCCAGATTTTCCACTAGATTACCATAAAAAATATTAAAAACATGTATGAAGAAGGAGTTAATGCTCTCTTACCAAACTTAGGTGTCTGATTTTTTAGACACTATTTATACACACTAGAACAAACTCAAGACCATCTTCCAACACAGGTTATGGTTTTACCTAAACTTTCTGGACCTCTTGCAAAACAGAAAAAACTAAATTCCAACGCATCCAACTTTTAACAGACAAAATTTTATCAGAATCCCATTCTTACCTCAAGTTCTGTGGTGCTTCACCAAACAAACTGCAAATTTCTCTAATTTGTTTCAGTGCAGGAATGACCCATTTGTCATTTGTGCGAAGCTCCTCTATAAAACGATCTATCCACTGGATCTTTTGTGTATCTCGATCCTTAAAGAACAGCAGTTTACAATCAATATCAAGCCTATTGCACAACTAACCCAATTCCCTTTTTTGTGTCCAAAATGGAACACTCAAAGTCAAATACTGGATCACCTGAGTTTTGAAGCATGAAAGCATAACAGAAGTGTCTGAGCAGCACTACATGCTGGCAGAAGCTACCAGTGTGTTACAATCTCCCTTCACTCAAGCTCTGCTTATTTAACAAGTGTTTAAATAATTTCCTTTCTTCTTCCATTTATTTCTACTCACTGTCGTAAAACAATCAGAAACTGTTTCTTAACAAGATGAACAAAGGATTCATTTCAAACCATAATTAATTACTATTCTGACAGACTTTCACAGAAGTCTGGGTAGGGAAAGAGAGTGTATAATAGTATGAAAAAGATCTTGCTAGGTCCTTCCTAATATACAGGACAGCTAAGGACTTACTGGCACAAAAAAAAACCTCAACAAAACCCACTGAAACAAATTAGCATGAAGTTTGGGAAAAAGCAAAGGGGTGGAGGGGGGTGGGTTGCTTTTYCTTTCTCCCTATTTATTTTGGTAGAGTTCTTTTCCAATTCTTCCAGTGCGCTAATTATAGCACGTCAACGACTGCAACAAGACAGGCAAACTGATGTATTACACTCTCTCTCTCCCATTAAAGCACCAATGGTGCTGATTAAAATATGTCCTGTAACATTTTAAAAGTATTAGGACGTTGATGGAACCATCCAAATTTATGTAACACTTTTGTTAAATTACCAAATAGCTTGAATTTTTGTGGGGAATGGAAGGAAACTCAGAGAATKATTTCATACTGGATTACTCACCTGTGAACAGCTGTAATCTAAGATTTTTATATGGGCGCTAAGAGCCTGGTCCATGATATCAACTGGCACATCATCACTGTGAGCCAAATTCCACAGAAGGTTCAGTACTTTGTGTGCCATCACTCCATCCTTGTCGTCCTCTGCAAGGCGACGAATTAACTCTAGCAGTTTCTCACGCTGTTTCTTGCTTGCATTCGTCCAACTTGCCTAAGACAATATTAAAAAAATATATTATAAACGTATTTTTTTTAAATTACACACATAACCTGCACTAACAAATGATGCAACAACAAAGTGATGCAACTAGATAAAGAACTTTCCCATTAATTCCTGTCATTAATAATAAATAGCAACTTAGAGCAATACATAAGCCAGACACAACTGAAGAGCTCTTCTCCTCTGTATTGTATTTACAACTATAGCATATTCACCTTGAAGCTTAAAAAGAGATGGCTCTTTATTCAAAGATCACAGATGTGTTTGTAGGAGTTAACATTACCATTAACAACTGCACCAAGAATTAGAGTGGGCTCAGCTGTTTCTTTTAAATGCTTTCACAAAACTCCAGTGCTTACATTTAAAAGATTTCTTAAATAACTTATAATCACTACATAAGTAAAACTTTAGTATCATTCATGCCTCTGAATCAGACTGAAACACATGGGCCCTGCATTCCATTAACCTTCTCCTGAATAAGTTTTCAATGTGCCATCACTTCACATCCATCTCAAGGTCAGACACAACAGTTTACACACAGCATTTCTGAGCACTGGGTTAAGTATCTGAACTACAGAACATTAGATCCACATTCACCAAACTACAGGACCACACTAAATAAAGCACAAATTGAATGTAAGCCAAAATATGACTATAATGCATTTATCTAAAAAGAGAAAACAGAGTCTACAAAGCTGGCTTGCATTTTCAAGCAGTACAGCAGATCATGTCCTGAAAGTGAAACAGTAAAACAAGCCAGAGAAGCACCACTACTGAAAGCTGCAAATAAAAGCCAGCGAGTAACATAAACTTTCAGAAACAASTTGTTTTGTCATTTCAAACAAATCACTGTGTGTTTATAAACATTCAATTTTATCTTCCTGAGACTGTTTCATTTTGTATGTAAGCTAAACGGAGAAAAGTTATTACATGATAAAGAGGAAGTCGGGGGAGCAGGGAACGGAAGTCCTTGATCTCCTCTACTTAAAAGATCAAAAGTAGCACTGCCCAGTAAACCTGACAAAACCTACTCTAATGCCAGAAGAAAAACGTAATTTACTAAATCACCAACACTTCTTAATTTGGAACAAATGTAAAAAGGTATCCAAGACAAGTAACTAATTTATTTGGAAAATTCTATATTCCTAGGATTGCTAAATGTAACTTTAATACTACAGGYTTCACAGACCTGCATTATCCTGAAGTGCTCAAACCAGAAAACAAAACTGTCTACTAAACAAAAATAAGAGGCCTTTGTTTTAGACAGGAAGTAAACAGAAAATCTCACAAGGAGCACTCATTAAAGAACAGCCTTTCTAGAATTAAATATTACAGACTGTTGCTACACATTAAGAAGTCTTTTAGCACACAGAAACTGAGCAAATCTAAAAGGAGAAAGAAAGTGAAAAAGCCACAAATTTACACACACCCTCACAACCCATTTCCTGAATACAGTAAAAATACAAAATTACCTTAAAACAATCAAACAGGTGATCAAGCTGCTCAGGAGAGAAATCCCAAGCTAATTTTGCAAGGAGATCATGTACATTTTTTACAATGGCTTCATGTTTTCCTGCCTGTCAGGAAGAAAAAAAAAGAATCCACCAACAATTCATACTAAGTCAAGCAGCAAGACATTCTACATAATTTTTATAAGGAAGACTATTAGAGGTGGCCAGCAAGAAAAGCTGATGCTGTGGGAGCAGCACAGCAAACTGAATACTTCATTGGGAATTCACAATATTTAGACTTCTCTTTTAAGTGTAAGTATTTAAGTGTGCTTTGTATGTGTGCACACAAGTATTTATTTAGACCATAAATACTGCAGCATCAAAATATATTTTTTTTTGTTCCTGCTACAAAATCAAACTGGGACAGAGGACAGTAAAATCTAAAAAGGTATTTTAACTTACAAACTGGTATTTTTATTTTGCTTTGTGTGAGATTTTATGGTTTGGATTTTTTAATAACAAATTACTCAAAATCTACTTCTGAATCTCATTGAGGTATTTTAAGGTGTAAACCAATCTTTAGTATTTCACCAGTTTCTCAGGCTGAAGTACCTCCTTTGTGTTAGTGGATTCACAGACAAGTAAAGCCTTCTATTACAAACAACTCGTTACCAGAAAATGTTTTGAAGTCCAGCAGCTTTTAAACTTACAAATCCAGCAATGAAACAACTAAGGACAAGATGCTGAGTTTTATACTAGATACAGTTTTAACTGAGAGTGTGGTGTACAGCACAATTTGGACGTYTAAGGAGGAAGACAATGAGGGCAAAACAAGCTAGTTCCATTTAACTCCAAGTACAAAGAAAATTTTCTGCCAAGGCTGGAAAACACATCCTGTACTTTACATGTGCAGTCAAAACCAACAAATATGGACTATGAGAATCAATAGCTGATTTACTGTAGACATTTTTGTTGTGAGAAATAAAAAATGCAAAACAAATACCTAGAATACCCATTTTGATGTAATTAATCTTGTACACTATTAAAAATACATGTATAAGCACTTTTGAAATTCAATTCCTACTAAAAGCTTTCATCAGYAATTTAAAACCAAAACTAAAAACCAAACCCAGACTAATAGCTTTGTTACATGCTGTGCCTTAAATTCTTTATAAGGTGTCATAATTTTTTGTTTTAAAAAAAGTCATTTTAAGTAGTAATGTTTGTTTTCACGTTATGGGTCAGATTACAAGAGGGGGAATTACTAAACCCATAATTCCACTTGACTCTGGAAAACATAATGTAATTTTTTTCCTCTTACCAGACCATTTCCTGGATAGAAAGAAAAACTGAGAGCATGCAAGGCAGAAAGAACATCTATAATACAGAAATATGGCCAGCTCCTGGGGGGAGCAAGAATAAAGCAGGTAAAAACCCTGATTTGAGAGGTTTTTAACAGATATAGGGAAGCTGTGAAGCACTGAAGGGTCTGGGGAAGCAAAACCAGACAGTGGGAGGAGGTAAAGAACCTGATGTGTGACCTGCCAGCTTGCTGCACAGGAACAGGGAATACCTGTGAAGTTCCAGGTAAATACTCCAGAACATAAGTCATGAGACCTCAACCTCTGCCATTCTGTATTTTGYACAGCTGGATCTTTCCCTGCAACTTAATGCTTGCATTTAGAAACTTACAACGTTATTCCTTTAATCAAATACACTCCTATATTGTGAGCACTGGCTTTGCAAGACATGAAAACACTTCAATAAAATTAAAACTTAGGTTGCCTTTGAAAGGCAAAAGCAGCATAATTGTATTACTTTTAGTAATACTAAGAGTCTCAGGTGCAGGCTCACCCTCTAAAGCCAGGCAGCAACACAAGTGCTTGAGCCTGAAAGCAAAACCCTCCCACTGCTGCACTGAGGCCAAGCTAAAATAGCTTGTTATATAAAGCTACACAGTAAATCAACTCCTCACTACTGAATTTCATGCCCCAGCTGCTCTCAGGAGCAGTCATTTAATAAGAACTTCTAAAAACTACTATACACAGGGAGTAGTGAAGTAGGTAAAAATCATTCTGTATTAGCAAATTTTAGTATTCTTAATTTTTAGTCCACTATAATCCCATGGCTAAAGCCACAGTGAAAGAATCCACCTGAAAAAGAGTTGCTTTCACACAAAAAAAAGTACAGGGCAAAATTACAGCCAGAGCATTGCAGTAGCCACCTACTTGATAGCATAAGAAGTGAGCAGAGCAAGCTGGGTATTTAAGGGCATGGAACATTCCTTCTGAAATTACTCCTATTTACTCCTAACTTTTTTTTCAACTGCTAAGTTGGACTATCCCCATTTTTTAAGGGTTGCACCACGYATTCACATAATTTCTGGAAGGGTAGAAAGTTTGACTTACACTAGCTCATCCACATGTCCTATTTCCAAGCACTAGGAGAAAGGCAATTGCTTGGAAGAGGTTTTTTTCCAAATTTCATGGTTTTTTCTCCTCTTATTAAAAGTGAGGCTCTAAAATAGGTAAAAGAGGCCTATTAACAGCAAACRAACCTCTCAAAGTTTTGTGGGTTTTTATTTTTTCACCACAGGTATCTTGTAGTCTGGAAAGATCTACAAACTGCAAGCTGAAAACTAAGAGTATGATCCCAGACCTTAATTCAAGTAATCTGTGTATTGCTCTGCTACATGATGGACTTTGTTTCTTAATAGGACTTTGGGACAATAAGAAAAGACTGTATTGAGTTTCAGCCTGTGCAGTTACTGGCATGCTGGAACTGAAGCCTTGGCACGATGAAATTACTTGCAACACCAGAGATCTCACATCACCTGCAGTCCCAAGTGTTATAAATGCAACCTGAAAATAAGTCCACTTAAGCCAAACTGTTCTAGTCTCAGAACAGCATGAACACATGTAATCTGTGTTACCAAAATAACCAAACTTGTATTGGCCTTTGTCAAGGTATAACCCAGCTGGCAAATGAGCACCACAGAGCTGCTTACTCAACTCTCCACCCCACAGTGCCCTGGGGGAAGAGAGTGACAAGGGGGAAAGTGAGAAAACTCAGAGTTGAGATAGCATAGTTAGACAGAAGCTGCTATGGAGAAATGTATCTCTGTCCTGCCCAGACCAGTACAGCCCTCTCTCCCTGCCTTGGAAACCAGAGTTAGCCTTTCCACACTTGAAGGRCTGGCCTGAAGACTTTTTTGTACAATCAGAGTTTCACTACCCATTATTTATTTTTCAATCTTATTTTTAAAATTTTTCTGTATACTTGGCAATTCTCAATGATTTTGTCTCTCCAGCTGCCTAGTCTGTGTGCTAAAATCATGCAGCCCACAGCTAGGAAAATCCACCTCCCCAGTCATGTAAGTAAAAAAAACCAATATTGCAAAACTCTTAACTTTCAAAAATCATTATTGCAACACAAGGAAAAGAACTTGCAGCTAAATAACTTCCAGAACAGTCATTATTATAAACATTACTAATCACACTCTGCCCAGGAAAAACTTACACAACTGCATGGAACTCAGAGATYAGCAACACATATTTCTCCATGAATTTTAAAATACTAAGCTATTGTGTATCATGTCTCTGCTAAATGTTGAAGGCTTGTTAATACTTAAAAAGGATCACCTCTGCACCATGTTCTGAACTRTTCCCTCAGGCTTTACATTTATGTGTGGCTGACCCCTTCCACTGGAGACATTTGAGATGACAATTTTAAGCTCCAAGACCCCAAAAACAAACWCCATTTCATCTCAATTTTTTCTTTMGGTTTGTCTAACACAGAGCACAAACAGCCCATGTTCTCTTCTCCACACGACATACAAGGAGATGCCTCCTGTGCAGCAGCAGACAAGCAGCTGAATTATTTACCTGTGCAGCCCAAATGTTGTCAAGATCCTGCAAWGTGAGAGCTTTCTCTTTGATGACAAACCGGAGAATTTTCTCAAGTTTTTCTACATATTGAGGTTGATGAAGACTATCTCTTAATACAATTGATAAAATGTTGTTCTGCTGGATCCAYTCCTGAATATAAAAAGAAAGTAGCGCCATCTCAAATTATTCAGGTGCCATCATTAATATTTAAACTACAAAACAAAAATCCAATCTGTTACAGATTAAAAAAGATGCAGCACAACAGAAAGGCTTTCATCTTTAATTTCCTCTCTCTCAAAAAAAAATCACAATTTAAAATAATCCAATATATTACTGGATTATTATTGGAAAATGTTTAAAGAATTTCAGACATAAGAAGCCAATGTGAAGAAGAGTAGAGTTAACTCTTCTATTCAAGCAACAAAATTTTTATTTTCCAATTCACAGTCACTAAGTATCAAAGCCAAATTGTTTATGACATGTCTAACTCTACTGATACACCTACAGCATATCCCATAAAAAAGACTTAAGCAAGGACTGAAATATAAAAATGATTATTTAASTACTGCCACTTTTAGGGTTTTTAAAATGTTTCTAATTGAACCAGAGGCAAATATTTAAGTCATATTTAAGGAGATGCAATTTTCTCATTGGTGTCACTGACAGAGTCAGACCATTTTGTTCCAAGTGAAGCAAAGCAAGATGTGCTCTGAGCACTGACAGAGAAAACAAACACCCACAGCATCATCACCTCCAACACTGTCCTTGATCAGATTTACAATATTCAAGCTGGTCTCATGAAATAATGAAATCTAGACATTTTCATTTAAAAACACAGGTCTTGTATGAGATGCCAAACTGTAGGAAATGTGTAAAAAAAAAGACCTATTTCCTCCTATTGCTTTAAAAAGTCCAAACTGCAGTTATTTTTTCTTGTCAGATGTCCTTTTGTAGATTACAAACCTCACAACACGTGGCCAGTCAGAAAGATGGGGCAGAACAGTGTAAAAATCACTTAACACAACTAGATTTCACAAAAATTAAGAGAAAATAGTTCTTAYTTTAGTTTTATAATTGCTCATTTTCATACTTCCCTATACATACACTCAAGCAACAGTATTCATAATACAAAAATATTGACTAAAACAAAAATGTGGTATCTAGAGTTTTCTGCAGTGAAGCMTCCAGCTTCTGGAATGTGAGAAGCAGAGCAGTCACTTAGAACTCTAATGAGAAAAAGTTGAAGCACCAAAACCAGACTACATCCTTATTTAAGTGACCATTACACTTCTAGTTACTGCAACACTGCAGTTGCAAATGAATCACATTTGTTTTATTTAAGTTWCTCTGTTTTTTTAAAACTCTATATAAAACACACACTATCTAAGGATCCATTTTTAAGCCATGATTTTAGCAGCACTGAAAATAATTCTCAASAGCAGCTTTGACACAAATGCAACATTTTTTTTTCACAGAAAAGCTACTATAAAGTGCTTTATTACCACGACATGATGCCTAATGTTTCTAACATTGTATATGAAAATAAGCAATGTGTGCTGGATCCACAATATAGAGCTACTTCTACAGTTGAAGTACAAAGGAGAAACCAAATTTATGCAATGAACTCCACTGAAAAGGAGCACTTACTGCCATTCTTTCAGCTGTGAGCCACTCTTCCTCTTCAGGATTACCATGTCGATGAGTGTAGTACGACACACTGGATATTACTTTGTTAACTTCATTTAGTGCATTCATTTTACCATTGAAAGAGGAAATTTGTAACAACCTGTGAGAAAAATTTAATGTAAGAAGCGTGGAAAAAATATCACCAGTGGCATATTATATTAGAAGTAGCATCTTACCTAAGAATCATTTTTAACCTAAATATTTCTAAATTTTTTACAGTTTCTTCTTGTCCTGGAACTCTTGAAGCTAAGTTCTTTAGAGATTTGATTATCATTGACAGAGCATCATTTTTGGCTTCATTCTTTGCTTCTTTTTTCAGTTCGTCATCTGTTAAATTTTCTAAAAACTGTGGAACCATTTCTATAATTGGAAGGAAGTATTTCTTCACTGTATGTAATGTTAAAAATTCAAAACATTGTCCAAATGGCCTAAAAAACACAGAAAAAAAGTAAAGTGTCATAAATCAGTAGTCACGCAACATTATGATAATATGGAGCAATTAATAAAGAAACTCATATCTACTTAGAAGCACATGAAATGCTGAAGGTAGACACAACCAGCTGAAGAGATGGAGTGAAAGGAAGTCTCTCAATAAAAGTCTTAAGCCGTCTGCTAACACAATATTTAATACTAAGTTCAACTTTTGCAAATGCATAAATCATTACTTAGAGAAAACTTACTTGATGAGAGCTGCAATGATCTGAACATTCAATGCTGATCCACTCATGAATCGATCATGCAAGACCTGAAATCCATTTAATGTGCCAAACTTGTTGATAAGATCTACTAGCCAACCCTGTAATAAAACAAACAGTTATTTTCTGGTATTCACAAAGTACCATCTAGAAATACTTTCAAGTACCTTTTAATAACAACATTTGCTTTAAAATAGTCTTTACAGTTTACATATTCAGTTTTAAGGAAATGCTCAGAAACAGGCAACAAGATCTTTTCTGTTATCATGTCAAAGAGCAGATGCTGTAGATGARCTACTCAAGCAATTTATTTAGGAATAAAATTTACTACAATTTAGGTCCAGCTTTAGCTGTTAAATTACTACAGAAAGTCTGACAGTTCTGGTATTTTYTCTTTGTTCTGGATGTGATAATGTCACATATAAAAACATTAAGAATGCAAAGTAACATTCTTCTAAACACAACTAGCAATGCAAGGGAAGTCCAAGGACAGTGAAGTTTTTTATCCTTGGTTCTTACAAGTAAATAGTCAGGAGTTCCACTAAAGAAAAAAAATTAAAAAACTAAAAAACACCTACCCTAAAAAAGTTGTATTTATATATATATATAAAAAATAAATAAAATTCAGTTAACTCCTGAAGTCTTATCAAGGCCATTTGGAGATCAATTCTGAAAACTTCAGACTCAAGAACCAGGACAGACTGCTAATCTTCATTTGCAGTTAAAAAAATAAAACAACAAAAACAAAACCCCAAGAAACCACAACTACAAAACACAAATAACAAAAAACCCAAACAAACAAAAATCCCAAACTTTCAACATCCCCCCAAAACAAAACCAAACCAAACCAAACCAAAGCCACTGAAAAAACCACACTGACAGTGGTATCTCATGTCCAATTAAAAAATATTTCTTCCACCACTGGAAAGTGTAAGGAAGAGAAAATTCCTAATTTATCACATAATCTCCTCCTCAAAGTGTGTCACCTACAAAATTTCATGTAAAGGGAGAAGRTAAGTCCATCAACTGGCAAATGCAGGCAAACCAGTTAACAGAGTAGGAATGGCATTCCAGCAGAGTTGTGCCAGCTCACCACAGAAACACATGACAGAGTTTGACGGTGGACCAAAGACAGGAGGAGTAAGAGGGGAAATGTACATTAAATCAGGAGTCATAACCAACAGAACATCTTAGTGACAGAAGAATGAAGAGGGCTTTTGGCCCCCACTCTAAGAACACTTCTCTACAGCTGCTGTATCATTAGGTAACACTGCACAGAGTAAAACACAGGGGTCTGGAAAGGCTCTCCCACCTTTGGTGATCTTGGGTCAGGAGGACGGGCATAAAGTTCATCTTCAGCGAGCTGGACTCCTGCAGGAACTGTTTCTGAGGGACGAGTACCATTGTATAGATGGAATTTGCAGTGAGGATTTAAGGCCATGGCAAGAAGTTCAAGAAGAGGAAACCAATCTTGGGACAGCTTGGCCACACAGAGTTCCACTAGTCTATGAGTGTTGTTAATAATACATCTCTGTTAATAAAAAAAAAGAACAAGTAAGAATGTAGCAGGGGACTGTACAACGAATATGAACTATAAACTTGTAACATACATGGGTCTAGTTCTCCCCAAATCATCTCAYATGTTTTATTTCCTTCCAAAACTCTGGAGGCAATAAAGTGGAACACTGACAGAAAGATGAGTCCCCACTGCCTGTCCAGATCCATGCATACAAGAGTTTTCTCACAACTTGCTACTGAGTTTCAAAGATTAGCTTCAGTTTTTACAGTCTCCCCCTAATCACAATGGCAGTTTCCTTCCTTTTTAAATTACCACAGTCATCAGAAACATAACTTTAAAAACTCACATGAATTTCAAACTTCCAGCCGCTCACTGCCTCGTCTGTAAGGATTTTTGTGAAGGATATTGTTAACCCATCTCGAAAAAATCGCTGGCATGCTTCACTTTTGACATCAAGGCCTATTTAAAATAAGAAAGAACAACAAACTATTAGACATGGAATTTCATTAGCTGTTACATGAACRTTTTACATGCTGAAAGCAGAGACTTGGTGTGCTGGTGTTGATAAGTTCTTCTCTGTAGCTTGTACAGGGCTGTGTTTTGATTTGGGCTGGAAACAGTGTTGGTAGGTAGCACAGGGATGTTTTCTTTACTGCTGAGCAGGGCTCTCAGATCCAAGGTTTTCCTGCTTCTCACAGCACCCTGCCAGGAAGTAAGCTGGGGGTGCACAAGGATTTGGGAGGGGATACCATCAGGACAGCTGAGCCTAAAGGACCACAGGGATATCCCAGACCATATGGGGCCATGATCAGCCTACAGAGCTGAGGAGGAAGGAAGCGGGAGATGTTTGAAGTGATGCTGTTTGTCTCCCCAAGTCACTGTCACCTGTGATGGAGCCCTGCTGCCCTGGGGATGGCTGAACACCTGCCCACCCATGGGAAAAGGTGCATGAATTCCCTGGTTTGCTTTGCTGGCAGAAATAAATAAATAAATAAATAAATAAAACTTTGCTTTAGTTTTACCTCTTAAAACTGTCTTTATCCCAACCCATGAGATTTTTAACTTTTGCCTTTCTGATTCTCTCCCCCATCCCAGCAGAGGGGCAGTGAGACAGTGGCTGTGTGGTGCTTAGCTGCTGGCTGGGGTGAAATCACAACATTTGGACTTCAAAGGCTTGGTGTTTAAAGTTTTAGAACTGATTCTAAACAAGTCTTGGATGAAAACAAATCTACATAAGCTTAAATGGACAAAAAACTCGATGGATTAATGTTCTAGCAAAACAACCTCAAAAAATTACTCCTTTACATAATTTTAAAATTGTTTTTAAAAATATGTGATTTGGGTTGGTTTTTTCCCYCATGTTTACAACATACTTCAACAGATATACTAGCAAACATAAGAGTAAGTACAATTCTTTTTTATGTTCTTCTTATCTACTTGCTAACAGCAAAACCAGTGAGTGAAGACAGGTAAAAATACCCATTTCAAGGAAATGCAGAAATACAGCTTCAGTAAGGAACTCAGTAGTGGTCCCACAGAAATGCAGATGAATCATCTTGAGAGAGATGGAGACGGTCTTTAGAGGGTGCTGGAAAAAACTCCCATTGCTTGGCTGGCCTAACTTTTGGATGCACACGTGCCCATGCACACACAGATTTATTTTTTTTTGTCCCTAGGGGCTCCCTCTCTCTCCCATTCCATGCAATTCATCAAAACCACAKATTTGGGATCAAGGATGAAGGTTTACTTTGTGCAGTGAAATCTCATTTCAGTTTAAGTTAGTTAWAAATTCCAGAAGTTGCCTTGCATCTTGCTTGCATGTGACACATTGTAAAGTTCTGGCAGCATGTTAAAAACTGAGTGTAAATGTTAGGAGCAATAAAATCCTTCTGAAAGAAAGAGTAGAGAATATTCTTGCCTATAAAAAACCAAAACCTTAAAATAAACAATTTTTTATTTTTTAAATTTATAGTATCCAATTCACCACGGCATTTACTTCTGGAGCAAATCTCATTACTGAAAATACTCCATAAGTATTCCAGATTTATTGTGAAGATAAACATCAGTCTAGCTAATAAATGCTATTTTTCAAATAGGTTTTCTTCTATTAGCAAGTAACTCCAGACTATCTGTTGATAGGTTCATGGCTCATTGTTTAACAAAGAATAATACATTGATACCTACACATAAAAAGAGAATTTTGCATAAATGGGTGCATCTGCCAGGAATAATGCAAGTCACAGTCTAACAGGATTCACACTAYTCTGTCAAATTCGCTCCTTTCACTTGAAGGTGGTAATGCTGACATTTCATTCCTAAAAGTACTTTCAATTAGTTTAGTTATGTCCAATTGTAGTTCCTGAAAAGATTTAAAGATGATGCAGATATCACTCTGATTTTATAGCCAGGGTCACAAAGAAGTAGCTACCCTGAAGTCACTCCAGAATGCCGATGGCCATGGGGTGTGTTTGGAATAAAAAGTTTTTCAGAGCCCTAATCACAAGAAAATAGTGCCTGCAAAAACAGGTAGTGGGGTCTTTCTAGGTTTTGTTGCTTCACAATTTAAATAGGAAACAGTCAGAAATACAGAGTTTATGTAATTTAAAAGCTGATTATTTCTCAGTATATCCTTTCAGTTCCCTCCTTCTGGAAACAGATCTTGTCAGAATATGAAAAATTCCCACAGACAGGTAGAAAGGGGTTGAATTTTAGATGTTACTGAGATAATGGAGCAGTTTAATCTATTAAGAAATAYACACAACCAAACCATTTCTATTGCTTCTCTATATATACTCCACTCAAACAGTGTCTGCCAAGCTCCGAGCTACCAAAACAGTGTCAGTTACACCCTATCATATTCCTTGGGAACTGGAAGTTATTTAAAAAGAACCACATTAGCCATCATGTAACTTCAAGTAGCAAAAAACCCTCCAAAAATCTAGGATGAAGCTGTAAAGATAACACAGTAAACAACTAATATTAAGAGCTTTGCTTGTTTTCTCCTTATCTAATAATCCTAGTGTTTACACATAGCAATTCATCTAGAGGGCAAGAGGAAACATAATTAAGTAGCAACACTGAAGTACTTTTTAGAATTGTACACCAACAACTTAATTAAAATCAAAGTGCAAAAGCATATGAATATGTTTCCACTGTTTTTCACAACTTCAAGGGGAAAAATAAGCTTTTCTTTTGGGGAACTTTCAACTAAGCCTGATGCTTTGGGCAAGTACCCTGATGTCAGGAGTAGTTAGAAATCTCATTCTGCTCTTATTACTTCACTGCATTGACAGCTTTTAGGTTTTGGGTTGTTTTTCTTYTTAAAGATGACTTAACAGCTGGCAGAATATACTTCTCCTCTCTCACAAATCACAAGTAGATAATTTCTTACTGCACTGTTCCAACAATGCAGACACAAAGGTGGCTGCACTTTCTCYTGAAAAGCTGGCATTCTTTTCCCTTCAGAACAGATGTGATCCCTTGARCATCCTACACTTGCTTGAGGATTCCTGCCAGGCCCAGCTACACACAAAGCYACCAATTCCAAGCAGAACTAGATAAAAAAGCTGATAAAAAAGTGTTGGCAACAATATGTCATTATCCTTGCTGGATCACAAGGATGCACCCTAACTTTTGTTTCTCCATAGAGTGCTCCAAAGCAAAAGAGACTTAACAATCAAGACAACCCAGAATATCATGACCACAATCAGCTTTTTAGTCTYGAAGCTGCCTAAGAATAACATTTATTAACATGGAAATGAAGTTGTCCTGGGTCAGCACCTATACAGAAGAAAGAGCAGGCACTTTGTACAATGCTATATTCGAAACACGAAGAGCCGGTGAGTGTAGATATCCTAAAAAATTATTTTGCTTTGACTCCTGCTATTACTCAAACACAAGCAATCTCCCAGGAGAACAGAACTTTGCAGAACTCATGGCAAACCCATCAATCTGACCAGTACAATTTAACAKGCACATACACTGTCCTGATACGGAACCCTCTTACTCCCAAGTCAGACAGAAGCAAGCACTGGTAGGACTAAGCCATGCTGTTTAAAATTCTAACTTTTCTCTGATACTCTTAAAAGTATATGAGTGCCAAATCTGAACAAAAATTTCTGCTAAGACATTTGAAAGGTAGACTAGAAACTTATCAAAAAATAAAAACAACTAGAATTCTTTGCGTTTTAGCATCTRCTATAAAGACCAAACCCACTAGGTYTGATATCAAAGTGAATACAGAAAACAGGTATGACAGGAATGACAGGATTTTTATATCTCTGAGCTTATTCAATTTCCCAACTCAWGCTAAGGCACCTATTTCTAACTACATTCATGGCTTTTTTATAGTTCTCATAAGATTTTGCATAGCACTCTGATACAATCTTCAAAACCAGGGTTGCAACAGAAATTATTAACAATTTTTAAGCCTTCACCAGGGATTCAAAAGACAAAAAAAACTTTGCACACCAGTCCAATAATCAAATGTCTTTCAGTTACCTTTTTTACTTAGGTCAATAGCAGCTTCTAGAAGAACTTCTAATTCCCCCTTCGGCAATACAGGAACAACCCATCGAGGCCTATATTCAAAAACAAACAAACCCAATTTCAATTGTGCTTCTGAAAAATCAAGAATTCTTGCCCCATTGTAATGCTTTTAAATATAGGCTCAGTACATAGATTTTTAAATGCCCTGAYGAGTATTACACTAATCAATCCAAAGAAAACCATATTCTGCTTCAAGCTTCTTTCTCTTTACAACTTTAACACAACAAAAAAAGCATTTCAAGAAGTCCAGTGAAACAAAGATATAAAAATTCTGATTCCACTATCAAGATGTTTGCACAAATCATCAACATGTTTTTAAAAAAGTGTGAAAATACCTGTTGATCATGTCATCCAACTTTGCCAGGTCTGTGTGTGGAAATGCAGGCTCCTCATCTTCAAGCTGGGGTGGAGCATCAGCTTGGCCCTGCTCATCAGGCGGGGTAGCTGGGGAGTTCTCATTTGAAGAATCAGGTGAAGAAGTCTAAAATGAAGATGGAAAACACTTCAAGTACTACCTACACTCGGGCTCCACTCGTTTTGGCAGTTTTCGGTCACAATGTATTCCAAAGAAATATCTCAAGTACATATCAATATAAAACAGTTTTATTTCAGATTTATTAACAAAAATAGAGCATAAAATGTGCTAAATTTTTCTATCTTGGCAGTTTAAAAATCAAGCTACTTTCCCAGCAAGGAAAGTGGGGTTTTTTTTGGTAACGGCTTCTATTTTCAGCAGATCATTTTTCCAGAAGGTGAAATAAATACACTGAAGCTTCAGTTTTTATAAATCTTGTCCAGAAAAGTTGATTTCTTTAAGTAGAGAGATAGTCTTCAACAAAAGCGCAGAAGAAAACAATAATGAAAAACATTTTCTTAAAGACTTTGCTACACCTAAGTGACTCACTACTATAACCATCTACTAATCAACCTTGAAGAAAAGTTAAATCCTCTTTGATGGGCCATGCAAAATACAACACATTAGACAGATGTCTGATATTATTCATACACAGAAATAGTATAAACTGACAATAAGAGCAAGACTTAGGAAGACAAAAGCTCAAGAACATTTTTCACCTGCTGTGCCACATCTGTTTRGCAGGAAGAGTTATTTTCTTCACAGCAGCCTGTAGGGTGCTAGGTTTTGGATYTGTGACCAAAACAGCACTGGGAACACATCAGTGTTTTGTCTGTTGGTGAACAGTGCTATCACAGATTCAAGGCTTGTTTTTCTCTTCAATAACTCCTGTCAGAACTCAGACACAGGCAGGAGATACCATGAGGTGGAAGCAGGAAAGGCCACCTGGGATGTTGTCAGAGYATGAAGAGATGTAATGAAGCAAGCCAAGGCTCACTTGGAATTAAACCTGGTTAAGGACGTCAAGGGTAACAACAAGAGCTCCTTCAAATACACCATAACCAAAATAAATACATGGGAAAATGTGGTCCTGTTGCTGCCTCAGCCAGGAGACTGAGGAGAAGGTCTAGAGGAAGTTTCCTTTGGTCAAGAAGACTGGGTGGAGACCATGTAATAAACTTCATATCCACAGGTCCAYGGGCCCTGATGGGATGCACYCACAAATGCTGAGAGAACTGCTGGAATCATAGTGAGGCAAGAGAGGCGCCTGAGGGTTGGAAGAAAGCAAACGTCACCCCAGTCTTCAATAAGAGCAAGATGGAGGACCTAGGGAACTACTGGCCGGTCAGCCTCACTTCAACATCTGGAGAGGGAACACAATAGTTCACTCTGGAGGCCACCTCTACCCACATGGAAGACAAGAGGGAGATCAGGAGAGGTCAGCATGGATTCACTAAAGCAAATCACGTCTGACCAGCCTGATTGCTTTCTATAATGAAACAACAACCTGGATGGATGAGGGGAGAGCAGGGGGTGTTGTCTGCCTCAACTTCAGCAAGGCTCTGACACTGTCTCTCACAGCCTCTGCATTCACAAACTCAAGAAGCGAGGACAGGGTGAGTGGACAGTGAGGTGCACTGAGAAGTGCCTGAATGGCAGACCCCAGAGGTTGCTACTCGGTGGCACAAGGTCCAGTTGGAGGCCTGGCACCMGTGGTGGCCCCCAAGGTTCAATACTTGGCCCAGRACTGTTYTACTTATTCATCAATGACCTGGCTGAGGGCAGATGCCTCCTCAGTGAGTTCTCTGGTGACACAAGGCTGGGACGAGGAGCCAATACCCCAGAGAGCCCTGCAGCCCTTGGGAAGGACCTCMACAGGAWGGACAGATGGACAGAGAACCTCCTGAAACCCAGCAAGAGCAAATGCAGGGTCCTGCCCTGGGGAAGAACAACCCCAGGCACCAGGACAGGCTGGGACTGACCTGCTGGGAAGCAGCTCTGGGGAGAAGGACCTGGGGGTCCTGGGGGACAATGAGCTGTCCCTGAGCCAGCATCGTGTCCCTGTGGCCAAGAGGGCCAAGGGGATCCTGGGGTGCACTAGGAAGAGCACTGCCAGCAGGTGAGGGAGGTGATGCTGCCACTCTGCTCAGCCCTGTGAGGATCACCTGGAGTGCTGTGTCCATTTGGGGCTGGTAAGTACAGGGGAGAGGTGGAGCTCCTGGAGCAGCTCAAGCAGAGAATGGCAAAGATGATGAAGAAACTGGARCATCTCACTGAGGAAAGGATGAGAGAGCTGGGCCTATTTAACCTGGAGATGGCTTAGAGGGGATCTCAATAATATCTACAGAAAGGTGTCAGAGGATGGACCAGGCTCTGCCCCATGAWGCCCAAGAACAGGACAAGAGGCAATGGGCAAAAAYTGAAACAGAGTTCCACCTGAACACAAGGAAGAACTTAACAGTGAGRCTGACTAAGCACTGGAATGGATTGCCCTGAGAGGTTGTGGAGTCTCCTTCTCTGGAGATATATTGTCTGGTCACAATCCTCAGTAAGGTGGTCTAGGGAACCCTGCTTGAGCAGGCAACTTGGATTAGATGACCACCAGCTGTCCCTTCAAATCTTACCCATCCTGTGATTCTCACTTTGCCCCCAGCAGTCAGCAGGACAAGAGGCTGGGAGGGGACACAGCCGGGAGAGCTGACCTGAAATGACCCAAAAGACACTCCATGCCACAGAGCATCACACTTGGCAATAAAACAAAGGGTTTTTTTTCCCAAGGCAGCTGTTGCTTGGGGACTGGTTGGGCATCATCAGCTGGTAGTGAGTGATGGCACTTGCATCACTTGTTTCCCTCTACCCCCTTCATTTATTAAACTGTACTTGTCTCAGCCSAAACAGTTTCTCACTTTTTCCTTCCAATTCTCTACCCCATCCCACTGAGGCAGAGGGAATCAGACAGTGGAGACTTCCTTGGCAGTTCAGGGCCAGCCCACCACACATATCGAAGTACAATTCACTCTCAGGAAGGAACAATCACTAAACCTTTTGGTATTAAAAAAAAACCATCTTCACACTGAATTAAATAACAAAGCATGGTTCTTCTCTTAAATGGTTTTGGCTTTACATGATACTGCATCTTCTCTGGTATTTTTTTCCCCAACAAAAAAGAATCATTACACTGTGATGTAATATATGAAAGCTTTTGCTTTTCTTTTGAAAGCAAGGAACATGAGAAGCTGTTCAGGAAGTCAAGTACAATGAACAGAGACCCGGATGCAGCTGCCCTGGAAGGGCTGATACCTGAGCAAGCTGCTTTATCCAGAAAGTGCTTTTGCAAAACTGAGCAGAAACCAAACTCACAGAGKGCTTTTACCAATCTGTGGCAGGTTCTACAATGTGGTTCAGAAAAAAGCTTCTGGTATTAATCCAAGAAGACTTCTTATCCAAAACAGGTATGCTTGAAAGAACTATGCCACTGCCTGAAAAGGCARCATTTTTGCAATGCCATGCTCTCTAACCATATTTACTTTGCCAATACCACTGCCTTCATCCCTCCAAATATTGTTGYACTTCCAGACAYGCACACAAAAACATCTAACTTAACYAGAGATCTCCAGAAGTATACAAATAATGCAGGAACACTATTTCTAAAGAACAAAGTCCTTTATTTTTAGATGAATTGATTGTTAATACCATACCTGATTCTGCTGGAGGGGAGGCTGGGACTGTCCATCAGGAGCCTGACCCTGGCTATCATTCCCTCCTACCGGAGAGCCACGAGTCGTGGCTGTCATACTCGACACAGGGCAGATCTTTGCAATTTTGTCTGCTTATGTAGTTGATGTGAGAGAAGAAATTATAGTCCACTTAGTAAAGTTGAAGTACCAGCATATGYTTGCCTTAAAAAGCTCCAACTCAAGAACATGCCATCTTGCAGAGACCATTGCATAATCTGGAGAGGAAAAAAAAAGACAACATCCTGTATTAACATATACAGGAAACTCAACCCACACCTGGAAAAGAACATTACAGAAACAAATACATTCCTATAGAGAATCTTTTATTTTAGACTTATTATTTCTTCTTATTTAATACAACTGACAGAGTCACGTTTGAAGTATTTAACATTATTTTAATGTTCTAAGTAAAAATCACACTTAGAATCGCCTTTATACCATTGAGACACTGACAGACATTCCAAATGTGTGTCTGTTTACCCTGTRTTCAGAGTAAATCTGTGCAGCTCTTTGCACTGACTCTTTTGTGCCTGGATTCCTACAGTAGATTCTCCATCTGAATTCACGGTGCTGCTCAAGGTCTATGTAGAAATGACTTGGTTAAGARCCTAAAAAGCCAAATTTGTAATCTTTGCAATACTTTCCTCCTGACACTGCCTAACTGCAGATGTCAGAGGGAGTTAAGAGACTGATTCTACCTCAGCTGAGACTAACAGAGACCCTGCAGCCAAACTCCTCTTAGCACATCAGTATTCATCCAGGGAATTTGACTCGTATTCCCTTTACCCAGCATGTGCCTATGAAAGTCTGAGTCCACTGGCCTTTCAGCCCCACTAGAAAGCCCATCACACCCCCACCAAGTGGTTTAGCAGATTATACAAAGAAAATTGTGACATCAGATTTGTTGACCTTGTAATGCTATGCCAACAGTTCCATATTCACTGTGCTTCAACTTCACTGTTATATACAGACAAAAAGAGCTGCATTAAGTTATAACAGCAATTCCACTCGATACCCCAGGCATTGTATAACCACGGAAGCTGAAATGTAATTTCCCAGAGCAACTCAGACTTCCAAGCACCACATAWAACAAAAACAGTTCCCAGGAAGTTAAAAAGCCAAGTAAGGTGATACAAAGAGTTGTATGAGCTTCCAGGAAGATGCATTTGGCAGTGCTGAGTTCCTGATCCAATCACCAAAACCTCAAGTTAACAACTGGAGTGAAATTTCTGTTGTAACACTATGCATATTCCTAAGTGTTTTATTATGATGTTTCATCTCAAGTTAAGTTTCAATGCTGTTATCTTTCTCCAAGACATTTTAAAATCTTTTCTTATATTGTGTGAATTTGCAAGGCATGACACATAAAATAAAAATCGACTGAATACACTCCAACTCCTCTGTCTAGTCTCTAGTATTAACAGCACCAACAAACTTAGAGATCTCTAATAATGTCATTAGAATAATGTTCACTTTTCAGTAAAATTGTACTGTTTCAAAACATTCAACTGTTATCCATCTCTAGCTTTCATAATTCATATTCATAAGGCTTAGTAAGCCTACTAAGTCCAGAACAAAGGCATTACCAACTCAAAGCTTTCTTTAGGAAGAAACTGATTTTTGAAATGCAATTTTTGAAATGAATGTATTTGGTATTTAACTCGTACTTTTTAAAAAATGCCTTCCTAAGTATTTAATTGTTTTCTACTGGTGTTTATAAAGATCACTAAGTAGAAAGTACCAGCAAGAGTAAATTTCCTGCCACATATATATATGTATATATAAACACATACACACACTGCAGTCTACTGCAGTTCAATGCAGTCAGTTCTGCACTACCTGATGGAGGTTTGGAGGGACTCACATAAACCAGTGAAATCAAACTGCTGCCAACTCACACTGCACTCTTCCGCAGCCCTAAGCCAACCACTACCACAATAAACCTTCTTWAATCACCACCATTCTTCCTTAACAGGGCTGGGTCACAGAACAGCCACATAAAAAACTTGTGTTGGCACAAGGAGCGAGGTAGCAAAGAAGCAGGAAAATGGTAAAACAGCTCGTTTCAGCAGCAGTCCTGCTCCAGGCTGGCTCAAACTGCAGGCAGAAGTGTCCACCAGCAGCTGCAGYTCCAAATAGTTGGTGCCAAGGGCAAGCTGCTTGATTTCATCTCTTCCCTATTCTAATGCTTTGGGCTGAGTTATCATGAAGTGAGCTGGTTCAGACTCCTAAAGGAAACAAAAACAAAAGCCCACCAAATGTACAAAGACTGATTATTTTTCAGTTTCTCTAATTATCTGAAGGCCAGAGAGCACTCGCCCTAATGCCAGCCAGGGAACCAGGACAAACTGCAGCCCTCCTGCCAGACTGACTGACATTAGTGTGAATTTACCTTCAGATTTGCCTCTGTGCTTAGCTGAAGGATRTGGGCAAAGCATTCTTGTAAATTCCATTCTGCTCAAGACAAATAGCACAACTTAAGAAGATACAAGAAAGCTACTACTGAAATAACCAATTTACTTGAAATCTTACAAATTCATAGAATGAAATAAAATCTAAGGAAAATATTATGAATTTTGTAGTTGCCAGTAAATACAAAACATTTACATGAAGGACTCATCTATTTTTTTCTTCCTCTTATTTAGGGGTTGTTTGCTTTGGARTCTAATGATGATTCTCCATGCATATTACTTAAATTACATTCCCAGGAAAGCGTATTTCAGGGATTACACAGTTTCACTTGTCTTAGTCATGTGCATTAGACAAGGCCAACTTCCTAAGTGAGTCCATCACTTCTCCAAGTTTATGTGATGTCCTCAAGACACAATAGTAACTTCAAGTTATGCTGCAGCTAACTAAAAGCATTCCACCTCCAATAAATCATCTGAGTGCTTCTTGTAGTCTGAGGCATGTTCTCAATTGCAGGGATATCCTTATTCAGGTATTTTCCTTTTAATTACAGAATATACAAACATACTTTCGTAAATGCAATTATAGTCCAATTCATGCCATTTAAACAGTACTAGAAGGCAGTGGTTCACCAGTCCTGTTTTCAGCCACTCATTCACCATTTATGTTTCAGAGAAAACATTGAACTGCATGCCCACAGAGAAYACACCACTGCTTTAACCTCTCTAGAACTAACTAACCATGAAACTTTGAATTCCCATCACTTCTGTAATTCAGACTATTCAATTCTATCTTTTAGAGTTACAACAGACCAAGGCACAGTTTGGCTCAGCTCAAGAATTGCCTTTATACCTATTTATAATTAATTTGATAATTCATAAACAAATGTAAACTGATGCAGTGACATATATCAGTGTACAGACAGCACAAGAGAACAATTCAGCTGAATTCTAATGAATACTCTGTTAGTTTTTACATCYATCTCATTTCTACTATTCCTGACTTTGGATTCAGCACACTATCCTAGAATCAACAGAATACACCAAGTTGGAAAGGCCCCACAAGAATCATCCAGTCCAACTCCTGGCCCTGCACAGAACCATCCCCAGGAGTCACACCATGTGCCCAAGAACTTTCACCAAATGTTTCTGGAGCTCTGCCAGGCTGGTGCTGTGACCACTGCCCTGGGGAGCCTGTTCAGTGCCCAGCCACCCTCTGGGGAAGAACCTTTTCCTAATAYCCAACCTAAACCTCCCCTGACACAACTTCAGGCCATTCCCTYGGGTCCTGTCACTGTCCCCACAGAGCAGAGATCAGTGCCTGCCCCTCCTGTTCCCCTCACAAGGAAGCTGTRACTGCAGTGAGGTCTCCCCTCAGCCTCCTCCAGGCTGAACRGACCAAGTGCCCTCAGCTGCTCCTCACACAGCTTCYCCTAAAGACCCCTCACCATCCTCCTCAAGGCCCTCCTTTGGATATTCTCCAAGAAGTTCATGTCTTTCTTACATCATTGTGCACCAGCTTAGGGCGAGGCCCCCCCAGAGCAGAGCAGGTGACAATCCCCCCCCCTGCCCAGCTGGTGATGCTGTCCCTGATGGCCCTCAGGACACAGATGTCCCTCCAGGCTGCCAGGGCASTGCTGACCCACCTTCAACTCTCCATTGACCAGCACTCCCAGGTCCCTTTCTGCAGCACTGCCTGCCAGTACCTCATTGCCCAGCCTGTCCATACATCCAGGGTTGCCCTATAGCACAGGTACAAGTCACATTAAAAAAAATTACCACTTTTACCCAAAGCTCTGAATGGATGTTTTAACACCGGGTCAAGACGGAGACAGAACCCTGCTAAGTGACAAACTCACTTCTCCATTGCTAATCAAGCAGTTTATGAGGCTATGAAGACTGAGTCAAATGAATCCCACTGACTCTTGCTTTTGATGTCAACTGAGAAAATTCCTATTTGACATGTTTTTCCCATCTCCTTTTGTCACCCTGATCCACCACTAAATCACAAGTGAAAGCCAGTTTTTGCTCCACCTGACCCCTTGGAATTCCAGCAGCCCCAGAAAAAGACRACTATTGATTTTTTGACTCCCCATGGTCCCCATTCAGAAGGCACCACCCAGGAGCTCCACGAGAGCCCCTGCTGCCCACATGGAGGACACAAGGCACAGCACTGTCCTCCAGGAGGGGCCTCTGCTTCCAGACTCAACCATCCAGTACAGCTGCACACCTGAACCTCACCTCAGCTTCCACAGGCTGCAGTCYCATGGCTACATGGAGAATAGGTTAATTTTGTTTTGGGGAGAAATCAAGCTTTTCAAAAGCCAGGGGAAAAAAAGATCAGATGTGGGTTCCTGGATAAGCGCTAGGTAAGAAGCAAACATGTACACAATACTCTGTTACAGGACAACACAAAGGATGGCATCCTTAGCATGCAATGATAAAGGAACAAATATATTTTTCTAATACAGCTGACTTCTAGAATGGCCTTCATTTGAGTTTCTCAAAGTCTCCTCTTCAAAAGTAACTGAAATACCCCACTACATACAGCCCTTTTCCCTGAATTAGTTACTTAAAATACTTCTGAGTCTCAGAAAAAAGCAAATGCAAGGTACCAGATGACAGAGGCAGACCTCAAAATACATTTTATTATTTATGAGCCTTACCTAAGTCCTATCTAGGGGGACAGAACTATTTTTCCTTTAACTAAAGTATTCTGGTTATACACAAGTGAGGACATATGTCACAAAATCAACTTTGCCATGTGCTAACAATGAATGCCAGAGTAAGAGTTGCTTAACWTGTAACAACAGAGCTTTCTAACAACCATACAGCAATTTATTTACAGAATGATGTTCCCATGAAATGGGAGCTCACAGATGTGCTTCATTACAAGTGTGATGTGTACTGCAAAAAGGCTTAACGGCAGCAATACAAATTTGGGGTTGAAAGGTATCACTGATTTGTTTCATAMAGGATTCTAGGAACTGCCTTCTTAAAACCTTAATAAGTACTGACTCATCACAAGGATTATGATGTGATTCTAGTTTAAAAATTCTAGACTTCTACCCTATGCCTTTATTTCAACCAGAATGACTTTTCAACTAGAAACACCTCCCCCAAATCTGTAACACTGACCTAATTCAGCAGTTACAACATATAGACACCCCCACACATTTTCCATTTTCTTTCCTCCCTGTGCCTTGTATCTTTCAGGAAGGAGGAAATTATTTACATAATCAGAATAGAGAACTGGAGGTCACAGCATTTCACTCATTAACACTGACATGCAGTGAAAGTGAAATGCATTCAATGATTAATACAAAACCTGTCATTAAGCTACTATTCAGAAGTGCAAGAAGTATCTAACTTTCAACATTTAAAAAGTACCTGATAAGCRGCAGTCAGAAAATGTTATCTCAAATAGCAAATATTAAAAAAAAAACCCTTTAAGCTCCTTCTCCTCCTAAAGAAGTGAGTGTATATGAGACATAGTTAACTCTTATCAGGTTCCAACATTAGTTCAAAGCAATAAATGTCTAAATGGTACAGTACAAGACAGAATTTGAGTAACTGTGATCGTTACAAACTAAACTATTTCCACTGAAAACCAGGCTACTTCAAATAACCTTTTTTTGTGATCATTCCACATAATACACCTGAAACTAAGTCATTTGGCAGCATAAGTTTCTGAAACATTGAGAACATCCATGTAAACACACAGTTCTATCTGCCCTCAAATTCACATAACAAAATAAAGGGGTATTGTCCTGCAACATRCCTCAGTTCTTTCAGGATTCTTTTCTTTTTAATTTCAAAACTTGGTGTTGGGGCTGAGCTCAGCTAAGATACATCTAATTAACAGTATCCAACTTCCCCTTGTTCAAGATGCTCCTACACGCAGCACTCACATGAGTTTAAGCAAGCAGYAAGAGCACAGAAAGTGACCTTCCAAACCTGAAGCCCAAGAAATTCTAATCAAAACAAACTGTACTCAAGCCAAGGCTGACAACAGGATTGGGCTCTGCACACCAAGGCAACAAAGCCAATATAYTCAAAATGTATTAACTTGCTTYRCAGCATCACAGAAYGGTTTGGGTTGGAAGGGACTGCAGTGATCAYCCAGTTCCACCCCCCTGCCATGGACAGGGCACCTTCCACTAGACCAGGTTGTTCCTTTGATCCAATCTGGCCTTTCAAGGATGGGGCACCCACAACTTCTCTAGGCAACCTGCACTAGTGCTTCACTACAGGAAATAATTTCTTCCTAACATCTATTCTAAACCTACTCTCAGTATAAAGCCATTCTCCCTGTCCTATCACTACATGCCTRTAAGCCCCCTCTGCACACTAGGAGGGGCTCTATGGTCTCCCCAGAGCCTTCTCCAGGCTGAACACTCCCAAGCATGTCAGTGTGTCTTCAGAGGAGAGGTGCTTCCACGTGGAGTAACTTCCCAAAAGACTTAAATAAAAAAAGGAAATCCTTTACATCAAAGGACTGTCTTGCTTCAAAGCAGTAATTGCTGAAGGCCAGGCTCTGAAAGGGAAATGGAGAGCAGCAGCAAGTGTCTTTCTCCAAAAGACATTCACCTGCCAATAATTCTTGGGACATGTAACAGTCAGAGAGTGCACCCCTGATTACTTACAGCACATGATGCTTTTCCACAAATAATGTATTGGAAGGACAGGCCTTCAGATCACACACTTCATTCTGGCTACCAGATGGAAAAAACAGTTTCAGCTCCTGTTCTGAAGTGTTTAGCTCAYGTGACAGTAAACAGAGACAAATCCAAATATACAGCACTCAGTCAATGCCTTAGACAAAACCCCACCAAATGTTAAGACAATTAAGTGGTTCCCCTCAGGGAGCTGTGGCCCTGCTGTCATGCTTTGCCATAGCTGCACGTCCCAGGCTGCTGTCACGGACAAAGGGCTGAGCAAGAGTGGGCCTCGTCCTGGACAACCACTCCCCTCTCAGGAGCCTTCACTGGGAGCCACACTGGTTCAACTGGTATCAAAATACATCCTCAAGGATATTCAGTGCATCTCAGGGACAGAAGGAAGAGGGACATAAATGTTCAGCTCCTAAAATTCTATTATTTAAACTACTGCTCTAAATATTTCCCAGCAATGAAGAAACTACATTCTGATAAGTAGCTAAATAATATGGGTTTTTTTTGACGGGAGATGAAAATTGCAGTTGTGACAGTAAAATAACCCAGACTTTTTAAGAACAGCATCCAGTAAATATAAAAAGTGCTGGAAAACGCACACACTGGAACATAAGAAAAGCAAACTTACTAAGTGACTTCYATCTAGTAAATGCAATAATCTATCTTAAAATGCTTAAATTGTTTGAACCATGACTTTCACTTACTAYAAAGCCCTTTTCTTGAATTTCCAATGAACATGCAAAGACGTGGGTAAGACTTCCTTTTACCTTAGTATTAATAGAATGAGCTATAACAGGAAATACGTTCAAAACTAAAACAACAAAAATATCAAAGAACTTCAGAATATAATTTGTTCTAGTCAGACCCAATTCACACTGTCATATTTTTTCCAATTATGCTACAATTTATTTATGCATGAAGCTGTGCTTCTGCACCCTTAAACACATGTTCTTGGCAATAGAGCCAATCAGGACTGAGTTGGTACTTCAGGTCCAACTGCAAACCCAGTCCTTTTCAGGCAGCCATAGAACAGTTCAGGCAAGGRCAGGGAATACATTAGCAGCTGGTAATCTATCATCTACGGAGTAATTGTTAYTGTATTATTACATCTGTCACTACTTCAAGAAAATAGCATGTCTAAAGTTTGCACTGAAGACTGATTAAATGCTCTTGGTCCCTTACTTCTGATTGTTAAATCCACAGTTTGGTCCTGGATTCATCCAATTMAAAAATGGATGTGACAGCTACACCTCTGCAAGCCATGGAGCAAAATTCATCATCAAAGTTCAATCACACTTGAGTACRGAACAGTCCCAGTGTTCTGAGAATGCATCTGGCATCCTCCCTTTTCACTTGCACAAAGAACACTTTTACTGAGTATGTTACTCTTTATCATTTGTGCTTTAGGAGTTATGTTTAGAGATGGTTTCTCTGTATGTACATTATTCTTAATTGAAAGTGTATCTATATATAGATGCTAGTGGTATCAGCTACTTTTCTCAGCTGTGTGTGCTAATTCAAGCAGTCAGGTGTTTTCTTTCAGCACAAGCTAAAAGACCTGCAAAACACACATTTTAGATGTATTGGTTCTGTTCTTGAGCTCCACAGCTAAAAGCTCCTAGCTCGAAATAATGCCTTATTGTATCTATAATTTGGGGCATCGGAACCAAGGAGGAGATGCCATGTCATGTGGAGGAAATGCTGTACCTCTTCTCAAAAGCTGGAGGAAAAGGTAGGTTCTTCTGCTCTTCCTGATTTTGTCTGTGAGCCTGATTGGCAGTTCTGATTTTTTTGAAAGGAAAGTACCAGTTAAAAGTACAGTTTGTGTAGTTCTTGTCTGCTGATTTCTCAGTTCTTTTTCTTCTTTGATAAGCCCGAAAGTCAAAGAGAATAGAAACAGCAATCTTAAAAGGACATCTTTATTCCCTAACTGCAAGGGAGTAGATAAATAGTTGCAAACCCCAGAACAGCCAGGCTACCTTGGCAATGGATGGTCTCTCATGTTAATGGGCTCAGATATTTGACTCATCCCACTGCACTCTCATCTCACTGGGGCAGCCAATTGGTGTGGGGGAGAACTTTCCGGCTAATTCTTTTTTTCTAGATGTAAAAGGCTGTAATTCACAAGTTTCTTATCAGTTCTGTGACCAAAATTATATGTTTCTATTAAAAAAGCAGTGCTAAGATTTATTCTTGCTACAAACATACAATTGTGGTGTTCACAGGCAGTTGCTTTCGTGAAATAACTGTGTTTTTTGTCATGTTCACCAATACATACAAAGTTTTCTGTATGTGCTTTGCTGGGGTAAATGACCTGACACTTGGCTGTTAGTGCACATTTTACTGTGCCAGGCTTACCAGATAACTCACATTACTCTGTGATGTGCTCTCACTGTTTGTCACCCCATTCCTTTGGGTGCCATGTGCAATATTTATTAGTAATTTYATAGTTTTATCTATGTAATTGGTAATATATTAACAGTATGAAATTGTGAATTGCTAGGTGAAGGGTTTGGCTAGGAATGTGTTCCTGTTTGTTAAAATCATGTTAATAATTCTGGTTTCACTCAGTAAAGGTTTATTTTTTTAAAACTCTATTTTTTCCTGTAAATTTAATCAGACAAGTGTGTTACAATGCAGTACAGAAATTCAGGTAGTCTCTAAAATCTTTTGATTTTCCTCCTCTACGCTGCTCTGGTGAGACCCCACKTGGGAGTGCTGTGTACAGTTCTGGTGTCCCCAATAAAAGTACATGGAACTGTTGGAGCAAGACCAGGGGAGGCCACRAAGTTGGTAAAAGCAGTGGAGCATCTCCTTAACAAAGACAGGCTGAGAAAGCTGGGCTGGAGAAGAGAAGGTTGAGTGGAGACCTCACAGCAACTTTCCAATATCTGAAGGGGGTCTACAGGGAAACTGGAGAGCAACTCTTCATCAGGAATGGCAGTGACAGGAAAAGGAGTAATGGGCACAAACTGAAAGAAGGGAAGTTTAGGTTTAATATTAGGAGGAAATGTTTCAGTTTGAGGATGGTGAGACACTGGAACACACTGCCCATGGAGGCTGTGGATGCCCAACCCTGRMAACGCWCAAGGCCTTCTCCTTTCATCACCAAAGGCTTGGACCTTTACCTTGCTAAAAATATTGGGGTTTGTATCAAATATTGGGAGGGTAGTGGTGAAGCCACTGAGTACTTCAGCTCTGCAATTTATGCAGGAAGSTTTTGCTGTTATTTTAGCTTGCATTAGATTCTAGAATGTCTCTCTAAGCCAGGCCCTACTGTTAAATAGAGAACAACACRGGTCCTGTAAATTCCAAAAGACATCCACAGAATATCTCACTTCTTTTTATGAGTGGGGCACAAACTCTTCATAATTGTCAAGAACTTTTGTACCCTAGCTGTAGTAGAGGATAAACAGAAGATAAACAGAGGATAAACCTCTGAAACTTCCTTRAATGTTGTTTCCTTCTTTTGCTGCAGGGCTCACAAAGAAAGCTCAGATTTTTTTTTAAACACAATTTCGTAGGCAGGATTGATGAAGCTAACATCATGAGGTATCTACTTCCTCCTTCTATCATARGAATATTTAAGAATAGAATTCTTTTTTTCATTTGGACCTCCAATGACCATCTAGTCCAACTGCCTCAGGATTACAGATAATACTAACTGCAGACAAAAACCTAAAAAAGTTAATTAGAAAAGCTTAAATCAAACACTCCCTTTGAGGTACTAGAGCCATTTAAYACTGTTCACAACTCCAATTCTTCCTACGGAACAGAGTAAAAAATGAAGTAACTCTTCAACATTCCATGCTTGGAAGACTGTGCTAAACCATATCAAGGTACAAACCCTCACTCATGTTCAGTGCCACCCCTGGCCTTGGTTTCTTCCTGAGATACATAAACACATTGTGGATTCTGTAATTTCTGATGAGATTCATGCATTTTATRAGGCCACTGGTAAGTGCTGAACAGCTTTTGCTACCTCCATTCTTTCTCAAGTATCTGAAGGGAAGGATAATGGCATTGCAGATTTGTCCCACTTGCAGCTTTAAAACATGGCCTTATTTATAGTATATATACAGCACTTAAGGCTTTGCAAAACTCAGGGCTATAAATATTTGAAATGTTGGCTGAAGTCACTCAGCTGGTAAATTAGGGATATTACTACAACGTTATTGTTACATGTTACTTGGGCACTGTTTCTTAAACCCTGCTTATGCCCAGTTCCTGATGTGTCACTGTGGTGAGCAGCACCCCATGCCAACTCTGCAACTGGACTGTGAAGATTCTGGTAGAAAAGTGGAGTTTAAAACTGGCCTGCAAAAATCAGGCTCAGCCCCTCTGGCTTGCTTCATGTTCCCTATGGAAAACTTAATGGCTTCTCTAAACTATTTTAAACAGTTCTAAAGAAAATAAATTAATTAGTAGTAGTCTTTACATCTAATATTCTGTGACGTTATCAACACGTCACAGAAATTTTCACACAATGTATAAAACSAATACAACTTACTGCTTGGTTAATTGTAAATAATTAAAGCATGATACAACACCTAACAGAGGTATTAAGCTAGAAGCAGATTACATTCTTGAATCATAACAACTTTATGAAATACCTAGATATTTTAAAATGCTTTAAATTCAAATATCTAAGCATTCCTGTTACTRTACTAGCATTAATTTCACTTTTTGTTTTAAACTCTACTTTTCATGTAATGTTTAATCAGCACAAAGTAAGCATAAGAACTCAAACTCTACCATGTTTAATCAGCACAAAGTAAGCACAAGAGCCCARACTCTACCATCATCATTGTCAAGTGTAATTCAAACATCTCTAATAAAGAAGAAAGTGACACCAGCATTAAAATTCGTGTTTCAATAAGCTTCTTCACAACTATTTAACAAACTTAGCCAAACTTCCAAGCAGTTTCAACGTACCAACTGCCTACTCAGCCTGGCAGTTTTTGTACTGCTCCATGCCAGATAACTGCAAGTAAACATTTTGACATTTTCTGCTGCCTTACAATTATTTCAGTCAGAAGATACTTAGCCTGAAAAATCAAGCTTGCACAAGCTCCCTAGAGGTGTTACAAGATGATAGGTCATGTCTTTTAATATTGTCTGCCTTAAATGTGCTCCATTCCGACCAAACTCATACAAGTCCATCTTCCYAGGTAGACTGAATGCTCCAGAAATCCCTGAAATGGTAAAGAATGCTCCCTGAAACGCTCCAGAAATCCCTGAAAACTATCCACCTGCTCCAGAGAACTTGTGTAACAACTCCCCTTAAAAATCTTGGCCTCTCTATAGGGAAGTAAGAAGTGGCAACAGAACAGCAGTTTTGTCTTCTGTCTTCATGTTCCTTCTGCCAACACAAAAGGCTGTAGTTTGATATAAATGCAAAAAGATACATAGCAGAGGAGGTTGGAAAGGAACAAGAAGCCCCTAGAAAGTACACTAAGAACAAAGCAGGGCTGGAAATAGGAGAATTATTTCCACTAGGTTCACTCCCCATCCCCACAGAACCAAGAAGTGACACCACTGTCCCAGAAACACAGTATTCCTATATCCATAAAGCCTATTAAAAAGCATGTCACAACGCYCTTTACTGAGAAATGCAAGAGGAAACAATCAACTAACGGAGAAAACAATCATCCTAAGGGCTGAGGATGGGTTYAAGAATTCTGTTGTAGCTATCTGAAAACCAGAAAGTCAGTCAAAAAAACCACAATCCACTACACACAAAATAAAAAAATCCACAACACMCACTGCTGCTGTTCTCCCTGCACTGAAATAATCCCATAAACTGCCAATCCCATAAACCCCCTTGCTAATGAGCCCTCATTCCATCACAAATCAGCCTACAAAGATCCCACTTCTCAGCTGAGCCTACCAACAGGCCAGGAGAGACAAGAGGAACACTGGATCTCCTCTTCTCAGGGACAGTGCTTAAACCAGCACCATGGGAGAGTGACAGAACTCCAATAAGATGATTTTGCTACCACAGTGGTTTTGCTACCACAGTGTGTGCGTGGATCTATTCTGCTTCCACCATTGGAATCTCAGTGTGCAATAGCAATCTCATCCCCCAGTACAAGTATTATACCCTGATTAGTTTTAGGAAATAAGTCTCACTGTATTTCTGCATGTGGACAAGTCTTCACCCAGTGTAAAGCCTCYCAGTCCATTTGAAATCAGAGAAGTCTCCACTGTGACAAGAAAGAGGGTGATCTTGCTGGCTTCCACCCTAACCACTTTTTCACCACTATGGAATTARCCCTTGCATCATCACACCACTAGCCAGATCAAAAAGCCAAGCTGGCTGAAAGGTAACTGGAGGATAGGAATAAAATCATTTTARTTTTCAGCTGCATCATATGCCATATGAACACTAACAATGGCAGGAGAAACAGGAAGAACACATAACCATGAATAGAACCAACTCTTTCAGCATCACTGCAAATCTCTCATGAAATTACACCCTAGAAGAGAAGGGAAAGGGGAAGGAAACAGAATACAGTCAATTAGAATTAGCACATATTTAACTAATATATAATCAAGGTTCATGTCCATTATAGCACAAATGAGCCTTTACAACACAGAAAAGTCATAAAGAGCAACATTCTTCCCAAGCACAATGGATCTCACAGGAAAATGCACATAGAGAAAGCTGTTTAGGAGATGATAAATGCCAGGAATGTCAGTCCACCAACAGCACAAGTTCAGTCATGAAAGAAATATTAAGCAGCCACAGCAAATAATGCCAAGCGCAAGAAGTCTGAGAAGGTGAAGGCAACAACTGTCCTGGAAATTATGATAAAGCCAGTGAAATACTCAGCAGATCACAATGAGTCAAGAAAATTATTTGGCAGCAATACTTTGAATATTCTCACTACAAGCAGACAACTTAATGACAAAGCCACAGCAGGTAACACAGAAGTTGCAAAACGCAGAAGGTGGCAAAATTTTACTTCTGATGACAATAACAACAACAAAAAAAAACAGAGCTATGAAACTGTAAGCAAAACTCTACAATTGAAACGTTACCTGGAAACTCAGGCAAAAACCAAAATGGAACTAGAGATGATAGAGCATGAGTAGCTGAGCACAACAGCTACATCCACTGTGACAGTCAACATCTTAGGACTTTTTCACAAGTTTTCATTTAACAAAATTGCATGAGAGACAGACACAACATGTTCTATGTACTTGTCAAAGGCTGAATTTGTCATTTTTCTCCTACCTAATTGGAATTTTCAGAGTAATCTGGTTTCCACTGTAATTTCATTTCCATTGAACTAAGTCCCCGGGGTAAACAGTAATCAACTGAGGCACCAGGAAGAAAAATTGTCTGTACCTTATTTGTCACAGAAGTTTAACGATGTTTTATAAGGAAAGAAACAGAACTTCAGAAATAAAAGGGAAATCTCTGGCTTATAAGGCAGCTATATAGAAATCCCCAAAGTTAAATCTATGTCTTGTTCAAAAACATTATTGGAGAACATACTGGGCCTTTTTCAGATTCACCTTTTCATCCTCCTCTCATTCCTCTTGGTATTGAGAGAAAGAGAAAACTGAGAAAGACAGTTTTCTTGGCTTTAGTTTCTGTTGTGCCTCCTCACTCTAACACCTGAATATCTAACAAAAACCCACTGAAAAGCTATGGCATGAGGTAGGTTTGAAGTTCACAGTCTCTGAGTCTCAGTTCTTCACTGATAACAAAAAGACAACACAAGCTTTTTGATTAATGATTGGGTAACGTACAGGAGGAGAATGGAAAGAACCTAAAGAACTCATCAAGCTTATCAAGCTTCCTTATTAACAGAGGAATAATTCTACTCAGTATTTAGACTGATGTCACACATGCATTTACAGAAAGAATTCCACACATAAAATACTGAATGACAATCCAATTCCATCTGACTGAATGAGTCAAGGATCCAACAAGAGGAAGAGCTCCTAATTAAGGGGTGTGAGGGAAACATCAGTTTAATGACAAGCTTCATTCTCCTATTTCCCCATTTTCCATGTTTATATAAACTTAGAGGAACCTGAAGTTCAAGACCAAGTGCAAGCTCCTACATATGGGTCAGAGCAATCCCAAACACAAATACAGGCCAAGGATGGAATGAGAGCAGCTTTGAGGAGAAGGACTTGGGGGTGCTGGGGGACAGGAAGCACAACACAACCCAGACAATGTGCACTCCCAGCCCAGAAAGCCAAACGTGTTCTGGGCTGCATTCAGAGCTGTGTGGGCAGCAGGGCAAAGGAGGGGATCTGTTCCCTTCTCTGCTCTGGCAACATCCCACCCMCAGCAGTACATCCAGCCCTGGGGTCCCCAGCACAAGAAAGACATGGACCTGTTGGAGCAGGTCCAGAGGAGATCAGGAAAAGGACCAGAGGGCCAGAGCAACTCTGCCGTAAAGGCAGGCTGAGAGAGCTGGGGRTGCTCAGCCTGSAGAAGAGAAGGCTCTGAGGAGACATTAAAGCACTTTCCAGTACATAAAGGGTACTCTGAAAAAAGCTGGAGAGGGACTTCTGACAAGAGCTTGTAGAGACAGGACAAGGGGGAYGGCTTCAAGCTGGAAGAGGGTGGGTTTAGATGAGGGGCTAGGAACAAAATCTTTACTGTGAAGGTGGTGAAGCACTCCAACAGGTTGCCCAGAGTTGTGGATGTCACATTGCTGGAAGTGTTCAAAGCCAGGTTGGATCACAGGATCCATTTGCTATCCCCCTAATGGTTCTTCAATGACTATAAAATGCTTATATAGACCATGATTCATAATTTTTTCCCAAGGCTCTTCGCATCATTTGTTTTTCACCACATACAGTTTTAAAGTAACTTCACTAAGCCATCTGACAATTTGACTAAAAAATGAATAATGGAYGCATTTTAAAAAATAAGCTTTTAGTTCTGTTGAGAAAATCACTCTGAAATACAAACTCCATGTCCTGATGAAATAATATGAAGAAAACAAACTTTTCATTTCCATTTATCAAGAATCTGTACAAGAACAAGGCACCTCAAACATCAACCTCATATTTACAAATGCAGCAAGGCAAAGGAAAAACTCAACTGATTATATGCACCCTGTGACAAGTTGTTGTGTGTAATGCAGACACTTTCTTATTCACAGCTAGAAAGTGTCTCCAAAGTATACCCCTAGCATCACCRATTTTGGGGAAACAGAACATCAGCTATTCAGAAGAGACAAGACAACTCTTCTTGAAAGCAGATTACTAACACCTGACCAAACAGGTAAGTAGGAGCAAACTACAATGATTTTAACAATATTTTCTTATTAAGAGAAAATCATCACAAAAACCATGAAAATAGCTTAAGAGAAAACAAACACTTTGGCAGCCTATGTAAGAAGTAAAGTTTTGTTATACCTATAGAAATGTATCCCCAAAGTAACTTCTTCACAATTCTTATCAAAGGAAAAATCATTGAACTGAACTGTCTAAAACTCAACATGGTTGYTCAGGCTTTTCCCCCCCTACTTCATTTCTGGAAGGAAGTTCTAAGACAAGAACTTAAATTGATGRAACACACTAGAGAAACTGATTATGTCAAATATATGGAATAAAGAATTCCAGTGGACAACTGCAATTTGTATGTCACTTAAGTGACATACAATGATAAACTCACAGTTAAAGCAAATTTTGCTGTTAAACTGAAAGTAGAACTACAGGGTTAGTCTTCATTTWAAGTGTGAACTACTACCTATTTATTGTATTTTCACACCCACAGAGAACTGCAGTGACTCATCAACACKGCCAAACCCTCCAAGTGTGCTTCAGGGGTAGCACAGTGTAAGCACACACTTGAGAGCACGAAGCAGGAGAGAGTTTGATCCTCTGCTCTCAACTGCTGAGTTACTCACTGCTGGCCTACACGAGCCCGTAACCTGCACAACACCTCAGCCTTCACGGYGACACTTGTACCTGGGGAAATGGGACACAAACAGTGCATCGAGTACCAGTACAATTTCATGTCCAGACAAAGATGATCTTCTCAAGTACCATCTAAGGATCAACAACACAGTGCAGTSGAACCTTCAAACTAAACTCTTATATTGGCTCTCACCTGCCAACAATGAAACTAACCACTGTCCTCCTCCAGCTGCCTCCAGGCAACATATCCCGAGTTCTACTGGTCCCAAATATTCATAGCATTATCAGGAAAGTGACAGAAAACAAAAGGAACATTCATGACAGGATGAATTATCAAACCCTCCTTCATCAAGTCAAAAATCTCAGAATGGTGCAGGTAAGTGGAAAACTCCAGCCATACACCTGCTAACCAGAGGCTGGGTCTGATTGGGGTTTTTTCATTACACATTAGCTTACAGCAAGGCTTCACCACCACTGAGCTCACTGACATCTCACTGAACATCACTCAACTGATGGTTGTTGCATCCATTCAAAAAAAATCAACAAAAAAAAAACAACCTCAGTTTTCCAATCCTATACATGGAAGGAAAGAAAAAAAAAAAGGCTTCCCAAATGGTACAAAGGGAATTCATGTTTTCAGCTGTATCTTCACTAGACATGTGACAAACTGTCAACCACAGGAACCTGGCTGAACTGCTACAAGAACACACACTGTAAGAATTTTCAGGCTGCGTTTCTGCCTAATTACCAAAACTATCACAAAGACATCCTGATACAGCAAGAGAACTGTAAAGCACTTCAGAAATCTGACATTACCACCTCAACTAAGAAAAACATCAGTACATCATCCTAGAAAAAGTCCCATTGCATGAGGGTCTGCACATGTGTGTCTATAYACACACACCTCTCTAAGTATCCAAGGGAAAGCACCTGGGATTTTAAGGTCCCACTGTGGTTAATAAAACACTGTCTGAAAGACAGGTCAACACACAYGGACAGCTGTGCAAAACTGGAACCTGAAACTGCAGAACCAGCCACTTGAGTTATATCTTCAACCTCCAGAGGATTTATGTCACAATTTAAGATTTTAAAAAAAGGAAATCCTCACAGCTAAAGGATTCAGGAAAACACATTAAAAGAAAATATCAGAAATTATCAAACAATTAATATTCAATTTCTAAGTCAGAAATTCACAAAGTCTAAAATACAGTTTAAAMTATAGTTTAATGTATAGTATAATGTTTTGGTTTATCAAAATTTCTACATTACATCACTATATTTACTTATAAATTAAGTTAAACAGATGCATCTTTCTCATTTAACTTTCAAATTCATCCACTTGTCCTGTTGAAATGTACCAAAAAACCCACTGAAGTACTTTATTGCTAAAACAATAGAAGAATATAAACCATAAACAACTCAAGGCTGATTTATCAAGAAYGTTTTGACAACAACATTCATTCCTATCTTATATTTAAAATGAGACTTTTTTCACTCCACTGTCAAATTTATCTCTGGACAAGAAAACTGAAGTTCCACCCACAGCCAACACAGGCCTGTCCCCACTATCCCACAGCACAGTGGCAGCAAGGACACCCTCCTCCAACCAAAAARGCCTCTCTGGTAACAGAGAGATCATAACTGACACACATCACTACTGATTTTTCTTAATGAACACATTTCTAAACAATCTTTTTTTTCCTTCTTTCATCATTTCATGCTGCTACAGCTAAGACAAACCAAACCTTTCCCTCTTCCCACAGTCCTGCTGAAGCTCGAGAAAAGGTTAAGCAGCAATTAAATTACTTAAGGACTGAACCCTATGGAATTTGGAACATGCATTTTTCTGTCATTCCATGYGCCATTCGACTGTTACAAAAAACTGCTACTTGTCTTAAAGGCTCTTCTAGGGACAATTTTCTATTACTTGAGTTTTGGGTATTTTACATGAAAGCTTAATGAAAAGACAGCCCTGAAATTCCCTCCACATACTTCTCATTACTTTGAAGCAGTCACTTGAACTCTYCTGTTAAAAAAAGAAGTCTTTTGCAATTTGTAACAGAGAGGATATGAGGAAACTCATGCAACAAGGATGTCTTGCCTTCCACACAGTCTTGAATCCCAGCTTAAAAACGGAATTTGGAAAAAAAGCRCATCTCTAAGGAATGATGCAATGTGGAATTCCCCTCTTCTGAGTAAATCCACAGCTGAATGCTAACAACCAAACAGTAGGATTTGCTGAAATGTCTATGAAATGATCTAAATGCAAGAAAATCACATTTTTCTGTTAGCAGTTACGCGTGTAACGAAAAGAAAGTCACAAAACAGGGTTACATAGTGGTTTTGTAAGCAGATCAAGGATGCTACAAATACAAGCTTCCCACAGTAACACTCCTGATAGTTACCCATAACTTCCAAAGCATCTTTAATCYGACTTCATGAAAATTGTTGATAATACCAGCATTAAAAATACACCTAGATCTTCAATCTACATCCCATGGACCCCTTCCAGAGCTGACACTAAGTCAACCAAAAGCAAGTAATCATTCTCATAGTCAAGAGTAACTAATTTTTAAAGAAAATCCTTTATCAACAATGTTCTTTTAAAAAGCAAGCTGGGGAACATATCTATATCGGAGTGGTTTTCATTTCAGGCATTATAATTTTTATTTGAAAACGTGTCAACGACTYGCAACCAAAAAGCCTTAATAACAAGCAGACTGAATTCAACTCTCAAATAAAATGAGTAACTAAKGGTTTCTTATAAAACAAAGCAAATACTAGAAAATTCACAACAGAAAATGCAGAAGAAACCAGTTGTGCTGTTAAGCTCCCTCAAGAAAAAACAAAAACCAAAAGAGAAGCAAAAGGTTTTAATACCAAGTCACAACTGGCTAGTTTAAGACCTTACTTACTTTCCTCCTACCCTCTGCAGCGAGGACAGTTATTCACAGCTCTCCTGTAATGTCACCAACACCCCATTTTAAATTACTTTACCAACCCAGATCTACAGAACATGCTCAATGCACCAATGGGCTCAGGTGGGCTCTGTAATTATCAGAAAGGCAGCAGTTGACATTTTGAGGGTGCAAGGTAGTGACAGAACAGTTTTTCTGCCCTATCTATCTACTGAAGACTCTAAACAAAATATCTGAATTCCCAAGKGCAGAGGACACCTCTGTTAACCATATTCTCAAATCATGTTTTAGCCTTAAGCATAAGAGAACCAGCCAATACAACATAACTGCTCTGAAAAGGGTACTCATAACGAATTGTGGCCCTCATAGTAAGAGTGTGAGAACTTTCAGATGTTCCTACATTAGTAAGAGAACAAAAWACTCGATTTAATACATGGAAAAAAGACACTGTGTTTTTCTAACACAGAATCTGAAGTAGCTCCAACTTCCCAGATAGAAAAATTCAAGTCTCACTGCATGCAAGTATGTGCTAACAGAAGACCTCCTTGGCCTCTGCTCTGCAACATCAGAACAACGCTCAGTTATGTTAAAAAATAAAGGTAATGCTGTGTATTTACAGACCACAGATAACAACTGTGATATGAGACCAACCTACAGGAACAGCACACAATGCTGCCAGCTTTGCAAAAGACAAGGACTGCAATGAAAGACAGACACTACCAAGCTGTGTTCCCAAAACACACCCTGAAGTCCAGCTTTAAACTTGGAGTTCTGATTTAAAACAGGGGTAATATGGACAATAAAACTGGGTGCAGCTATGCAGAGGTTGAAGAGAAGACAAATCCATGTAAGAAAAACATAGGATACCTGCACAAGAGAATCCACATCCAGACTACCATTAATGCTCACACCCAGCAAACAACAGCACACAAAAAGCCTCCACATTTACAACTTTTCAAATTGACGCAAAATCCAGCAAAGTTTCTTACATCTTCACTCTGGTCTCTGCAAGTGCTGGATAAGCAAGGCTCTTGTGATTGCAAGAGAAAGAATTAAACTTAGTACTATAGTTTCAAGGGTTTTGCAGGGTTTGGATTGTCCTTAAAAAAAATAAAATCCTGCTTYAAGTTAAAAACAGTAAGGGACACCTTTGACTCATTCAGCCATTTACTTCACCAATGAGGCTATCTTGATGTGCATGTTTTCAAAATATACCTATTTTTGATCTCTTAGAATAAATAAAACAGTATTTCTTTTTTTAAAAAGTGAGTAAATACATACACACACGCACATATATATTTATATACACATATAAATTTATGTGTATATAAATTTAAATGTATATATATATTTATACACACACACACATACATATTTATATACACAGATATATCTCTACACTCAGAGTATGGCCTAACACCAAAGTACTTTCCATTCAAACATCTGAAATAAGTTCTGAACTTGTCTAAACCATAGCAGGAAGGGCAGAAATACTTTCCACGGAATTTAATATATTTTCAGTACACACCTGACAGAAACAGAACTTCAAAGCCATTTAAAAATAAATTGTTCAAATTAATAAATAAATWAATTCCTATCCATTCTTACCCAAGGCTGTATTCATAGTGGAAGGTCCTAAACTAATTTTAATTTCAAATATAAGATGTCTTGGAACAAAGGTGTTACAGGTACCTTTATTTTCTCAGAAGTCTCTTTAATTTTGCAAAATAGACAGTAATAACTATTTTAGTTTATTTTGAGTCTCTCATCTACGAATTTCAGCATATTAATAAAATGCAGAAACCTAAAAGTGTGCCTTTAGAACACAGAGTAGTTGCACTGGTCTGAGCACAAAGGCACCACAATGTGGGGAATAAAATGTTTATGTAAGGGTGACAGTGTTCCACAGAGATGGAAAACAGTTTTGCTACCACTGTCTTTATTGATTACCACCTCCAGATGTAGCCTTCCTGTTAACTCCATGGGCAGAGAAATTGCCACAAAGGCAAATTCTGCAAGACTTGAAGGAGCAGCCAGGCAAAGAAAACTACACAAAAGGAAAGTASAAGACCCTGTGGAGAGGGAAAAGTTACTATGATACAATCTTACATTTATTTCTGGTTAACTCCCTCCCCATAAACACGCTGATAATTTGAGTTTCTTCCACTGCAGCTTTATGATTATGTTTTTGGATTTCGTACACAGCTATCATTAAGTATCACTGTTGTCTGGTGTATTGCAACAGAATAATCAATACATGTATTCTATATGCCTCCCTGAAATTCTTGGTATCACTACTGTAGTTAGTTGGTTCAAAGAATAAACATTACTTCAACTCCAATAATCAAAAGCATTGTTTGAGAAAACAAAACAAAACAAAAAAGCCCAAACAAACAAACCAACTCCCTCATGTACGACTTGGGTTTTGCTGAAATAAATATGCAACTTGATCAGCAACACTTTTGGTGGGAAGGCCTGACAATTTCTCAAGTAAAATATGAAAAAAAGAAAATTCCCAAGTACAATATGAATAATAAAGCTAGCTGCCTACAGCTTTCAGCCACCCCTAACCCTTTCTTACTAGGGACACTGTTTCTATTCCATAATCAATAAAGGTCAATCCCCCAAACACCCATCAATAGCCCCTTCCTAAATGTAACAATTTTACCAGCCATTTGTCAGGCCTCTGAGAAGCTGCCAAAAAACCCAGGTTACCTGATCTGTCACAGCAAGTGTTGCCACAAGTATTCTGAAGAATGCATAACAGTATCTCAATTCAACAACTTTTTAAAAAAATACAGGCCCCAGTTCTGCAAGTAGGTCAGCAAAAGCAGGCCTGGTGCTGGCTTTGAGCCTGCGACTTCAGAGGGTCTTTGGACTGATACAAACGCCCAGTGATATGAACACAGCTGCAAAACTGCGAATATAAACCGAGTTGTACAGATAACATGAAAACAGCTGAGACAGACACAATATGTCTGCAGCGAGCCTAGGAGTCCTTTGAACATTTAATTAGAACAATTCTTCTCTGAAAGGTCCTTTTTTTCCTGTACAGCTGCGAGCTACTCCAAATCTTCAAAATACCTAACTGGACTTCTGAAGGAGCAAGCTGAAAATTAAATATGGCATCTTAAAAACTACCCCAACATTTCTGGATACCTCTACAAGAAAAAAAAAATCACTCAAGAACAAAATAAGTAATTTTCAAAAGCYATTCCCACTGTATACAAACAAAGCTGCACAAAGTGGGACAGCACATGTTAAGACAGTGGTAACTAACACACAAAAACCCCAACAACCCATCCAACTGGTGAAATCCCGTTTTCTCGAGGACAATAACACTGAGTATCTGCGGCCAAACTACACGCAATACCTCTGCCGTACACGTCGGGCAAGGGAAGAGGGCTGTCCTGCCTAAAATAAATCGCTACAGACAAGCCCTAAGACACAACTCCGAGGAGAAGCGGCGCGGTGAACTGCAGGAATTRGATGAAAAAGCCACGAACGTTTTTCGTACATGGAAGCCGGGGCGCTGGAAGCCGAGGCCAGAGGAGTGGCCTACGTGTTAACAGTGTTTACAGCGGGCGTGAACGAGCTGCTGCTGCTGGATTTCATTGAGACCGTCGGGAAAGCGCCTCGGCAGGGCCTGATTTCCAGGCGTCGCCCGGGCCTACGCGGCCCCAATCACTCCACCTCAGTAATGGCGTTCGGGGCGAAGGGAAGCGAGAACCAGGGGAGGCGATGCCGATGCAGCGCTGCGGGGACGCACCAGGCCCTCCTCACCAGGGGGGTCCGGCCACAGGGGCCCCGGAGAGGCGGCCAGGGCCCCCCGAGGGCGCCGGGCGCTCCCCCCCGCCGGCAGCCGGGAATGAGGAGCCGTCAGCCATTTTCCCTCGCCCTCCAAAACACGGCGGTGCGGGGCCGACACGCCGGGGCTCCGAGGGAGGCGCTGCCGCCGCCTCACGCCCCGCGGGTCCCGAGGAGCTCCGTCCTCGCCCCCAGCCGCGCCCCGGCCCGCGGAGCCCCATCCCCGGGGAGCACAAACAGCTGCCCGGCCCCGCCCGGGCACCGCTCCGCACTCACCCCCGCACCGCTTCCCCTCGTCCCGCGGCGGCTGCTGCGGCGGCCCGGAGCCCTCCTGGGCGCTGCCTCATGCCCGGCGGCCGGCGGGGCACGGTCTCATGCCAGGCCGCGGCTCTGAGGGGGCGGCTCCGCTTCCCCCGGCTCCCACTCGGCTGCGCTGCGGCGGGAAGCGGGAGGGCAAATCCGGCGCCGCTGCCCGCGCTCCGGGTGCCGGCCCTGAGCGCTTCTCTCTCTCTGGGGCGTTTTTCCTGCGTCACCAGCTGCTGCCCGGCGGCGGCGGCGGCGGCCCTGCCTGGGCTCGGGCTGGGGCTGGGCCGGGGCCTGCGCGCTCCGCTCCGCCCCGTCCGGGCACCGGGCGCACGCGGGGGGGGTGGGCGGACGCGCGCTCGGGGCTCGGCCGGGCGGGGGTGGCGGGGCCGGGCCGGGCGGCGGGAGCTCCGCGCTCAGGGCTCGGCGGTGCGGGGGAGGCAACGCGGAGGGAGGCGGCAGTGGCGGCGGCTCCTCGCGCTCCCGGCGGCGGCGGCGCAGCCGCGTCTGGCGGGGCCCCGTGGGCAAGATGGCGGCGCCGGCAGCGCCTTCCGCACCCGGCCCAGCGCGGCGGCGGTTCGGCCACCCGAGCGCGGCGGTGACGCGCTGCCCGTGTGCCCGCCCGGGGCCGCCGCTCCCGGCCGGCCCCCCCCCCGGTGCGTCGGTGTGCGGGGCGGTGGCGGCGGTGAGGGAAGGACGAGGGCTGTGGGACACACACAAACACACGCACGCACGGCCAGCAGCGCGCGGGCGCGCGCGGGGCCTGCTTGGCGTCGGTTGGGCGCGCGCGCTGTCTCCATTGTGGCCCGCGCCGCGCCGCCGGGCGCGCGCCGGGGCCCGGATGGTGACGTCAGGGCGGTGACGATGGTGACGTCAGGGCGGCCGCCTCCCGCCGCGCTGGGGCCGGGASGGGAGCGGGACGGGAGYGCGGGCGGCGKCRGGTCCGGCTCCGGCCCTCAGGGCCCGCAGAGCGGAGCTGGCTCCCCGCTCGGGCACACYGGCGCTTTCCGAAAGCTGAACGGAGCTTTTGTTCCTCTTGCAGGCTGCCCGGGGCAGCGGGCACAGCTCCGAGCTCGGCAGAGCTCAGGGACAGGGCGCTCWGGGCTCATGGGTGACTCTCAGGGTGTCCTGCGCAGGGCCTGCGGTCGGAGTCGATGATCTCCATGCGTCCTTCCAGCTCTGAGTATTCTGTGATTCTTTGGTTCTTTTTCCTTTCTTTGATACGTCTGCGTTTACATGGCCACAGTAGGAGATCGGTAGAGCCCCACTCCAAACCTGCTTTATATAGCGACCGGGAGGACTTCAAGCCTGGATTTAAAACCCGGGAAAACGGGAAAGGATGCCTTGAGGCAGGACAAGTGTGGCAGATATGGCGAACTCGGACTTCAGGAATACCTGAAGTGCTGCTTAAAGTTTTGTTAGTCTGTATTCCAAGAAAAAAGTCTCATTTTAACAACACCATTCAAGAATTTCGGAGCAGGAAGTGAAAGATACGGTATTGAGCTAAAAACACAGGAGGAATTTAGGCTCCCCATGCTGGAATTTGCTCGAGGGGCTCAGGCCAACAATCCTAACTAGTGCAAAATGTTTTATCTTTTGGACCACGCAGTGACAAAAAACTAAAAAACTAAAATACCAATTGCTCATTGCAGGAGATGAAACAACATTGGGTGGGTGTTTTTCAGTAAAAAGCTGGAGCTCAAAATCAAGTGGTGATAAGTTCTGATGTTTCCTAATTTAGCAGAATTATTAAGTTTTTTGCTGATCATTAGATGGTATAGTTTGGGAYGGAAATCTGAAGTATGTTGCTGTGTTAGCCACTCAGTAAACAAAACAAGGGATGCAGCTGCTTCATCACTGTACAAATGCAACAGTTTGTTTRCTGAAGGAATAGCTGCATGTGCATTTTCTTCAGCAATAAAAACAAGCCATAACCATGGTGAAAGTTTGCAAGTGTCTGTGTTTCGTCTTTGGGTTAGAAATACACGTAATCATATCAAAACAGCCATTTTATCTGTGTGATTTTCATGCTTCTGGGCTTGTTATTGTGGCCTCTTTTTTTGTTACTTATCAACTACTTTCAGCTTTTCCTCCTATTTCCCRTTAATCCACTTTTTTCTCCAGGGAAAGCATTTAAGATAGCTGCACCTACAATGTTTGTACCTTCCCTTGCCACCACAGTATTCTCCCTCAAGTCCTTCACTGTTTATGATGACTTACAGAGGCATCGTGGCACCTCAAACAATTGTAGCTGCCTATATTTTGACACTTAACTTTAAAAATAAACTGCTGTGTTTGTTGATGGTCATTTCTTTTATTGTTTAATAATCCTTTGTTTTAAAGACAGGCCAAATACTGTGTTCCTTCTGAGTACCATGACTTTTTTTGGCAGAGCCAAAGAGTGACACATCAGTGGATTTTTATAATGTGGGCAATTGTCCACCAAGAAATTGACTGTCAGTTCACATAAAAGTCAACAACAACAGCAAAAAGATATGAACAGTAGTTGTGGAAACAATGGTGGTACAACTTGTGGCAARAATTCCCTCTTGTGAAAAAGCATTCCTTCAGCCAAGAGCAAGAGTGGGAACTTGGATTATTTTGATTGAAGCCTTAGGCTTGGAAGAGATGAAGAACTGATTCCTCTTCAGCTCCCCAGGACCTTTGCTGGTACTTTTCAGGTTTTAGATTCTACTTTATGTACAATTTGCAGAAGCACAGCAATACTAGAGGCATTTTGCATGGGGAAAAATCCAAAACTATYGTTGTTTATATCTGCCCTCCTGCCTGGTTTAAAGGTGTATTCTGGAGTGCCTTGACAGAGCAGCAGCTTGAAGCTGTGCTAATCAAAGGTCACAATAGGCTGAAGCACACAGCTATTTATGGCACCAAATAAAAAAGGTATTGGGTCTGCAATAACCCTGTGTGGTTCCTGAACCAGCAATCTGCACATGGACTTCTGGCTGGGGAATTCTTCCTGCCCAGACAGGAATCTATGCCTGCCCCTCTTTGCTCAGGCTTCTGAGGGCATTGCTGTGGCTCACCTGGTGCTACACTCTTCTGCCTGAATAGGTTCACACACCCCAACACTGCAAATAAATGTTACCAGTTTGTCTTTGTGCAGCAGCTGTGGAAACAAAAGAATACAAGCAAAATAAATTGCTGATTAAAGAATACCCATGAGATGAAGACAGAAGTCAGTAGGAATTCACAGATCTGACTAAGTGCTCCAAATTCTGTGACAGGATTCTGGTTAATTCCCCACTGTACACAACTGTTGGTATGATTAGAAATTGTTGGTATGATTAGAAATGCTTTTATGACATCTTTAATTCAGTGTGAAAATGTGGGGAAGGGAAGCATTTCCCTGAAGGCTTCCCTGCTCCAGCACTGCAGCTAGCCCATCAAACAAAAAGTGAAACCAGTTGTGAACTAGCTGAAAATGAAAACCAAAACATTCTGGTGAGGGAGTTACTCAGAATTCAGAAAATCTCTATGTTAATGGGTGTGTTTATCCCCAGTTCTTAAACTCTGGTTGATGCTGCACTGCTCCATGAGTAGACAAAAATGAAATTTACAAYGCTGCTGATGCAGAGTAAAGCTGTGGAGTTTTGCAGTGGGGTAGCAAAAGCAGGAATAACAGATGGGAGAAAGCAGAATTTTTCCATAGACCCACAAAAGATCTTTTTTTTTCTGGTTCAGCCCCTTGGATGCTRCATCACACACTGTTCACCAACAGAAAACAGAAAACAACAGGTTGTATGGCAGTACTTTACATATAAATCAACATTCAAAATTAGGGCAAAAACCCCATGCTAATGAAGTATCTAAAAGTTGTAAAAACTCTCCTGGAGAGAGTGTTCTRTCTCTTTTCTGAGAGCTCTATCTCCTTTCTGTTGCAAATAAAGGTCAAATACAGACATTTCATTTTAGTTTCTCCTGAGGTGGCTGCTTTAATTACCATTCCTCACATCAGTGAAAGACTTCTCTTCATTGTGGTCAYTCACTTCCCATCTTTCAACTTCTATTTTCTAATTGTAAGAGATATTAACAGTGATGTTGGGATGGGCACAATGCCACTCTTAAAAGACTCATAGAAGCAGTTAAATCAAGTTTGTGCTCCACACTTACTGGTACAAAAGAATAGTTGCTTAGGCAGAAATCATAGAAATTTTATAAGAAAAAGATTCTGTGGTCTCTCACGTTGARGAAAGGATGTTATCTGATTAGGAACAATTCTTGTGATAAGAGAAACATGGTGTGGCATTTTCATGTAATTCATTTAGTTGTGCACTTATGGGTTAAATGAACAGCATGAACAAAAAATTCTCAGTGTGCCTACCAAATGCTCAGAAGATGTTGCAGAGACCATTTGTCAAAAAGTCTGTTTCTAGGCCTAAAAGAATATCTCCCCTATCTTTTGGAGAGGGAGCAATTCAAAATATTTTCCCTGTCTAGTTCATTGCTAGCTGAACTGTCCTCAGATAAACCATGTGGTGTCCATGTGAAAAGCATCCATCTCGTAGGACTTGGACAGAGTTCAAAAAATGGATTTGACAGCCATATGGTCCTCTTCATCCACATGAACCTTGAAGAAGTTTGACTTCCTTCCAGCCTTAAGAGCAGAGTGAGGGAAGAAGAGAAACTTCTTAAAACTTGTCAGTGCTGTTCCTAAATGTGCTAGATGAGGACATTGGTCAAAAAACCAGCAAGAAAATCTGTAGATTTGTGCATTTCCTCAGCTTTTCTGAATGCCTGTGCACACAGAGTGTTTGTCATGGCACTGGTGGGGATCTGAGGGAGCCTCTTGCTCACAAACCCCAGCCACCACACATCATGGCCATGTTCTCCTCCTCAGCAGGGTTTGTAAACACCAGTGTTGCTATGRGTGCAGCAGAAGAGAAGCAGCTTCTTTTCCTAGGGCTGAGCATCCTCCACAATTCCAGCCCTGATCTCCCTTCAACCCCAAATTGCATCTCTCATGTGCTGGAGTGCCTGGTTTATGTTGGATATGCTGGGCTAGRCAGGAGCTTTTTTAGCTAATAGCAAGCAGGAGGAATAATAACTGAGTTGTACTTCCCTTTCCCACAGTGGGCATTTCTTTGGCATTTCTTCCTCCTCTTCCTAAAATTTTGTAGGAATTAGTATCTCTTTGAAAAGCCCTTTTTTCCTCATTCAGGGTTTACTGAAATTGGCTGAAAGGATCAAGGGGAACCAACAGGCAGAGGCAGAGCCAGACAAYGGGCTCATGTGAAACCAGTGTCATTAAGAAACCATGAGAAGTTTCAAAACTTCAAAACAGGGTAGTTTGAAAGGAGAAGGGTTGCCACCACACATTTGGAATGGAAAAGAGAAAAAAAAAAGGTGTAATCAGAAACAATAGGAAAAAATTGTTTAAGAGTAAACTACAGATTTTGAAACAAACATGCAAACATGATATGAACAGAAACACACATCCATTTCAGATCTTGTATCAATGGTTTTATCCAAGCTTTATAAAAATAGCTTCTGAGAAAGGCTTAAATCTAAAAATATTTACAGGAAGAAAGTTTGCAATTTTGTAAAGCTAGGGTTTTTTCCTTTCATGTGACTAAAGATTTTCTTTCTTCAGTCTAAAGAGGGATTTCATACAGTAGCATGCAGACTAATAGATTTTGGAGCCTATAGTTATGTGCTTTCACTCCATTCTTTCCTTTTATACTTTGTCCAGAAGTTTTTCTCAACTATTTTATTGCCAGTTACCTACCAAAATAATTCCCATTGTCCAAAACAATCATTATTTCTCTTTTGATGAAATGGTACAGTAAGCAAATGCCAGTTTACATGGATGGTTTGCAAGGACTGAATTTTGATAACTGCTACTGCTGTTCCATCATGTGTCTGTGACAGGTCACTTCAGAACATAATGCAGATTAACTGTGTGCCATGCTGTATTTTATGTAGCCCTGCAGCCTTTCTGAGAGATTACATTAAAATATGTTGGATAAATGTGAAGTAACTCATAGCAGGACTTCTGCAGCAGCAGTGATATTTTGGCTGGAAGGTTCACAGTAGCAATAATGTTTGAGCAATAGCTGTGTCTTTGTAGCCAGAATGGTATAAGGCATTAAGCAAGCCAGAACTTGTATAGAGGGTAATATCTTTTATTAGATCTGAAAACAGGCTTGTATGCATCAAAGCTTGGCTGTTTTTACTAGACATATCAGTTGGTCTATTGAAACAATATTTAAGTAGATCTTTTATCATCCAGAGGCAATCTGCTTTTTTTCAGCACACTAGTTCTTTTCCATTTATTTTTTGCTATACCATTATTTTGGGAAGGTAAGTGTAATTCAGAATCTAAATATGTGGAAATAACATCAGCAGACAAAAGCTAAAATTTATGCTGTAAACAGAGGATTATTTCTGTGATTTGACTTTTTTGAATATCAAGCAAAATGCTCTTTAGAAGTACAATTGACTTGTCACTACTCCTGTAGTTTACACTGCTCTCAGTTACAAATTGAGACCAAATGGACAAATCTGATATCTACAAGTTAATTTTCTTTTTGAAATCTAAACTACTATAGTTCTGGAGTTCTTCTGCTTTTAAACTTATTGCTGGTTATTTCCTAGGTTAAAATGACAATTACATTTCATATCATGATATCCCTTTAATTATCTGCTTTTTCCTTGTGTTTGTACTTTTAGATGCACATGTAGTAAGACATGGTTAGACATACTTCTGTTTTCTTAAAATCTATAACAGAAAATCCTAACATATTTAACAGAAATATAAAACAAAACAAAAATGGACAAAATAATGTATTTTTACTTCCCAGAGACAAGGTAATTATTCCTTTACTTTCTGAAATGACAGGAAAAAATCTGAAGTTACCCATGTTTTGTGCTCTTTTTTTTCTCCTCTGAATAAGATGGACCAAATGGCCAACAGTTCTTGAGGATTTTGTGACTTCACATCAATACAAAAGATTAGTTCCTTATTCTTCTCAGGCAGAGAATCCAACTGAAGTCCACAGATTAATGCCTCTAATAGTATTAATTTCACCAAGTAATAGTGGACTTTGAAGTTTTCCTTGAACCTTAATTCGAGGAATGTTATGAGTATCAAAACCATATGGCTGAAGGACTGCAGCCAACTGCAGAGCTCCAGCCTCTACTTAGTGGGCGAAATCCATCATAAGTCTGTCTCTATTTCAAAGGAGAGTGAGGCTCCCAACATGGCAAATATTACTCATTTCAGCTGTATCCATCTCACTGGGTTGTACCCACCTACAAATGGGGCAGCAGGCAGAGGTATCCCTGGCATCTCTGGGCAGACCGTGGGGAAAGGCAGCACCCCCTGAACACGGCTTGCCCCAAAGGTGGAATTTATATTCCACCTTTGCTCTCCACAGCTGCTTTCCCTTCCCCAGTAGCTGCAGAGAAAAAGTGAATGGCTATGTAACTYTCATCTTGGCATAGTTATGAAATGAAATTTGAGTTCTCAACAAGTAGGGGTCTGCCCAAAAGTGAGTWTTGCAGCTGCAAGCAAGATGAGCAATGATGTCTCAGGAGGCCAGGAAGAACCCTGTGTTTGTGGGGCCAGGTTTTGGTGCCAAGGGGTACAGGGGTGGCTTCTGTGARGAGCTGCTGGAAGCTTCCCCTGTGTCCTGTGRAGTCAAAACCAGCTCTGAGCCAGACCAGCTGGCCAGGGCTGAGCCCATCAGCAATGGTGGGGGCACCTCTGGCATAGCTTAGTTCAGAGAGGGGAAAAAACCCTGTAAGCCCTGTAACTCAACAGCAGCCAAAGAGAGGAGTGAGGAGGTGTGAGAGCAACAGCCCTGCAGGCACCAAGGCAGTGCAGAGGGAGGGGCAGGAGCTGCTGCAGCGGCTGGAGCTGGGATTACCCCACAGCCCATGGAGGGCACAGGGGTGCAGAGATCACCTGCAGTCCATGGAGGATCCCATGGAGGGCACAGGGGTGCAGACATCACCTGCAGCCCATGGAGGATCCCACGGAGGGCTCAGGGATGCAGAGATCACCTGCAGCCCTTGGAGGGCACAGGGATGCAGAGATCACCTGCAGCCCATGAAGGGCTCAGGGATGCAGAGATCACCTGCAGCCCATGGAGGACCCCATGGAGGGATCTCTGCATCCCATGGAGGTCCCCTTGCTGGAACAGGTGGACACCCAGAGAAGGCTGAGACCTCTGCACTGGAGCAGGCTCCTGGCAGGAGCTGTGACCTCTCTCTGGAGAGAGGAGTCCAGGCTGGAGCAGGTTTGCTGGCAGGACCTGGAACATGGGGGACCCATGTTGGAGCAGACTGTTCCCAAAGGACTGCACCCTGAGGGAGGGTCTCTCACTGGAGCAATTCATGAAGAACTGCAGCCCGTGGGAAGAGCCCATGCTGGAGYAGGGGAGAGTTTGAGAAGTCCTCCCTCTGAGAAGGAAGAAGTGGTAGAGAAAATGTGCAGTGAACTGGCTGCAGTCCCCATTTCCCATCCCTCTGCACTGCCTAGGGGAGGAGGTAGAGAAGATCAGGAGTGAAGCTGATCCCAGGAAGAAGGGAGGGCTGGGGGGGAAAGTGCTTTTTAAGCTTTGGGTTTATTTCTCATTACCCTACTCTYATTTGATTGATGATAAATTAAAGTAATTTCCTGAAATTGCCCATGACAGTGACTGGTGGGTGACCTCTCCCTGTCCTACCTCACACATGAACCTTCTGGTGGATTTTCTCTGCCCTGCCCAGCTGAGGAGGGGAGTGACAGAGTGGCTTTGGTGGGCACCTGGCGCCAGGCAGGGTGAGCCCACCACAGTTCCCCTCATAGCACAGAGACAGCAAGAGGGGCACGAACTGCCTGGGCCAGAGGAACAGAAATGTGCTGCCCACAGCACCAGAGGTGCTCAGGGAGCAGATGGAATGACTGCTGCCTGTCCTGGCTACGTGACAACCACTTATCTGTTGCACCAGACACAGATGAGGTGCCAGGGCAGCCAGTGAGAGAGARAGATGGGGTGAGAAAAGAGCTCTGATAATGAGAGTCTGACCGCAAACAATTCTTTCCAGGAATGGTTTCTTTAACTTACCCTGAACAATGGGCTACACTGTCCAAGAATTACCTACATAGTGCTTGAAAACCCTCATTCTAATAGCAAACAGCTGTTGGACTGAACCACATTTATGCCCTCTGCTTAGTGTTTGTGGTCACTTGTGTGATTCCAGCTTTGCTCAGCTGTTCTTCTGGCTGATCTTCTGGCTGTCCTGCACAGGAAGATCCTCACTGCCTGGCTTCACTGTTGCTCATTTCCCTCCTTAAGCTTAATTCATTTCCCTCCATTAATTTCCCTCCTTAAGCTTAATTCATTTTCTCAGGGAGTAGAAATTACAAGACAACCATTGCTTCATGTGTAAATTGAAAATTCTTTGTCCAACTTTTCTTGGGAGCCTTACTTAAATTTATTCTTCAAAGCATTGCTTGAAAATTTCCACGTGGACTCTGGAAATGCAGGGCTTATCACACTGCACACATTTTTCAGGTGTAGAATCTTGGAGTTGCCCTGTGAATCCTAAATTTAGGTGCTGATGGTGCTTGCAAGAACAAATAAATTATAGATTGGCTCTGTCTCATGCATGTGAAGAATTCATCAAGATCATACCTGGGTTTTTTCAATTTCTACATTGGCTGAACAGTGTTTGCATACCTTTAACAGTATGCAAAGGTCATCCTTCAAAGTTGTACTGATGCCCTCAATGGCAAAATTTAGTATCAAGTATTTTAAGTCATGCCAGTATATCTTACTGTCTGGGATAAGTACCTGATCAATTCAAAACCCTCTGGGAAAGAGTTTTCTCAATCTCTATTTCTTTATTTTCTGGAAGGAATATTGTTTTCTAACTATTTAATCTCATAGTGAAAGACCAAAAAGGGAGATGAGAAATTGAATATTGCTTTTGTGACACTACTGAAGTTAACTTGGAGCACATTYACAGACTTCATGTTGTCTTCATATTATACAGAGACAGCAACAGAAGCAGAGAAACAAGAAGGAAGACATTCTTGTCTTTCTGATTTCCCTTTCTTGTGTTCATGAAAGACCATCTAAATTTCCGATTAATAATATTTACACTCATATTGGCTGGATACAAAAATATGAAGCAAGAAAAAGTTGCTGGTTTTCAATGAATATTGTTTGGAATATCTCCAATTTCATCCACCAGGACTTGACACGCTGAATTTTGAATGTGCTAGAAAGCTCTGTTATTCTTGCTAAATCCCTGGTTTCTTTATCTGATGAAAGAAAAATACAAGCTAAAAGTTGTAGCTTGTATAAAATCTGAAGCTTAATAAATATTACAATGACTACATTACTTTTTCCCACATAGCTGTAATAGACCAGCATATTTTCCTCTCTTCTGACACATCTCTTAAGGAAGCTTCTCTCACTAAAACCTACTGGGAAGTAAAGGGGAAAAAATTACTTACCATTAAGTACATTACTCAGCTTCTATGAATGCAAAATTTTAAAGCCAACTGTCTTGTAAATACAAAAAAGAGTATTTTTCTTGCCTAAGTAAACACCACATATTCACTTAGGAAACAACTCCATATTAGTGTGGAAATATTTAAAACTCATAGCAAATGCAGGTGTACAATCAGCCTTGCAGCTTGTCACAAAGCACTCACTGCCTGATCAGCTCACCCAAGAGGTGGCAAATTTCAAAGACAGGAAGCAACTTCTCCCAGATTCTCACTGCACTAATTAGCTGTGGCTTGCTATTCCTTCCATGGATGCAGAGAACTTCAACTTCACAGAGATCCCTGGCACTGCAAGATGAACTCATCTGTAAATTCTCTTCCTTTGTACAGCAGAAATGGGTYATGTATTCCACACAGGAAAATTACAGGAAAAAGATCTATCCTATGGTAATCAGAATATGAGCTATCAGGGTCAATTTTATTAGAAGCATTAAATGAATATATAGAAGTGTTTAATGCAGTGGTGCAACCACACAGCTGTTCACATAGGAATAAATGTGAAAAAAACCCACACAGTCTTCAGTCCCTCCCTGTCATGCTTGTGTATGCAGTGTATTGTGAARTGATGGACATATTGTGCATGTTTAATTAAAAACTAAGAAATGACTGCAAAGTGTGGTATGGCTTTTCTTGCTTCTTAACAAGGCATAGATTTATTGATGGTGGAACATCAGATAAGGTAGTGTGGGTTATTTTGCTGCAGCTATGAGGCTTGCAGGGAGAGGAAATAATTTTCCAACATGCCAACTGTCATAGTTGAAGAATTCAGAAAATATGTCAGACACACAAAGGCATTGTTCTGAAATAAAAGCAACAGATTTCAAAAATCTGGGGGTTGGACTGGATGATCTTTAAAGATCCCTTCCAACACAAACTACTCCATGATTCTTTGAGTCTGTAAGATAAAGATGAATGGAGGGTGATGGCTCAGGGCTGAGATGAGTATGAACCAATTTGWTTACTTGGGTTAGTTATAGTGCTTAATAGTGCAGGTGATGGGTCCCTGTGCAGAATGGGGCTCCTCACTGCAAGAGAGAGGAGGATGCATGAGATRTGGAGAAATTTCAGGCTTGCTCTCTCCTGGGGCAAAAAAATAGAGAGACTTGTAGTCTAGAACCTGTAGAGCATGAAGAGGTAAGCAGTGGACAAGAGAGTTTATAAAATGTCAAAAATATATCTCTGAAAATCCTCTTATRTCTGGGGATTGTGCAGAGTTATAAATGAGTCCATAGTTACCAGGCTCACCCTCAGAAGGTTTCCCCTGAGGGTCCAGACTGAAGGATTAGGATGAAATGACCCTTTTGAGAAACAACCACTGACTGCCAAGTAGGTGTTTCATCCCCTGTGGGCATTTTGTGTGAATTCTYCCTGAGTCACAATGGTTATTTACTTGACTTTCTCTCAGGCATGCACTGGAGGAAASCTGTCACATTCCTGGACACCCAGGGATGGGATCCAAGATTGTTCTGCTGTAGCTGGCATTTCCTCTGCAGTGGTGAGGGGCAGGAGTTGCTGAGTTCCATCCACATCGTTTGGCTGGCTGCAGGCTGGATGTGACTGGTTTACTTTAGACTGTGGCTTTTCTTCTGCTCACCCCCTTGGTGGGAATGAAGAATGGTTTGAAGGCAAGGATGGACAGCTCTGTCCCTCTTACCAAGTAAAAGCTTCTCCTCTAAGGAACGTTAGGACTTTATGATTTTCTGCGTAGATTAGGAGGCAAGGTATGCAACAGTCAGAAGTTCTCACACTGAGTGTCTCTTTAAAATAAAACTTATTACTTTAAAGACCTATTTCTGCTTGAGAGTGAAAGTAAAACACAGGAGTTYGCTTCAAACCACCAGCTTCACTCCTGCTCTATTTTTGTCAGTGGTAAAACTTATGAGAACATTATATAACATGAAAAAGTTCACCTCCCCAATAAGAAATGAGATAATGCAGGAGAAAAGTTCATAATAAGTAACTAATGCCAAGGGTAAATATCTCTAATGCAACCAGCAAGAATGTTTGTTTCATTTTTCTTGATCCTGGAAAATTCATTCCAAAATTGTAAAAGGAAATGCTCCAGATTTTGCCTTTTTATTAACAAAAGCATTAAAAAAGCATAATGTGATAGACTTGCAGATGACAWAATTGCCTTTCTTAAAATGTAAAAGCTCAAAATGTTGGGTATTAGGGAGGAACTGAAGAACAAACAAACAAAAAACCCACAGCATGCCTCTATATGCTGGAGCAGGACTGAGAACCTTGGTTTGAAAGTGGATGAACATTTGAAAGATCTAAGAAGTCTTAACAGATGGGATCTGGCTGGGAAAGGGAAATAGTATTAGAGAAATATAAATGTTTAATATTTTATGCTGTGTTAGGAGTGCATTCCAATTTAAACAAAAAATCAAATGGTCTTCAACAAATGTGCAGCAAACAGATCATGAAATCACACTCAAATAATAGTTATAATTTAAAAAAAAATCATTCTCTGGATTCATTAATTGCCTCTAGGAAGGCTGTTGTATACRTGAAGATATTCTCATCCTTAAAGGCCAGTTTAAAATGTTACATTGGGAAAAGCTGATAAATAAAGAAAAAGATCCAGAAAAGAAAGGGTTCATTGCTTTCTTCTCTGTTGACAAGGAGGATATGGTATCAAGAACATTGTCTAAGACCTAGAAAATTGGGTTTCTGAGAGTCTGAAGACTTGCTTAGATCATTCACCCTCCCAAAGCCCATGGGAAGCTTATTCAGCCATGAGCTGACTGTGTAATGTTTTCATTTCTTATCTGTGAGGAGCCAGCTCCACTCATGAGCATTTGCAAAAACTGGAATGTGCTACAGGGATGCCAGAGTGACTCTGGAGTCTGCAGGAGTTCTGCCTCTGGGTTTTCCTGTCCGTGGTGCCAGGCTCAGGCTGTCTTAGGTAGTGGAGARTTGGTGGCATAAGGAATACATCATGTGGACAATGTTGGTGCTATTAATCCTCTTTTTATTATAACCTACACCCCACATTATTATCTGAATGATTCCTAATCTGTTGATCTAACATGATTTAAAGGGATGATAAAAATAGTGTCTTGCTTTACAGGCATTCATTTATGGAAATAAACTTTACCTMGTGCACAAAAATTAGGGTGGATAATTCCAGGCTTACATTTCATACATCCCAGTTCTTAAAATTGATGTCTTTTAAAATACAATATTAAGATGCTGTGAATCCATAACATGGTGGTTTTACTGAATCATTGCAGTAAATATTGATTTAGGCAACTAAGTCTCCTGAGATAAAATTAGGCACTGAGGAACAAACTCTGCCTACAAAAACAAAATCAGATTTATTTCAAAGTATAACTGTGTTTGTGTTAAAGRTATAGAATGGTAGTTTTCTGATGCTTTAGTGAATATTTTTATTCTGTTTGGAGGCTGGACATTTCAGAGGTTTTTGTAGGAAGCTCAGCACTGCAATGATGGCTGAGCGAAGTCCCTGGCTCTTGAGGAGTCCAGCTGCTTGGATCTGTCAGATGTGATTTCCTGGGCACAGCCTGGAGGACAAAGGTTTGGGTTCTGCATCAGGACCATGCTGCCTTTCAAACCCACCAGCCATGTCCAGGACACACCTGAGAGCAGCACTGACACAAAACCAGGAGAAGATTGTTATAAACTTGTTCTAGAGGGGTTGCTTTTCATCCACTGACACATAAATGAATGAATATTTTAAATTGTTATAGGTGAGCACTTAGACACRTTATTGGCCTTTGCTGAACAGTTTTATGACTGACATTTTATACTCTCTGTTGGGAGGAATAAAATATGATTTTTTCCCTTATGATAAAGGTCTTCTCTTCAAAAATAACCATCTTTAGCATATGTTAGGAATGGGGTGACAAGTTAGGATAAGAACCAACAATTCTCAGTTTCTGTACGTGGTGAAAAACTCCTAACAGGCATCTTTGCTTTTAGCCTACTTTTGTCTGCCTACAAAGAACTTTGCTTGTCAAGAATTGTAGGTACCTACTCTTCAAGTGGAAAGAATAGCTGGCCTCCAGCCTCCCACAGGGAGAGCTGAAAATTTAAAAGATCTTTTAGAGAACCTAAGAATGGCTTTAGCCCCTTCAGCAGCTGAATAAGGTTTTAGAATAGAAGCGCAAACGCACGTGCTGCAACTCCCAGTGAAAAGCTGTCATGATGCCACATTATTTGCAATGTAAACCTCAGCTTCTCCAGGCGTTCTCCTGCACTTTGTAAGTGACTCTGATGTACAGATAATTTCTGGCGTAGCTCTTGATAATTCTTGACAGATATTTGAGAGTTATAATCTCCCATTGTGAATGTGAGTTACATGGGTGTGCTGGGGCTTTCCCCCCAGTGCACGGCAAAATGGGCAGGGGCTGCCTCARTGAGCCACACAATTGTTAGCAGTGACCTGAGGCAGGTGTGCACCTGGCTGCCTCGGCTGGGGAGGGTTCCTGCCGTGCTCGGGTGCTGCTGGAGGTGGGGACCTTTGTAAATGCACAGGGCATCAGCTCCTGCCAGTGCCACACATGGCATCAGCCCCTGCCAGTGCCACACATGGAACAGCCCCTGCCAGTGCCAGACATGGCATCAGCTCCTGCCAGTGCCAGACATCTCTTTGGGTTCCCTTTCTTCCCTCCAGCTGCCCTGGACCTTTAGTTTCTGATGTTCTTCTGTCCCAGCCATGCCAAGAGAGGGGCAGTGCTGGAAAGGTGTGCCTGTTGGAGAGGACAAGGGACAATTTCAGAATGCTGTGTTTTCAGGACTGAGGCATTTAAAGCATCTGTATTGTACAGAGTCAGGAGTACATCTAACCCCACTGCATGCTCCTACCTTGTCTTCTGTCCTGACAGTTTGACCTGGGCAAAATTTCCCTTTATCCACATTGTGCCATCCCCTATGTTCCCTGCCTGGTCCCTCTGCAGCCTCTCCTTGCCATGTGCACATGCAGCCAGAAGTTGGGGGAGCATAACCCCATTTCCTGCTTGTCCACCCCAGGGAGAAGAGAGGAGAAACTGTGACCAGAGGGACTGCACAGAGGATTCAGTCCATTCCCAGCCTCACAGGCCTTCCCACTCCTCCCCTGCTCCAGGAACTCTCCAGCTGGCTTTGTGTTTACTTCTGCCTTCCCCGTGACATCTTCCTATAGTCTCTGTTCCTCTTTGCACTCTGGAGAGAATGTTATCTGCAGTTCTCTTTTTTCCTCTTCTGATGGACTGGGCATGCCTGGGCTCTTTCAGAGCTCTTATCCTGCCACACCAATGAAAGACCATGCATTCATTGCTTCCCCTTGTTCATGCCATCCTTAACAACAACAACAACAAAATCCTTTCCATCCCAGCCTGGTTTCTCTGTGCAGTTCTCAGCTGACTTATTAGTAGGCCTGTGTTTGTCATTTGTGAGATTGACTGCACAAAAACTGTAGGTGTAAATTTAATAAAAATACATCTGTAAACATTACAGCACTCAGCACCATGGTTTTTAGAATATGTAAAGTAAAGCTGGTTGTCCATATTGAGTTTTGGATGGTAACTAGCAGGGCTTTATTTCAAGGTTAAGTTCCTTGATCCTTTTCCAGGTGAGACACTAAAGAAAAATAGCCATGAAATTTCTGAAATTTCCTTTCTCTTCTGAAAGGAAGAGAAGAGGCATCTCAGACTGGTGTGGTGCCCTACTGCAACACTCTAACAGGATTTTTCAGAGCCAGATGAAAGCATGATCAATTGGTGRCAGGAAGGGTCAGTCAGTTGCAGGGGGTTGAAAAACCCACAAAGTTTGCCCTCCTGGCTACATTCATGGACTGGGTGACATTCCTGCTGCATGACAAATGTGCAGGCATCATCTCCCCAAGCTGGAAGGAGACACAGCAAGAATGTGGGAGAAACCAGAGGAAGCCAGRAGCATGATGGAAGGATTGAGGAAGTTAACTCCTTCTTTAGGAAAGGAACTAGGCTGGTGATAGATATCCATAAGGGGAGTGGTGGTGAGGGAACCAAAGATGCAAACACATCAGGGATGCTGAGGGGAGGCAGGACAGCAAGACATGGGATGCAGGGCCCCTAAAAGACTTGTCTAAGTTGGTCTCTAAAGGCTTACATGACCTTTTACAAGCCTTTAACATAGACACTGCTGAATCCTCATTSCTCAAGCGTCCATGCTCTTGATTTTGTCCTCTTTCTGTCTTTTCTGGGCTGTCTTTGATGCTTTGGTGTTAGAGGAGAAAAGCAGCCCAGTTTGTGGCTTCCACCTTGCAGTGTTGCTGCCCARCATCTTTACTCCTCCACCAGAGCTGACAGCTTGTCCTGTCAATGGCCAGAGGTGCCATTTCTGGCACAATAATGGTGAACAGCTGGAGTGCTGTGACAAAAGAATGAGGTTTCTGGAGCCTTTGTTCCATGCACTCTTGGGAATGTCTGCATGGCCTCCTGACCTGCCTGCATGAGCTTGGCAGAGCCCAGGTGAGTTGTGGGGTTAAAGACCACATAGAATAAAATAAAACATCCCAGCTCCCAAAAGCAGAGCCTAGGGAGGAGTSTACAGCAGATTTAAAGAGTGCTGGAGAAGYTTCAGCTGCATTTGAGCCTGTTCTAYTTCCACAGCAYAAAATGGATAAGTKGGAAGGCAGCTCACAGTGGATATGGAGTCATCATTAAAGCAAGGCTTGCAAGTTCAGCTTGTGTACATCTTCAACAAGGGAGGGCAGCAGCTTTTTTRGTAGCTGAGTTCAGCTGTCTCACACATCCTTGTCTCACCCCTCCTCCCACTCCTGTATCCTGAGAAAGGCAGAGCTGTGCTCCTCCAGAGGAAGCTGGGAAAGGAGGGAAGTTCATCATTAGGCTTTCTGGATTCCTCATTGTCAGACCCTCCAGAATCCCTCTTGAGCAGCAGTGCCTCCCAAGCAGCCTTTCTCCAAAAYGTCTTGGGAAGGACTGAGACATGGAAACAAAGCTGTGGGCATGGAAACACCCCAGGTTATGCCATCTGCACTCAAGGATCCTTCAGGATGAGTTTGGCAGTTTCAGAATCAYGGCTGTCCCTGACAAAGCAAGCCTGGAAAAGTTTTGCCAGTTTTGTCTATGTCTGCCCTGAGAGGCTCAGCTCACTGTGCTCACAGGCCAGCGTGTGATGTTCCCTGTCTGTGGCCCTGAAAGTGTCCAGCACGCACATGCAAATGGCTCCCACTTTCARTCTGATGGAAATTCTGGAAAATGTCTACCCAAGTGATAGACARCTGAAAATTAAGTTGTAATGGACAGTTTCAGGCAATCATCCTGTAAATGTCCGTACTACTTGGCTTGTATCTACAAATAACATTTACATTGCAAGCTAACTGAACCAAAGTGCCTGCTGGAAAAAGCTTGGAAACAGGCAAGAAGCCCCTGAGATCTGCACCAAGCTGTACTAGTGGAACAACAGAAGATTTTCTAAARCTTATTGGGAATTGACCCTAAAATAAAAAGCTACAATCAATAGATTTTAACAGTTTACAGACCACAACAGAAAAATAAGCAAAACTTTGATGACTATGTGCTCAATTTCCTTGTTTACCACAAGGCTGTATCTTGGACAGCCACATTTCAGCTCTATTTTTAGGTGACATCCATGGAGAGGAACCACAAGATCCAGAGCTCCTCTGAGCTGAGTGTTTCCCAGGGAGACCTCAGGAAGCAGCTGATGTCTTGTTTGCTCTCCCAGARAGGGTGGCTCTGAGCTCCCTCTTTCCTGCCCCAGCCTTCTGAGAAATCCAAAGGAGGGCATTTCTTCCTCACACCCCTTGGGATGTGTCAGGGGCATCCTCATGGATGGGCAGTGCTGCCAACACTGACCCTGTGCCACATAATCCCAAAAACCACCTGCCAAGAGCTGCTGGATGAAGCAGAAATTGCAAGCTAAGGCCAAAGTTTAATCATTCCTGAGGTAATGTACATAAGGAGGAAATKAAACTCCTCTCTAGAAGAGAGATATATTTGCTTATTGTCTGAGGAACTAAATACTGTGAAAAGGAAAACAGAGTCTGTGAAGTGCTTTAGCTGGTTTTTGTGCTCTTAGCTGGTTTTTGTGCAGCTCAGATGGTAAAGCCTCGCTTTTACTGACTACAGACATAATGATAGAAACCATCCCTTGGTGCAAGACTGAATTTAAAATGGAAGAGTTGATATCATTCTACCACAAAATTCAGTCATTCTGAAAACGAAAGCAAAACCCATGAAGGATTTACATGAATCCTTAAAGGGACATTAGCTTCAAGAAAAATCCACTTCACTTWGTCAGCAAGTACTTCAGGAGCAGGAGGATTTAGTGCTGAGGAAGCACACAGTTTATTTAAACTTCCCCTTCAGCAGCTGCAGAGGGGTTTGGAACATCCCCACATCCCCTCAGGGGCTCCTGGATGAAGGTGATGGGTTTGGTTCAGGACCACAGGGAGGTTCAGCTCTCATCACCCTGTGAAGAGAAATAATCTTGGAATAGCTGCTGGGATGCGTATATTGCATAGCTATCACAAATAAATCAATTTAGCCAACACTGCTTTCCCCTTTCCCCCTGAATGTGCTCATGGACCCTGTGCAGCACTTACAGAGGTAAGGCAGAGCAGCTGTTTCCCTCATAATTTTCCATTTTCAGTCACATTTGACAAAACTGTGGCTTTTCTCTGCTCTTGGAAAGACTAATGTCTCATGTCTGCTCAAATTTACTGAGTAAATAAAACATCAGGTGGTGTCCCTGTGTACAATTAGGAGTGTAAAAAGTGGCAAAATGGGTTTGTTTGGGCTGCTCTAGACYAAGAGCAATCATTCCCATGGCACCAGCTCTGTGCTGCCCAAAGGGCCTCTCTCTGAAAAGGCAACACATTTACCTTTGGACAGCTGAACCTCCCACCTTGTAGCTTTTATTCTATTTGCCCCCTTCAAAGATAGACCAAAGATGATGATTTGCTAATAAGATTAGATTATCATTTWAACCTGTTAAATAAAATCCGTACAAATACAATATAATGGTTATAATTTTAAAATATAATTTAGTATCATTATTATCAATATGTGAAAATGAGCTGGAATAATTTCTAGTATGATCAGCAGCAGACAACCCATGTCTCAATGTTGAGTCTTTATAATGAAGATAAATTGCCTTTAGATACTTTCATGGATGCTTCAGCCTAGTAAAGGCAATTTGTTGGTTTTTTCTCTTTGAAATAATAAATTTCTGTTTGCACCTCTTACCTCTAAACTGAGTAAATATGATATGGATGTCCATGAAACCTCAGGAATTACATAACAGTCAAAATTCAATGACTACAGATTTGCCTTTGTTAAGTTCTTTCTGCATTGAGGTTTATCATTTAATGTGAACTCCTGGTGATYCCAAAATAACTCACAGCTTTTTAGGGGCTTCAATAGGGCATCAAAGCAGACACATCCCAGTGAGATGAAGAAAAACCAYCTCACAGTAAAATAAAACAACCACTGTGCTGCTAGAAAAATGCTATCAACTACAATTAAACTTAGTATGACATATGTAGATGCAATTTTAGCAAAAATCTGGGCAGCCCCTACCTATTTTCATGTATTTGGTTATAACACTTTTATAACTGGCACAGACCCASAGATATATTTTCCCTTTCCTGGTGGTGCTGTAGCTTGTCTGGTTTTGCACCTGACAAACTGAAAGCATCTACATTCTAACCTTGTCCAGAAAGAAGATTGTACCAATTTATCTCAATCTTTTCTAAATTGGAGTAGTTAAATTGATACTTTTGTGTGTGTGCAGCTGATGGTGTTGATCTACACTTCTCTTCCAATTAATCTCTCTGGCAGTTGCAGCAAATCCTGCCTACCAACCAGTCCCTGAGCGTGCTGGGGAGGGYTCAAAGACTGCAACTAGAAAAGGACTGGGCTGCAAAGAGCCAAAGCAGAAGTGAAACTSAAGTCCCAGAGTGTTTTGCCTATTGCTCAGACCTCCTTTGCAGCGCCACATCTCCCCGTGCCCCAGATTAGGAGGTTTGTCACCAGGGACTGTCTGAAGCCTGTTTGATAGATCCCATTTTCCAATGCTGTTGAAATACACTGCCCTTTCCAGAAGTGCAGGGCAGAAATAACTACTTGTCCTTATAGGACTCAAGCTTAAATAACCCCCTTTACACTTAGTCATTCTCACCTTTCTCCTTAGGATTCAATTTGACCAACATTTCAGCATATGGGTTCTGATGCTCCCATCTCTCTTAAGGGGTTCCTCTCACCACCAGCACCTTGTCCCTGTCCCTGGGCTCCTGCTTCACCATGCTATTGTAAATATTTGTGCTGTTCCTCCAGGTAAAAAAAAAAAAAGGAATGAAATAAAAAAGTGGCCTTTAACCATATTTACTTTTCCATGTGAATATTGAAGCAATTTTGCCAGAGGGAGGAGGAGGCAGGATGGCTGAGAACGATGGCTGGGAGCAAGAGGAGAGGAGGACGCCACCTTTCAGTGGCTGTGCTGATTTGGAGCATTTGTCAAGCTGCACACCCTTCAGTTCAGCCTTTTATTTCACAGGATGATGTCTCTGAAGGAATTCTTCACTGATATTTGTCATGTTGACTAAGTAAATCCACGGATGCCTCACCCTGGGATCTGTGCCTGTCTGGGGCTGATCTCACTGCCTGGGGCCACACAGGAGTCCTGGCTACTGGTGCTCAACCTTCAATTTGTGTCAAATATTCTGTGATACCAAGTGGGCACAAAGACTTTGCTGTGGCCTATCKGAAAGACAGGAGTAAACCCAAAGCTTGTTTGTGCTCACCTGGGCCTGTAATTAAACCACTAGGACACTCMAGTCTTAATCCAATTGAAAGTTCTTTGATTACAGCACTTAAAATTGTGCCTTCATTACAAACTCAGCAGGCCCAATTATTTTGCAATTATGAGCATTAATAAATAAGTGGTGTAGGAAAATCAGGACAGCCTGGAGGATTTGAGGATGGCAACTGCTCCTGAGAAGGATGTGGATGTGTTGCTCAGGAGTGATCAGAAGCTGCTGCCAGGCAACGAGGGATCTGAGAGGAACCTCCTGGGATGAGGGCAGGATCTAGATCATTCCAGAGGGAGATGAGACTTGCAAGGGCCTCCCACCACTGCAGAGAGCAGCCCCAGGGAAGCAGGGCAGGGAGAGGTGCTCTTTTCCTCAGGGCTGCCAGACAACCAAGGGCTGGCAAATGACTTTGGTTAAAGCTCTTTCAAGCTTTTATCACATGCATAGCTGTGAGATAAATTGGGATATCTCATTTAGCAAGAAAAAGGACCCAGCCCTGGCCTTGCCGTTGGTCTCTTTGGATCAGGGAAGAGAAGTTGTGGTGGTCATGAAAATGATCATGACAAAAGAAGCTCCTCTAACTTAGCATGGTCTTTGTTCCCACACTTGCCTTTTTGTTGAAGCCTTATTTGAGAATCCTGGGATGTGGTTTAGGCTTGACTTAACTAAGCTCTGGCTCTTGAAGGTAGTTTTCTCATGAGCTGCTGGGCTGGTCCATTGTTGGAGAAACAAGAAACAGGAGATGAAAAGAGTCCACAGACTGGTGACCACTTCAAATTACAGAAAATAATCAAACTAATTTCTTCTTATAATGCCAAGAGCTAAAAGATGGTAAAAAACTAAACTAAAAGAGATATTTGAAAATATTATGGATTAATCATAAATTACTGTTATGGGCACTAAGATAACCACAATCCATTTTGGTTGAAGACAGCTCTGGTGATCACTGCTGCTTCACTGCTCACCTGCTGGCTCGACTCTGTTGCCATTTTGGAGGCAGGTGAACTTTGAGGTGRCAGCCTAGGCAAGGTTTGAAGGCATCTGTCTCCTGTCTGAAGCAGAAGAGGCAGGAGATGAGYGGGTAACAGTCTCAGGGTTTTGAACTCTACATGTTCTCCCTCCCTTAGAGAAGAAGGTTACCCATRTGTCCTGGAGTGACTTTATGATGCTTGCATCCCCATTTGTCTGTTTAGCCCAGAAATAAGTTAACATAACAAGAGGGACTTCTCTCTCTGTGTGAATTGAAGAAAGGCTATTATAGAGGTGGTAAACTGACTGAAAATTTTAGGGTTTGTCTCTTTACATTGTCAGTGGGAAATAAAAGGTTGTAGGGGGAGGAGAAGTATTCTGAAGGTTTTGTTCTGTTTCTTATTACCCTTTCTTTTAGTTACTGTTRTTAAACTTTTCTTTATACCCTCTCAAAATCTGGAGCCTGCTTTACCGTCCTCCCAATCCTATCTCACAGCAGGAAATGAGTGAGCACATTCTAGTGAGKGCACTGGTGTTTGGCCAGCACTGAACCCACCACACCATGCTTGATGGAAGCACACCTGGCAYATTAACAAGCAGCATTTCAAATGAAATACTCTCACGTTTTAAGAGCTGGGAAGCACTAGTTCAAGGTAAATGTAAAGTTGCTGGAGTTGAACATGTTATTTCTCATCACTCAAGGTAAGGCAACTTGTTCTGAGCAAGCTTCAACTGGAAGTTATTGAGCCTTGACAGAAAACTTCTCCCTGAAGGTTCAGCCAGGGCAGTCCCTGCCCTTTCCCATCCTGGTGGCCTCATCTTTGTCATCCTGCCCTCCCCACCAGCACTCCTTAGCCACTGATGTGAGCCAGACCAGGGAGACAAAAGGAGAGAGAGAAAATCCTTTCTTCTGAAGGGAGAGTTTAACTGGCTCCCAAGGGAACTCCCAGTGCCAGCAAGGAGRAGGAGGAAGGGTGGGAACAGGTGCTGGGCACAGCAGAGGGGGAGTTTTCAGCTGCACAGAGTGGTTAGACAGGCTTTTGCTGGATGTCAAACCACACCTGGAGTTACAGCAGCACAGAGCCAGGTGCTGTGAGCGTGTGGGACGGGTGACATGGATTTCTGCCATTGCTCCACTTTACTGTCACACTGTTGGAGCAATGGCCTTCCCAGCCAAGGCTGGCATTCCCTGCAGCCTTAAAGGAAGTGTTCAATTACCAGGTGAGCCCCATTAGCTGCAGGGATGGCCCTGGAGAGCTGAGAGCTCTTTGTGCTGGACAGACAGCACCTGGGTTCTTGTCAAACACAGCCAGGGATGTCAGATGAGAATTACAGAAAATGTCAGATGAGAATTACAGAAATATAAAGCACACGCTGAGCACAATGCCTGTGCAGTGCTGTGACTGAAAAGGCTGATGTGGAGGGACATTTTGGGACACAGATGAGAATTACAGAAATATAAAGCACACGCTGAGCACAATGCCTGTGCAGTGCTGTGACTGAAAAGGCTGATGTGGAGGGACATTTTGGGACAAAACTGGTCTCTATGAACTTTAGACCTCTGCAATATAGACAGCTGCAATGGCATGGCTGGCAAGGCTCCCTTTGGAGTCAACTGAAGAGGAGCAAGCCCTTTTAGGATGCAGCTCATCCCATCCTGGTGTAGATACACACAGCTAAAGGTGATAAATACTTCTCTTATATTTAAAAAGGCTACGTTCTCCATGGGCAACTATTTTTAAATGAGAGGGTCGTGCCCTATGAGGGCCTGCTTTTCCCATGTGACACTGCAGAGATCCTTTGGTGGCTTGCAGGAGTGCACACTTGGCCAGWAGAATTTCTCTCCCACCATTTCTCTCCCAGGACCTGAAGGATGAGGAAATGTGAGTAACATATTTCTCCATGTTTGCAGAATCATAAACAATTCTCCTTGCAAAGCAATAACTAAAAATTGCATCAGACTCCAAGGGAAAGGTAGTGATGAAAGAAGGAGCAGCATTCCATTCTCTGAAAACCAAAACAGCTTTTGAAAGAAGAAAACTGCCACAAATTCAGCTTTATTCTGGACTGAGGCAGATATTTCTATGCAGTGTTATGCTGACCACACAGCTGCCCCTTTGCAGCTAAGCCTCAACATCTCTAATGACCTCTGTTTTCCTCTGTTTTGGTTTCTCTTGCCATTAGCATCTTCAGATGTATTCTTTTGTTTAACAAAATGTTATTTGTCCCCCTCTAAAGCCAAAGATAGATGCTGCTAGAATTTTTTCCTGAACATCAATCTACCTTTATGGGTGCGTGAACCCTCRAAGCAGTAATTGCTCAGAAATAAACTGTACTGTTCAGTGGGGATGCCCAGGCTGCTGGGACAGAGTTCTGCCAGCTGTGAGGAACTGCCACCCCCATCTCCTGGGGGTATAAAGAGGCAGAGCTGCCTCTCTGCTGCCAGAAGAAACCCCTTGTGCAGACACAGTCACACTGGCAGCACTCCTTCCCTCCAGGGGCTGCATCTCTGTGGCAGCGAGGAACAAACGTTGGTCCCTTTACCTGCAGCAGGGACACTTTGACAACAGAGTGCACAGGCTGGGCTTTTGTGCAGCAGAAGTGTGCTTGTGCTTGATGTCTGTGCCTTTTATTTCTTTAAGGAAAAGGTTTCCACTGCTTGTTGCTGCCATATTTTCTGGAAAAATCCCTTCAGCAGGATTTCTTCTCCTGGGAAGCTGAGAAGCCTCAGAGAAAAAGGAAAACAATATTATCTCWTTTGCTTCTCCAGTGTTTTGCTGCTTTGGAATGTGGTTGGAGATTGTTTATCCACAGGTGTTTGTTTGATTGATTTCATGTGAATTGTTTTGACTTAATGACCAATCACAGTCAGGCAGTGTCAGACTCTGGAGACAGTCATGGATTTTTCATTAGTATCTTGTTAAGCCTTTTGTAAGTATTCTTTATTCCTTAGTATAGCTTTAGTATAGCATTCTTTTATATAATATAGTAACATAAAATAATAAATTAGCCTTCTAAGAACATGGAGTCAGATTCATCATTTCCTTCCTGCCACGGGGGACGCTGAAAATACCCCACACTGCTGATTTCAACTCCCTCATTCTGGGGCTGCTGGTGATGGGCTCTTTAGCATATTAATGGGAATAAACACTGCTCAGCCAGCCACACTTCATCACAGATTGCTAAACTTCCCTTGCATTATCTTCCTAAATAATATGCATCTATTCAAATTACATTTCTTCTTAATATGTCTGAGATGCTCATGGAAGTGGAAAATAGATGTTTAACAATAAGTTCTTCTCCTTCCTTAAATTTTGGCTTCATTTGCTGTTTTATTTAAATGAGGGTCACAACTGGCCATTGAATAACAACACYTACTTGGTTTTGTAAAAACCATGCCCTCCTGTAACATTTTTGAAAGGAGGCAGGCATACACCGACAGGTCCTTTCCCTTTAAGAAAAATGCATACCCCATTGCCTCTGCTTCTACTTGGGATGAGAAAAGTTAAAAAACAATGCTGTCATTTAAACCATGCTACTAATACCTGATCCTGCAAGGGTTAAATGGTGTCATTGCAGTTTCACTTCCTYTCAGACAGAGAGAACTACACTGTATGAAATAATTTGTTTATATTCCTTTCCTGTTCCAGACAGAGTTAGCAAGCACATTAATATGACTACTGCATCAAACACTTGCCTTCCTTTCACACAAAGCAATTTAAAATGAATTTTTTCAGCAGGTTTTCTTTTCTTGACCTCTTTTCTAAATGAAAGTGATCCTCAGAAAATTTTGCATTAGGTAAGTAATTGCCCTGGATAAAAGCCTTTGCCCTCTGGAAGGATTTTCAAGTGTTTGGAGTGATAAACTCCAAGTTTAGGGACCAGTAATCYAGAAGATTGTTGTGATTCTGTAAGTGGCAGATACAATAGATGTGCAAGTTCAGGCACGCATTTCAAGAGAATACATCTTGGCTGCTATTAATGCAAAGTAAAAGGCTTTTTTAAGGAAGTTTTATGAAATCTGTGAGCCTGCTGGATCATAGATAAATGACTGCTAAAAGAAAAACTCATTGACAGCAGCATGTGAGACCAGGCTATAGATGAACTCAGTATGAAGCACCTAAATGGGGACAAGAGTGAAAATCCAAGATGTACAAGGCTAATTCCAAACTCTGGTGCGTGATGCCCAGCCTTCTTGCTCAGGCTGTACTCTTCACTCAGTTGCACAAGAAATGGTGACAAGATTAATGTCAAGCTACCAGAACTTTTTTAGGTTACTATAAGGAATGAAAGCAGGACAGAAGAGTCTGGGGAAAGGTATGGGAAGGGAAAAGAGATGCGAGGAGCAGAAAGAAGGATTTCTTCTACTCGACTTTTTCTCCTCTGTAGTTTTCTTTGGGCAATCTAGTCTTGCTCCAGGGACAGTTGTACAAGCTGTAATTTGACACAAATCCTTTTGCCTGACACTTTTATATTCCCTGCTACCTTATTTCCTCTAGTCAAAACAAGCAGGAAACATTTCTGCAAGGACCACATGTGTATTTAAATGGTGCAGATGATGATCCTGTGGAGAAAACGGCCTTGTTTTTTGACCCCACCACTCTTCCCCTTTGACATGGTAGGTCATTCCCATGTCCCCTTTCAATGCTGCCCCTCTCCCACATGTTTTCCTCTGCCTGTCTTGACATTAAATCAGACAGCACCCTGGCCCAGGACAGCAGGCTGCCACTCAGAGTTTTCTAGCAGGAATTTCAGTGGAAGGTGGGAATTAGTTGTGTGGCAGGACCAGAAAAGGCTTTTCAGGTAAAACAGAGGCATTGCACCAAAAATTTCTTGCAATGAAGAAACACTTGAGTGTAGTAAACTCCACTGGGATATCCAGAGCACCATGGAGAATCTAACAATAGGAATGCTGACACAAGCAGCACAGAATTTCCTGACCCYCCGCCTCRGAACRTRTCTTTTACCCTTATAAGGAAAAAYTGTGTTAACCTTACTATTGGTCAGTTAYGTATGTAATTAACCCTTTGCCATTGGTCAGTTTTGGACCCTGGCCAAGGCTATAAAAATAGCATGCCTGCCTTACTAACTTGGAGAAGCTGCAGAGAGGAGCCCCTTCGCGGATCCCTGGATAAAGAACTCATCGCGGAATATCTCATGCCTCGCATCTTCTTCCTCTCTCCGTCTGCTGAAGCCTAAAGCCCAGGGCACGCTTCCAGCAAGCCAGGCTGAAATCACAAGAGCTGCCTAATCACTAAGAGCTGACAGTCACTCTGCTTGCTGGTTGTTTGACCCCAAAGGCTTGTTGGTCTAGAGCCAGCCCCGGCGMTCCTTCTCCCTGGAGAGTTAGCCCCGGCCTAAGCTGCGCTTATAATAAGACCAAATATTAGGCTTTACTTGAGCAYTCTTAATTTCAAGGAAACTGCTGGTAGTTTTCATGGGTTGTTTACCAAAGATTTATTATGCATGTGTATTTAAATAAAGGCCATGATATTTGCTTAGCAGCAGGAGGGCATTAGTGTGTGACAATGATGCCAG